>CM064558.1:6153911-6715334 GCA_032716605.1 Paralithodes platypus | reverse complement strand
GATCTAGCTACTATTTCCAATTGGGGTAGAGAAAACCTTGTTACATTTAATGCTTCCAAAACTCAATTTATCCATCTTACTACCCGTCAGGAACCTCCAGAGGACTATCCCTTATTCTTCAACAATACAAAAATCAACCCTTCATCTTCCCTCAATGTTCTCGGTGTCTCTTTTTCTTCTGCTCTCACTTGGAAAGACCATATTACCAGTCTCGCTAAGGCAGCCTCCCAGAAGCTGGGTGTGCTCAACCGCCTCAAGGGGTTCTTTACCCCTGCGCAGCTACTTGCTCTGTACAGGGGCACAGTGCGTCCTTGTATGGAGTATTGTTCACATGTGTGGGGAGGATCCTCTCACACCGCACTCCTAGATAAAGTAGAAAGGAAAGCTTTTCGTATCATTAACTCCCGTCCACTCACCAATTCTCTGCAATCTCTCTCTCTTCGCCGCAATGTTGCATCTCTCTCACTACTCTGTGCTCACTACAATAATCAGTGTTCCTCGGAGCTTTCCCAGTGTATACCACCTCCTCTACATAGGGTACGTAGTACCCGCCTTGCAACACAATCCCACCCCTACTCTGTGCAACTCTCCAACCCAAGAGTGAAACGCTATTCTCAGACTTTAGTCTATTCAACTGCTGAGCTCTGGAACTCTCTCCCAGAATCAGTCTTTCCCTCTTCCTATGACTTGAATTGCTTCAAGCTCCGTGTGTCCAGGCATTTTAGCTCGACCGTCCCCTGATTTCGGCCCTGTCACTCTTTGAAATCTGGGGGAGGCACTCGCTGCAGGCAGTTATGCCTTTTGTCTCCCTCATTCACATAGAAAACAAAAATATGACGTCTATTTACCTTTCATTCTGGCTAAAATTCGATGACTTTATGTAGTTTAAGAAGGACCTATGTTACTCAGAGGGTTTATTGATATCGAACTTACCCCTTTGAGTAGCAGAGGTAGATTATAAGCTTAAGAAAAATCGTCTAATGGTAACCAGAATACGATGAAAATTACGTCATGGTACTGAAAGGGTTAAGTAGGTATTTAATATGGATATTTGGTATATATGAATAAATGAGATTGCCTGAATATAGATAAGCCAGGGTAGAGAAGAGAGAGTGTATGAGATAAATATAGATCTAAGCCTCAAGGTGGAAAGTGAAACGCCGAGTCTAGACAACCCACATGAGGAATAAAAAGTACCGGACGCTTTACTACCAGACAAACCTGCTAGGTGTGTATCAGTGTGTATGTGTGTGTGTGTGTGTGTGTGTGTGTGTGTGTGTGTGTGTGTGTGTGTGTGTATGTTTATGTCTGTATGCGTGTACGCCATACATATACAGTACACATATATAATATACATAAAGATGTAATTTTGTGGTCATTACACATCTATCTATCAATCCGTGTGTCAGATAACAAGAAGAGACACATTGGTAGATTGGAGGAGTGTGTTTGAATGTTTGAGTGAGTGAGTTTGTGTGCGTGTGGGTGTATGTGTGTGTGTGTGTGTGTACGTCAGGGTGTGTTTGTGTGTGTACGTCGGTGTATGTATATGGCAGTGTTTGTGTATATGCCAGTGTGTATGTGTGTGTGTGTGTGTCGGATAACAAGAAGAGATGCGTTGGTAGATTGGAGGTGTGTGTGTGTGTGTGTGTGGCTATGTATATGTACAAGGGTGTGTATCGGACTACATAAAATAACAAATGGTGAGGCTGTGTCGTGGGTTTGTGCTGCGTGTTTATAATAACAAATGGTGAGGCTGTGTCGTGGGTTTGTGCTGCGTGTTTATAATAACAAATGGTGAGGCTGTGTCGTAGGTTTGTGCTGCGTGTTTATAATTATGACCGTCTAGCAAAGTGTAATGGCAAAGGTGTGTATGGCGTGCAGATCTGCTACGTAATTAAGTGCGCACATGGGGATCTGTGTGTGTGTGTGTAGACCAAAAGAACCAGTAACCCTCCTCTCTTCACCTCCACACCCACACACATACACACACATACATACATACATACATACACACACAAACACACAGCAACACTCATCACACACACTGCAACACCCATCACACACACACACACATATCAAGACCACACACACACAGCAACACACACACACCCACCACACCACACACATACAAACACACACACCAACACCCATCACACACACACACACTCACAACACACGCACACAACTCTAGAGAAACCCCTTCCCCTTTGACTTTCACTCTTGCCTCTCTGTCTCTCTCTCTCTCTCTCTCTCTCTCTCCACTGGCTGGTACTGGTAGAGGAAGAGGGAGGTGATTAGGTAAACATTTATCTATGGAGAAAGTTGAGCCATACTGGATTATACGGAGACCATGTTGCATATCAAACAAACTGACACACGAGAGGCTAGTCTATACTCGTTATAAAACATTATTATTATTTAATATACAAATATAAACTTATGCTTTACAACTGTTATGTCTGTGGAAGTGATAACAAGACGAACATAATATAATAATTTCCTATTAGTTTTTATATTATCATCTTTCTATTTATTCCAGTCTCAATACCAAATGCCCCTATTTGACACCCTGATTATCAAGTAGTGTGTTTCATCCACCTTTCACTGTTGTAGGCCTATGTGTGTACAGTCAGGGTGAAAAGTCGTGTAACATAATATCAACTTCTACCTAAACTTTAATTATGAAGCTTTGTTCAGGTGTGGTCCTTACCTTTGGATACCTTTGGATGTGTTCGCCGCTCCTCTAGCGGCACCAAGGAGCGCGACGCCCCTCGTTATGGGTGGTGATTTGGTGCAGTAGACTGTTTGAAGCGACAGCTCGCTCCCTTGCGAGGATGGGCTCGTCTGGCACTTTTTGCAGTTCGACATCTAGGGCTCTCTTGAAGTTGTCTAACGAGATGTCCCTCATGTCTCTTACTCGCCGTGGGAGTTTGTTGAAGAGACGTGGGCCTCTGTGTGATAACCAGCCCTCTCGCAGAGAGCCCATAGCACCCCTGTTATTCATCCGGGGGATTTCGCATTCCCAGCCTCTCCTATCATTGAATTTCATGACTATCGGAGTATGTAGGTTTGGTACTAAACCCTCTGCGATTTTCCAGGTGTATATTATTAGGTAACGTTCTCTTCTACGTTCCAGTGAGTACAGATTCAGTGCTCTTAAACGCTCCCAATAGTGTAGATGTTTTATCGAACTTATATGCGTCCGTGTGGTAAGGTTGAAGGGGAGATGGGTCGTTTATCTGACGCCGTTCCTCCTGATACATGTGTAGCCCCATTAATTTTCAGATTTTATGATGTTCGGCCTATTAGTTTGGTGATTTTAAGACCTTTCGCCCCATTTTGTCAATATTAAGACGTTTCGTGCAATTTTAGGTGTCGATATTTTCCTGGCGAGCATAGCGAGCCTGTAACTTAAAGAGGAACCGGCCTTAGGCCGGGACATTTTTCTGTCGAAAAATGTGCACATTTATCTTAAAGGAGGGTCTTGTTTTTTGTTTTTATCTTGATGGAGTTCTAAGTAGGAAACAAAAATAAACTAAACTAAAATAATAAAACACCATATAAATGAGGCAATATATACGCCCAATAACCCTTAAGTTAGACTATACCCATACAGTAAGTTATGTTGGTGTTTGACCCGACTGTTGACCCCGACTGTACACTATTGTCTGGCTTCCTCACCATTACAACAATTCAGGCCAAACCACATTTATGCGTGGGGCTGCTTCAGTTAAAGCTTTAATTAAGGGGAGATGGGCCGTTTTACTGGTCCTCTTTCTTCCTCATGTTTAGCCCCATTAGTTTGATGAATATAAGACGTTCGACCCATTAGTTTGGCGATTTTAAGACCTTTCGCCCCATACCTTTGTTAATATTAAGTCTTTTCGTGTCAATTAGGTGTATTTTTTCCTGGCGAGCGATAGCGAGCCTGTAATTTATGAGAAAACGGCCTTCGGCCGGGACATTTTTCTATCGAAAAATGTACACATTTATCTTGAAGGAGGGTCTAGGGGGTGTTTTTTTAAAGTTTGATGGAGGTCTACCGAGGAAACTAAGAAATAAAGGAATACATTAATAAAGGAATACATTAATAAAGGAATACATTAATAAAGGAATACATTAATAAAGGAATACATTAATTAATAGAACAAAAACACGGCCCATCTCCCCTTAACTGCTTCAATTACTGGACTGAACCTGTCCTACACAAGTTCAGTTACGCCTGTAAATGCTCGATAGAGTAGGCGACTGGAAAGGCACACCAGATCGTCCATTGATCCATGTATACTCTGTTTGAAGTAGCTGCATGATGATTTATAATGAACCTTGTTATTATAAACCCTTCCTCAACGTTTGTTCTTTTCTTTATATTATTTGTTCTTGGGGTTTGTCACTATCTCCAAATGACCACAAAAGCTTGGACAGTCACTCTTTTCTCCTGTTAGGCACGTCATCTTTTACCGGCTTGGTCATCTCAAATATTTCCTCAGCCTTTTTGTTTCACCTGGTTTATTTTTCTCGATTATTTGACACTCTCCAAATGACCGTGCAAGTTTGGTCATTCAACTTGTCATTTTTACCATCCTATACTCTTCCTCAGTCTGCCTATAGTCTATTCGCTGTAAGTAGGCAAGAAATCATGACCTCTATCCTCTGTAACCTAAAGAGGGCTAGAGCAAATTGTCTGTACATTTTCACATCTATTCCTTGACTGACTCTCCCCAAATGGTAGAAATATTAGCTCGATTACTCTAGTCGTTTTTGAGTTACAGAGATTAGAGGTCATGATTGTTCGCCTACTTACAGCGAATAGACTATAGCCCGGTCATATATTCGTGAATCTCGTGAAGTATTTTCCTGATCATTCTACCGTCTTTCTATTTTAGCCATGTCATTCACTGTTTTTTCTTTGTTGTCTGAGTCTTGTCATTCTCTGGCCACTGTGGTCATCATCATCATCATCATCTCTGCAATGCACCTTTCACCCTCTCTCTCTGTTGAAGGAAATAGAAAGTGATTTAAGGGGGTGGGTCGCTTTTCTGGTCTCCATTCTCCCTCTTGCTTAGCCCCTTAGTTTTCTGATTTTATGACGTTTGGTCCATTAGTTTAGCTATTTTACGACCTTTCGCCTCATGTCTTTGTCAATATTAAGACTTTTCGTGTTATATTAGGTGTCGATATTTTCCTGGCGAGCGATAGCGATCCTGTAATTCAAGAGGAACCGGCCTTCGGTCGGGACATTTTTCTATCGAAAAATGTACACATTTATCGTGAAAGAAGGAGGGTTTTGGGGGTGTTTTTTGTTAAAGCTTGATGGAGGTCTATGGAGGAAACTAATACATATGAGAGAAAAAAAACCCATATACATTAGGAAATATACACGCCCATCAATTAAGGTGGAGTCATACAAGACCTTTTTCCTGTGAATTTCAGTCTGTAGCTGTTTTCAGGTAACAGTGCAGAGCTCTATTGCATTGGTAGGCTATCATTGGCATCTAGATTGGAAATAATTACTTAGGGTGGCTGAAATATGATGGGAATTCTGTATTAATTCTTTCATTGTGGGGACTCATTATCCTGCTTACATCCTCTCTTTCCTTCCACATTTCTTTTCCTTTTATTGCATACATCCTCCCTGTCCAACACATTTCCTACCTTTATTCCTTCACTTCTTCTCACATGTTCTTCCATACTTACATTATCAACCACACCTCCTGACCCCTTTCTGTCCATTACAAACCGGTTATCCTTGTTCCTTCAGTTCCTTGGTTCAGGTCTCTCTGCTCTCCTCCCCTAGGTCTCCCTGGCTTTGTTCCTGTTGTCTCCTTTACTTTGTTTCTGTTGTTTTCTTGTCCACCTACAGTCACGTATAGTCAACAGTTTTTTATTTTATTTTTATCTGAAATTGTTCTGCTTAAAACACAAAATTATAGTGTACCACACACACACACACACACACACACACACACACACACATGTATAATATGTAATGTTGAGCCGATACAGTATGGATATACGTATCTATGATCATCCTGATAGTATCTCTCCTCCCACACCCTCTATTTTCACCTCTCATGACTTCAACAACTCATTCATCGCTTTCATAGATATACACCCACTCGTTTTCATCTCTCTCTCTCTCTCTCTCTATATATATATATATATATATATATATATATATATATATATATATATATATATATATATATATATATATACTGTATATATATATATTTTTTTTTTTTTTTTTTTCTTTAATACATACGAGGTTGAAAGAAATGGCAATTTCTGCGTTGGAAATTTTATTATTCAAAGTTTCCAGGTCTCTGATGAGTTTTCGCTGGGTGGCAGGAAGTAGATGAAGGAGATGAGCAAAATTCATGGTGGTACAGGGTTACATTAAAGTACATGAAGATACAGGATATACGACGCGTTTCACTGGACAACCAGCATTATCAAGTAAGGAAGGAATGATATAAAAGGTAAACAGGAAGGGTATATATAGAGGGTGGAGGATCAGAGGTGGCGGAAAACAGGGGGCAAAAGTCTGCGATTGGTGGAATATATATATATATATATATATATATTATATATATACAGTATATCTATATATATATATATATATATATGCAGGATTCGAAACTGCATAATAAATCGTAGGCTTGTCCACCTTTCTTTAACTGTCTTCGTGGTGCAATGCATAAGTGTGTTGATTTTCGGTGTGAGCATCCTAGGTTCGAATCCCCGGACTGCCACATGTGTTTGTTAATTTCATTAATCGAGTTTAGGAGTAAAGTTGGTTGGTGGAGAGAACATAATATTATATATATATATATATATATATATATATATATATATATATATATATATATATATATATATATATATATATATATATATATATATATATATATGTATATTTGTTTATCTGTCCCTCTACTAGTATATATATCTGTGTATATGTAGCTCTCTCTCTCTCAGGTCACATAAATGCCCCTATAATTCTCCCTCATCACCCTGACTTTCACACCTACATATACCAGGTACAAGTTTTACCCACACCTCCAGTTAATGACCTTTAAAGCTCTACCCAACTTTCATTCCAAATTTTACTCCCACACTCAAACTATTATTAAAAAACTCCCATTTGGCTTGTTATGGGGAAGTAAAAACAAGTCCTTTATATATATATATATATACTGTATATATATATTATATATATATATATATAAATATATATATATATATAATATATATATACAGTATATATCGTGCAATTTCTTTTAAGGCAGGAGGTTTATAGTACTTAGCTGGTTAAGCCGAACAAAAAGAAACATATACATACAACTAGTTTATTAAATTTAAGAATAAAAGAGGTACACGAAATACAAATCACAATACACTGCAACAACATACACTATTACAACATCAAGTATTATTTTTATTATTGGGGGTTCGATCCCTACGGGGAACCCCTATTGTAATCATTAAACCCGGTTTTTCTTCCAAATTCTTCTTACGCGCCGGTTTTGACGCAATAACTCCAGAACCGCTTTTTGGATCGGGATCAAACTTTCACAGGAGGTGCGTTTTTGTATTGGGCAACTTTTGATATGCTAAACATCTGGCATGGCGGCCAAACAGGTCCGTGGCAGCCGATTACCCGAAAAATTTGACGCCTAAATACCGTCTCTCCCACTCATAGGAAACGACTGGGCTTTGGCATATGGACTCCCCTACTAATGCTCTGCAAATGTTATAGAGAAGGTTTTGCTTTTGCACGTGGGGTTTTTTCCGGCAATCTTGAAAAAACCTCGAATTCCACTTAAAATTCCACATCTTGAAAACTACGCCGATGATCAAAGCCATGCTTGCGTAGTTGGGTGAGGCTCGCGATTCCGAACGTTTTGATACCAAAAGAATATAAATGGGTGGAATAGTTTGGCCGCAGCATTGAAAACTGTCTATTCTTAAATGACTTTAAAACCGCATTCGCTACCCGCACAAAGTTTACCATCTACAGTCTATAGGCTTCCACGCATCCCCCAGTTTTGCTTAATAACATAGTCTCTTTATTATTCAGATCTATTATTTTTTTTGTATTTAACTCTCTCAAAACAGTTCGAGTCCCTACGAATTCCAGCAATTATTTAGCCAACCTACCTATACATACCTACCCTACCAAATAATAATGATAATTCAAATTTATTTTTGGTGAATGACAGAGTGTTGGCTAAGGTTTTTAACAATTCCTCCCTTTGCCAAATGCTTTGTTTAATACCAATATGGACCTTTAAAGTTTTGGCAATTGCCTGTGTGACTTACCCTGCCCTTCCTTCCTACCTCCCTCCTCCCTCATATCTAGCAAATGTATCAACAACCACTCTAGTGAACTTTCGGTATTTAGTTTATTCAGCTTAATACTATGTATCCACATACAATAGAAACCTATCACAATTTTTGTCTAATACAACCATAGACAGTGCTATTACATATTATTTGAACATGATGTCGAATTTAGCAGTTGCTATTTACCTTGAACAGTAATGACAGAACCGAAAGCTTCTCGTAGTACTCAAAGAAAGCAGGGTTACTTAAGCCGGCCCATACCGAACTGTTACCAAGTCAGAGATTCAGAGGTAACTTTCACAATGCATTATAACCCTAGACAGACACCAATATACCACTAAATCATACAAATATCACTACAAAAAAAGATAGGAAAATATTATATTAATGTCCTAGGTATTTGAAATTATGCAAATGAGTAAAACCCATTATGATAATAATGATAATGGGATTGATTAGTATCTGGCAACTGTGTTGCACTATAATTTTCTGAACGTATGCTAACCGGAATATTTATCCCATTAATATGCACATCTATCACTATTTAAATGGCAATTTTTTTGAAAAGACTCGCAGCGTTATTATACAAAATTTATTAGGGAAAGTGAAGCTCTATGGAATCCTTATAATATACTCACATAGATTCCACTGTGGGAGAATAGTTTTGATAGTTAACTATAGTTTTGATGTAAATACTACCGCAACTACGAATCTTGTTTCCGAGACGTAGTATATTAACCTAACCAAACATCCTAACCTAACCTAACCTAGACCCAGTACGTGGGATACAACACTAGCCCTTGCATGCCAGCTACTGTGGGTTCATATATTAGACATACAGTAACATCTTTGTAGAACAAAAAACTTTACCGTAGCGAGTGTACTCCATTCCGAACACTTTTTGTAAACATTGAACACGTCCGTAGCAGAGCTCTCAAGATTGCGGGACTGAGTTTGTTTACGCGCGGGACTATTTATATCGACAAAATCGAGTTACAATACTTATCAAAACTATTCTACCACAACGGAATCTATGTGAGTATATTATAAGGATTCCATAGAGCTTCACTTTCCCTAATAAATTATGTATAATAACGCTGCGAGTCTATTCGCGATAATTATCATTTACATTTAATACAGTACAACCATAGGCTACACAGTGCTATTACATATTATTTGAACATAATATAGGATGGTCTTTCCTTTAAACCATTTTCTATATCTATTCACGAAAAATATAGGCCTAGCCTAGGCAGCGCTACCGGTAGGTACAAATTTATCAGTTCGAATTTTGATTGAGGTACAAAGGAGTACAAAGGAAACCAAGCAACAACATAGCTAGTGACCCTTCTAGGTTGCTTTGTCCTCCAAAACACTGAGGATCAAGTGTCCAAACAGTGGTTTAGAGTGGGTAAGGGAACATTGGAAAGGGAATTACTGCCCTGGAACTAATGTCAGTGGCAGGATTAGGAAGTTAGTAGGGGACAGATGGGTTAGTAACTGAGGGGGGGATAAAATAAAGTTATTCATTTACAAACGCAGTCAGTCGCGGGTTTGATGCGAGATATTTGTCTAGGCGGAGTTTAAATGAATCAACGGTGATGCAGTCTATAACGATTCGGGGAAGCCCATTCCACAAGTTGACAACTCGATTGAAGAAGAAATTCTTAGATTCGTGTGAGTTAAAAGATTTACCAATAATTTTGCAACCGTTTCCCCGCGTGTAATTAGATTGGTCGATAGTGAAGTACTTACTACAGTTCATATTGTCGATGCCTTTGATGATTTTGAACACTTGAATTAAGTCACCTCTTAATCTGCGCTGGGTTAAAGGAAATAGATTTAATTCTCTAAGACGCTCTTCGTATGGTTTGTTCTTTAGGCTAGGTATCATTTTGGTAACTCTACGTTGAACTCGTTCTAGCTTGTTTATATCTTTTTGGTAATAAGGGCACCAGGATTGAACGCAGTATTCCAGAAGAGGGTGGACTAAGGAATTGTAAAGGGTTAGGATAACTTCTTTGGATTTATGCTCAAATGACCTGCCTATAAAGCCAATTATTTTGTTTGCCTTCTTAACAACTTCTGAACATTGTTGACTCGGTTTTAGGTTACTCAATATTGTTACTCCCAGATCGGTTTCTCTGTTTACATTCTTAAGCTGAGTGCCATTCATCGAATAGTTTGCTTTCTCATTTAGGTATCCGATATGTAGTACATTACATTTATCCGCATTGAAACTCATTTGCCAAATTTGGGCCCAACATGACAATTTATCTAGATTGTGTTGCATATCGTCAACTTGTTCTTTTGAGAGTACGGTATTTGCAATTTTTGTATCGTCAGCAAATTTTGAGATTGTACAGGTGAGACCCTCATCTATGTCGTTGATGTAAATTAGAAAGAGAATTGGTCCTAGTACCGATCCCTGGGGTACCCCGCTACTTACATTGGTCCATTTAGATGCCATACCGTTTATGACTACTCTTTGCTTTCTGTCGCTGAGCCAATTTTCTATCCATTTCAACACACCGTCTTGTATTCCATGCGCTTTTAGTTTTAGCAGTAAACGTTTGTGGGGAACTTTGTCAAAGGCCTTTTGAAAATCAAGGTATATAATATCTACAGCTTTACTCTCATCGTAGAGGTTGAGGATATCGTGGAAGAAGTCTAAGAGGTTTGTTAAACAGGAACGTTTTTTACGAAAGCCGTGTTGAGTATCTTTAAGTATGTTATTTTCCTCTAAGTGATTTACGAGTCTGTCTCGTATGACCGTTTCTAGCATTTTACATACAACTGAGGTTAAGCTAATTGGACGATAGTTACTGGGTAGGGATTTGCTGCCTTTTTTGAATATCGGTGTTACGTTGGCTAGCTTCCACTGATCGGGCATAGTTCCAGACTGCAAGGATTTATTGAATAGTAATGTCAGTGGTTTGGAGAGCTCATCCTTAGCTTCCTTTAGAACTCTAGGCGAGATTGTATCAGGTCCAGGCGTTTTATTTACCTTGAGTTTATCTAAACAATTCAATACTTCTCTCTCTGTAACGGTGATATTGCTTAGAACATCTGAATTATCAATCTGAATCGGCGATGGTGTAGGGATATCACTGAGGTCTTCTTTTGTAAAAACTGATGCAAAGAAGGTATTGAGGGCATTACTCATTTGTACTTCGTCTTTGGTGTATTCTCCATTTTCATCGACTAACGGTCCAACAGTTGAAGTAACTACTTTTTTCTTTCTGATATAACTATAGAATTCTTTCGGGTTTGTTTTACTTTGATTCGCAATATGTAACTCTAAGGTCTTTTTACTTTGCTTAATTAACTTTTTGGCTTTGCGTCGTAGCTCTACAAATTTCAGCCGTTCTTCGTCATTTTGTGAGGATTTTAATCTATCATTAGCAAATTTTTTAGCAAGCAGGCAGTTTGAAATATCTTTATTCCACCATTTGGGCTTATTATTATGGCCTGGACGCCCCTGGACGCCGTATTTTCGATGGTATGCAGTCTTGCACTGCTTTTAGGTAAGTGGCTTCGAATAACTTCCAAGATGTATTTATGTCGTTATTGTGAATTAAAAAGCTCCAGTCAGTTTCTTTAAACATAGCTCTAAGTTTATGGAAGTTTGCTTTCTTGAAATTAGGGACTTTTTCGATGCTACTATTTGGTTCGTTACTAGTAAACTTTAAAGTGAAAGTTATCGTACGATGGTCGGTGTTACTGAATTCATCACCAACATTCAAATTCTCTATTAATTCTTCTTTTGTTGCAAGTACAATGTCAAGAACGTTATTACCACGGGTTGGCGTTCGAACAAATTGATAAAGCGAACTCTCTTGCAAGTTCGTATACAAGTCATATCCGGAGTGTGAAGTAAGAGTATCGCCCCACTTGGTCACAGGTAAATTAAAGTCGCCAAAAATTACGGTATCTTGTGAGTTACTTACATCTGCAATTTGTTCGTAAATTTCTCGGTCAGTTTGCACTGATTGAGCTGGAGGTCTGTATATTAATGCAAGTATTATTTTGGTACCTTTATTATTCTTTATTAGCACAAAAGATGCGTCGACGTTCACAATTTGAGGTTTTGACAAGAGGGTAGGGTTAAGACTTTCTTTGATATAAAGTAAAACGCCACCTCCATTTCGATTTATTCGGCTTTTCTCAAACATTACATAACCGGGAAGTGAATACTCTGCTAAAAAGTCTCTATCTTCTGCATTGAGCCAAGATTCTGTTATGCCAATCACATCATAATTTTCTGTAAACACTAGCTCCTCTAAATCTGAAAATTTATTGCGTATGCTACGAGCGTTTGCATAGAAAACCTTTAAATTTGTTATTTTAGAACTCACGGAACGCTCTTTAATAATATTTTTGGTTCTTGTCGGATCTACATTTATGTTCATGGCTGTCCTCGGTCCTCGCTGTCTTCGGTCCTTATCGCTGGTGGTCCTCGGTTGCCTCTGTTTTTTTCTTGGCGTTGGATGATTTATGTCACTGCTGCTTCTTCTCGGATGGCGTTTTTTGATCCATGGTTGCGGACTGCTTCGTGTAGGAGACGACCCATGCGTGCTGAACCCACAGGGTTTAGATGAGTGCCATCCTTGCTGAACAGAGTAGGCTGGTTGTAGAAGTTGTCCCAGAGGTTGATGAATTCAACTTCTTCCCTCAGACACAAATATTTTAGTCGGCTATTTGTGCTGAAGGCCTTGTCGTAGAATTTGTCAGGTGCGTCGATCTCGGGGAGAATGCCTGAGATGATGATATTCCTTGACTTGTTTTTGTAGTGCTGGATCATCTTGCGATATTTCTCCATCAACTCTTCGGATCTGGTGCGCATGACGTCATTTGAACCAGCATGGCTGACAAAAAGGGTATTTTCATTTGCATCCTTTGTGGTATCTTCGAAGGCTTCCACAATGCCGTCCAGTCCAGCTCCTGGGATGCAAAATCTTTTTCTTTGATTTGGGACTCTGTCGCAGAACTCTTCGACCTGTCCTCGTAGGATGGAATCCCCAACGAGTCTGGTCTCCTCTGGTTCGTCTTCCATCTCTACCAATATCTCAAATCTGTTTGACATTGTGACTGGTAGATGAGACCTTTTCTGCGTTGGCCGTGCACCGTTCCTCACTGGTGTAAATCCGGAAACCTGTGGTGGCGGGACTCTACGTACAGGTCGGGGAGAGGAGTGGTTAGAACGGGGGCGAGGGGTTGGTACTGTTCGTGCTAGCAGGCTTCTTGCACGAGGAGTGGGGGAGAGACTAAGGTGAACAGGGCGGCTGTCCTGGTTTGATGTCGGCTCAGGTTCGTCAGAAGCATCTGCTGCAGTGTCTACTGCAGGTGTTGGATTGTTGGCAGATGACGTTGGGGCAGTGGTGGATGCTGGAGTTGAAACAATTGGAGTTAGTGATACTCCAACGTTGAGTGTTACAAACTCTTGGAGTGATTCCAGCTTCCTGGTGAGGGCGTTGATCTTGTTGTGGGCTTCATCCAATTTTGCTGTCAAATCGTCTCGTTGCTGGCAGAGTCGGCAGACTTGTGGATCGACAGGAGCAAACATGGAAGCACCAAACCTACCGGCGCAGTTCGTACAGGCACGAGGCATGGTGACGATCACTTTCTTCAGATCACTTCACTCACTTAAAAACACTTAACTCACTTTAAAAACACTAAACTCACTTTGAAAACACTTCACTCCCTTCAGGTCGCTTCACTTACTTAAATAGGCCTAACCGAAAACAAAAATGTTGAAATACACACAAATAGGTTATCAGCGGTGATAGCCTAACCGAAAATTAAAACAAAACTAAATTAAATTTGAATACGCAGTGATAGCCAAACCGAAAACAATTTTATGTTTATTTAAACAGAAATAGGCCACCAGGGGTTATAGCCTATCCTAACCGAAAACAAAAATTATGAAATACCGGTAAGCAGAAATAGGCCACCAGCGGTGATAGCCTAACTGAAAATTTAAAAATTGAAGTACGCAGAAATAGGCCACCAGGGATGATAGCCTAGACTAACCGAAAACAAAGTTGTAGTGATGATGGCAGTAGTAGTGATGATGGTGATTGTGATTGATGATGGTATTAGTAGTGGTGATGGTAACCCATCGCAGAGTTGGGTATGCCGTTTTGATTTTAGCAAAACGGCACGTCTACTTTATTACTATTATTATTATCAACTCTGCATAAGCAGAGTGGTATTGCCCCCCGTATAGTAGTACATGCCGGCCAAAATGTCTGTCTGTCTGTCTGAAAACTCCTCCTAGACCATTCGACGGATTTTCACCAAACTTCACACGAACATTCGGTGTGTGAATGCGACGGTAATTAAAATAATATTTTTTGAATTTGTGCAATAATTTTGACTTTAAGTTTAAACAATAATTCTCTCCCCACCCCCCCCTCCCTTGGCCCTCCATCAGCCCCTCGTACCCCCCCCCCCCCCCCCCCTCCCCCCAAGCAATGATGATGGCATTCTGGGGGAGAAAATAACTCGCCCCGCATTTGATAGGTTAAGTTAGTTTTGTTAACATTAGAAACGATGGTAGTAATAGTAGGTGACGCATCGCAGAGTTGGGTATGCCATTTTGATTTTGGGCGAAACGGCACGTCTACTTAAATATTATGTTTTGTGTTAGGGGTTACTTTTTCCCCCTTTGCTCTCTTGACCTGAAAACCATATTCATTTTTGAGAGAGAGAGAGAGAGAAAGGCTGGTACAAATAGTGAGAGTATGGTAAAACAAAATAATCGGAAGGATCAGGCGGCAGGTGGTAGTACAGTATGAAGCTAGGGTCGGGACAATAATAATAAAGACAGAGGCCAGCAGGGAACACAAGGGCTAACAGTGGAATGAAGTAAAAGGTGACCGGAACAGAACCATGAGGGATGGACCATGGGTGATGGGAGTAAGAGGAAGGGACTAAAGTCAACTGACAGGAGAATATCCCCCCTGTTACTACTCTCCTTGACGCGGTTGGGGGGCTTCGGGGCCGGCGACTGGAGCTTCCCTTCCTATCTCCCCTTGAGCTTTCGTCCTCAGCTTGACTAATTATGAGTAGTTTTTCTTTCCTCATTCTATATTTTTCCCCTTCTATTCTTATTCTGTCCCATCCGGCTGTCCTCCAGCAGCCTATATCTCATGTCTCCCTGGCCTGGCTAGGTGGTTGACTCCTGACCCGTTTGTCTCTTTGGTTGCTGATGTGGCCGAAGTGACTTGATTCCCTTCGGTAATGCATTTTTTGCTTCTTGATGTGATTTTTTCTACCTTCGACCTGATCTTTCATTATTCGCCCTGATCACTTCTTGGTTGGTGTTGCGGTGTAGCAGTTCTTGCCTCATCCTTCGGCCCTGCCCTATAAGAGTTCTGAATTGGAGCTCATGTGGTCCAGCTGAACTGATGAAATGGCGAGAAATATCTGCGTGTCTTCACCTTCCTCGATTTGTTCCCCTACTGCCCTTCCCTATCTATCTTGACTCGTTTAATTATGTATCTTGATCGAATCCTTCGGGCCAGCCCTATGAGAGTTCTTTTGTGGAGCTCAGTGGTCTGGTTAAAAAAAAAAAGAGAATATATACTAACATGATCCATGATTTATATTTTAGGGTTTCTTCTTGGTCGCATAATTCAATTAAAATCTACACCTATTGCAATTATCACAACACCTTTGCTATACTTGATTTACTATACTAGAAACAGATACATAAGTTCCTCAGTGATTATATATTTTAGAAAGAATTGTAATTAGCGTAGAAGCATCGTGCGATAAATTCGAAAATATCATCAACTCTGCGTAAGCAGAGTGGTATCGCCCCCCGTATAGTGGTACATGCCAGCAAACATTTCTGTCTGTCTGTCTGAAAACTCCTCCTAGACCGTTCGACGGATTTTCACCAAACTTCACACGAACATTCGGTGCGTAAATGCGACGGTAATTATTATTTATTTTTTTTTAATTTGTGCAATAATTTTGATTTTAGGTTAAACAAAATGGTAATAGATATGATGGTGACAGTACTAGTAGTAGTGATGATGGTCATACTAGTAGTGATGATTGGGTCAATTATGAGTAATGATGATAGTTGTAGTGATAATGGTGACAGTAGTGATGATGGAATGACGATGGTGGAGATGATAGTAGCAATGATGGTTGATAGGTGTAGTATCAACGATGATAGTAGTAATTAAGATGGTAGTGACAATGGTGACTGTAATAGTGATGATGGTGAGTGTAGTAGTGATGATTGTAATTGTAGTAGTGATGATCATAGTAATGGTGATGATGACAGTAGTCGTGATGATTGTGGCAGTTGTAGTGATGATGGCAGTAGTAGTGATGATGGTGATTGTGATTGATGATGCTATTAGTAGTGATGATGGTAATCCATCGCAGAGTTGGTATGCCGTTTTGATTTTAGCAAAACGGCACGTCTACTTTATTACTATTATTATTATCAACTCTGCATAAGCAGAGTGGTATCGCCCCCCGTATAGTGGTACATGCCGGCCAAAATGTCTGTCTGTCTGTCCGAAAACTCCTAGACCATTCGACGGATTTTCACCAAACTTTACACGAACATTCGGTGCGTGAATGCGACGGTAATTATTTTTATTTTTATGAATTTGTGCAATAATTTTTGACTTTAGGTTTAAAAAATAATTTCCCCCCCTCCCTCGGCACCCCCCCCCCCCCCCCCCAGCAATGATGATGGCGTTCTGGTGGAGAAAACAACTCGCCCCACATTTGATAGGTTAAGTTAGTTTTGTTGACATTAGAAGCGATGGCAGTAATAGTAGGTGACGCATCGCAGAGTTGGGTATGCCGTTTTGATTTTGGGCGAAACGGCACATCTACTTATTAATATTATGTTTCGTGTTAGGGGTTACATTTTTCCCCCTTTGCTCTCTTGACCTGAAAACCATATTCATTTTTGAGAGAGAGAGAGAGAGAAAGGCTGGTACAAATAGTGAGAGTATGGTAAAACAAAATAATCGGAAGGATCAGGCGGCAGGTGGTAGTACAGTATGAAGCTAGGGTCGGGACAATAATAATAAAGACAGAGGCCAGCAGGGAACACAAGGGCTAACAGTGGAATGAAGTAAAAGGTGACCGGAACAGAACCATGAGGGATGGACCAGGGTGATGGGAGTAAGAGGAAGGGACTAAAGTCAACTGACAGGAAATATCCCCCTGTTACACTCCTTGACGCGGTTGGGGGGCTTCGGGGCCGGCGACTGGAGCTTCCCATCCTACCTCCCCTTGAGCTTTCGACCTCAGCTTGACTATGGAGTAGTTTTTCTTTCCTCATTCTATATTTTCCCTTCTATCTTATTCTGTCCCATCCGGCTGTCCTCCAGCAGCCTATATCTCATGTCTCCCTGGCCTGGCTAGGTGGTTGACTCCTGACCCGTTTGTCTCTTTGGTTGCTGATGTGGCCGAAGTGACTTGATTCCCTTCGGTAATGCATTTTTTGCTTCTTGATGTGATTTGTTCTACCTTCGACCTGATCTTTCATTATTCGCCCTGATCACTTCTTGGTTGGTGTTGCGGTGTAGCAGTTCTTGCCTCATCCTTCGGCCCTGCCCTATAAGAGTTCTGAATTGGAGCTCATGTGGTCCGGCTAAACTGATGAAATGGCGAGAAATATCTGCGTGTCTTCACCTTCCTCGATTTGTTCCCCTACTGCCCTTCCCTATCTATCTTGACTCGTTTAGTTATGTATCTTGCTCGAATCCTTCGGGCCAGCCCTATGAGAGTTCTTTTGTGGAGCTCAGTGGTCTGGTTAAACAAATATTAAAAAAAAAAAAAAAAAAAAAAGAGAATATATACTAACATGATCCATGATTTATATTTTAGGGTTTCTTCTTGGTCGCATAATTCAATTAACACCTATTGCAATTATCACAACACCTTTGCTATACTTGATTTACTATACTAGAAACAGATACATAAGTTCCTCAGTAATTATATATTTTAGAAAGAATTGTAATAGCGTAGAAGCATCGTGCGATAAATTCGAAAATATTATCAACTCTGCGTAAGCAGAGTGGTATCGCCCCCCGTATAGTGGTATATGCCAGCAAACATTTCTATCTGTCTGTCCGAAAACTCCTAGACCGTTCGACGGATTTTCACCAAACTTCACACGAACATTCGGTGCGTAAATGTGACGGTTTTTTTTTTTTTTTTTTTTAATTTGTGCAATAATTTTGATTTTAGGTTAAACAAAATGGTAATAGATATGATGGTGACAGTACTAGTAGTAGTGATGATAGTCATACTAGTAGTGATGATGGTGTCAATTATAAGTAATGATGATAGTTATAGTGATAATGGTGACAGTAGTGATGATGGAATGACGATGGTGACAGTATCTGTGATGATGGTGAGTAGTAGTGATGATGGTGAAAGTTGTAGTGATGATGACAGTAGTAGTGATGATGACAGTAGTAGTGATGATGGTGAGAGTAGTGATGATTATAATAGTAGTAGTGCTGATTGATGGTGATAGTATGATTGATGATAGTGATAGTATTACTAGTGATGATGGTAATCCATTACAGAGTTGGGTATGCCGTTTTGATTTTGGGCACAATGGCACGTCTACTTTATTATTATTATCAACTCTGCATAAGTAGAGTTTGGTAACGCCCCCCCCCCCCCTCCCCGTATATTGGGTACCACCCTAAAAATATGTCTGTCGTTGTCGATGTCCGTCTGTCGCTGAACTCCTAGACCGTTGGACGGATTTTCACCAAACTTCACACAAACATTTGTTGGTGAATGCGAACGTCGGTCAAAAAATATTTTTTGAATTTATGCAATAGTTATGATTTTAGGTCCAAAATATAATTTTACCCCCCCCCCCCCACCGCTCCCCCTGCAATGATGGCGTTCTGGGGGCAAAAACATCTCGCCCCGCATTTGTTAGGTTAAGTTAGTTTAGTTGACATAATAAGTGATGGTAGTAATAGTAACTGGTAACTGTGAGGTAGAGTCCCACAAGTGTAGAAAGTAGAGGTTGAAATTGAAGGTAAAGTGGTGAGTATGAATAGTTGGAGAGATGAAAGATGGTGGGCTAACCACCTTGCTTATTTCCTTGGGTTCTTGGTTGTAGAGTTGGAGCATTCTTGTCTTTTGGAGACGGATGATTTTCCTCGATTTGTGTGGAGGGCTTGTGAATTCAGGCTCGTCGAAGACCACTGGCATTGATGGTAGAGGCTCAGCGATGGTGTCGGTCTGGAGGTTTGAAGTGGTTGTTGATGATGTTGGTGGAGTTGTTGTAGGCTCCTTTTTACTCCTGTGCAGGCTCAATGGTCGTGGTAGTTGGAGCTGCAACTTGGGAGTGTTTTTTGGTTTTGAAGATTGTTGTCTTAGTCGGTGGTGGTCCTGGTCGTTTGGTTGGTTTTTGAGTTTTGACGTCCCTTGGTGGTGTTATGGCGACGATCTCTGGAGGGATGACGATCGTTGGGAGTCCATTGGCCTTCAGAAGAGCAGGTAGAAGTACAGGTATTTGGCTTCTGTCTCCCTCAGAAAGCGCTATTGCAGTTTGAACTACAATAGTGATGTCGGTTTTGCTGCTTGTTGGTATTTTGGGGGATGATGATCCTTGCCTCTTCTTAGGTGCGTGTTTTGATCCAGATACAGCGTGCCTGGATCCAAGAAGAGTTGCCCCATCTGGTCCAGTTACGTTGATTGCCTCTTCTCTATTTTTTCCATATTTAACTTCAAATTGAACCTCCTCTCCATCCTTGAGAGAAGGTATTTGTTGTTGAGGATTTGGTGAGGTGATTTGTTATCTGTGGACAAATATATCCCCGTTGTAACTCTCCGAGGAAATAAAGCCATATTCTTTCTTAACGTTATACCACTTCACGGCTCCTAAGAAGTTGATGGTGATGATATTAGAAGCCATGACGAGTGGTGGTGGTGGTAGAAGAGAGTAGTGGCTGTGGCTTGTCGGTCTAGTGGGGATGATGGTAATTGTAGTGATAATGGTGATAATAGTAGTGATAATGGTAATTGTAGTGATGATGGTTGTAATTGTAGAGATGATGACAGTAGTGGGTATGGTGGTGACAATACTAGTAGTAGTGATGATGGTCCTATTAGTAGTGATGATGGTGACAAGCAATGATGATAGTTGTAGTGTTAATGATGACAGTATTAGTGATGATGGTGAGTAGTAGTGATTATGGTGAAAGTTGTAGTGATGATGACAGTAGTAGGTATGATGGCGATAGTAGGCTACTAGTAGTAGTGATAGTCATAATAGTAGTGATGATGGTGACAAGTAATGATGATTGTAAGATGATGGTGATAATATTGATGATAGTGATAGTTGTAGTGATAATGGTGACAGTAGTGATGATGGTGACAGTATTAGTGATGATGGTGAGAGTAGCAGTGATGCTTGTAATAGTAGTAGTGATGATGATAGTAATGGTGATGATGATAGTAGTAGTATAGTGATTATGGTGACAGTTGTAGTGATGATGATAGTAGTAGTGATGATGTTGGTAATATTAGTGATGATGGTAACCCTTCGCAGAGTTGGGTATGCCGTTTTGATTTTGAGCAAAACGGCACGTCTACTTTATTATTATTTTTATTAATATTATTAATATTATTATTTCAATACAATTTTAACTATTTCCACGCCACCCAAGAAGTCTTAGCACGTTTTTTAAGAGGTTTTCCAAATAGGCCTACTCCTCTATTTCTAACTCTCTCATCTATAAAGAGTTACTCAGAATCCTCATCAGAAGATGTGAGAGTGTGTGTGTGTGTGGTCACTCTCATTAGGGCGTTATGGCCTCGGACAATAGATTGATAGATTATTATTATTAGGGGTTCGAGCCCTGCGGGGAACCCCTATTGTAATCATCAAATCTTCTTATTCTTCCAACTTATTTTTCCACGCCGGTTTATACGCAACAACTCCAGAACCGTTTTTCGGATCGGGACCAAACTTTCACACAAGGTGCGTTTTTGTATTGGGCAACTTTTGATATGATATCCAAAATGGTGGCCAGACACGCCCGTGGCAGCCTTTCACACCCAACCCATCTCGTCCTATCTAATTTTATGTTGAACTCTATTGTTCTTGATCCCCCTATAGGACTCGGTAGCCTATTCCACATATCTACAACTCTTACTAAACGAATAGAGGCATATCCCTTACACACCCAGTCACTCTCTGTCGCTCATTTGTTTGCACACCGGTACAAATGAGGCAGATCCCTTACACATGCAACTAAGATGAACATGGGAATCTGTAGAGAGACAAGTGGCCCACAAAAGGCAGATCCCTTTCACATCCAACCCATTTCGTCCATATGACTATCTGATTTTATCTTGAAATTCTTTATTGTTCTTGACCCCACTATAGCACTAGGTATCCTATTTCACATATCTACGACTGTTACGTGAGAGGCAGATCCCTTACACAGCCAATCTCTCTCTCTCTTATTTGCACACTGGTACAAATGAGGCAGATCCCTTACACATGCTACCAAGATGAAAATGGGAGTCTGCAGAGAGCGATTGGCCCACACACGGCAGATCCCTTTCACACCCAATCCATCTCGTCCTATCAAATTTTATGTTGAAGCTCTATTGTTATTGATCCCACTATAGCACTCGGTAGCCTATTCCACATATCTACAACTCTTTTACCAAGCAAATAGAGGCAGATCCCTTACACAGCCAATCTCTTTCTCTCTCGCTCTTGTTTGTTTGCACACCGGTAAAAATGAGCCAGATCCCTTACACATGCAACCAAGATGAAAATGGGAGTCTGCAGAGAGCCAGGTGGCCCACATAAGGCAGATCCCTTTCACACTCAACCCATCTCATACGTTACCTGTTATTTACACTACTCACTATACACCCATGTTATCATATACCTGCAACCAAAACACAATTGTAAGAAATAGGAACATAAGAAAATGGGAATCTGTAGAGAGCCAGTTGGCCCACACTAGACATATCCTTTTCACACCCAACCCATCTCATAAAAACTCTCTCTTATCTATCTATCTTCATTTTTTTGTTCTATGTAATTGAGGGAGGCAAAAGGCAGAACTGCCTATAGCGAGTGCCTCCCCCATAGTTGAAAGAGTGACAGGGCCAAAATCAAGGGACGTTCGAGCCAAAATGCCTGGACACACAGTTTGAAGCAATTTAGGTCATAGGAAGAGGGAAAGACTGATTCTGGGAGAGAATTCCAGAGCTCAGCTGTTGAGTAGAAGAAAGACAGAGTAACATTAATGACATCCTAGTCTCTCTCTCTCTCTCACACAAATGAGAACATAAGAAAACCGGAATCTGCAGAGAGCCGATTGGCCAACATGTCAGATCCCTTTCACACCCAACCCATCCAGCGCTCTCTCTCTCTCTCATATTTATTGCTATCTTCCTTACGTTTACGACATCCTATTCTCTCTCGCCATACTCTCTCTCTCTCACAAATGAGAACAAAAAAATAAGAAAAAGGGAATCTGCAGAGCTGATTAACCTACACATAGCAGATCCCTTTCACACCCAACCCATCTCGTTCTATCTAATATCAAGTTGAAGCTCTATTCTTGATCACATTATAGCACTCGGTAGCCTATTCCACATATCTACAACTCTGTTACTAAACGAATGGAGGCAGATCCCTTATACAGCCAATCTCTCCCTCTTGTTTGAGTGCACAATCTGTTCCTTCTGTAGTTTCTCCATGCCCATTAAGTTTAAATGATCTTTTGATATTTCGACACAGCTTTTGTATCCAACACAATACCCTGCTTGCAAAACCGCTCGAACCCCGGACAACGTTGCTTGCAACTTTAATTATTATTAGGGGTTCGACCCCTACGGGGAACCCCTATTGTAATCATTAAACCCGGTTTTTCATCCAAATTCTTCTTACACGCTGGCTTCGACGCAATAACTCCAGAACCGCTTTTTGGATCGGGATCAAACTTTCACAGGAGGTGCGTTTTTGTATTGGGCAACTTTTGATATGCTAAACATCCGGCATGGCGGCCAAACAGGTCCGTGGCAGCCGATTTCCCGAAAAAACTTGACGCCTAAATACCGTCTCTCCCACTCATAGGAAACGACTGGCCTTTGGCATACGGACTCCACTACTAATGCTCCGCAAATGTTATAGAGAAGGTTTTGATTTTGCATGTGGGGTTTTTTCTGGCAATCTTGAAAAAAACTTGAATTCCACTTAAAATGCCACATCTTGAAAACTGCGCCGATGATCAAAGCCATGCTTGCGTAGTTGGGTGAGGCTCGCGATTCCGAACGTTTTGATACAAAAGAATATAAATGGGTGGAATAGTTTGGCCGCAGCATTGAAAACTGTCTATTCTTAAATGACTTTAAAACCGCATTCGCTACCCACACAAAGTTTACCGTCTACTGTCTATAGGCTTCCACGCATACCCCAGTTTTGCTTAATAACATAGTCACTTTATTATTCAGATCTATAATTTTTGTTTATTTAACTCTCTCAAAACAGTTCCAGTCCCTACGAATTCCAGCAATTATTTAGCCAACCTACCTATACATACCTACCGTACCAAATAATAATGATAATTCAAATTTATTTTTGGTGAATAACAGAGTATTGGCTAAGGTTTTTAACAATTCCTCCCTTTGCCAAATGCTTAGTTTAATAACAATGATATGGACCTTTAAAGTTTTGGCAATTGCCCGTGTGACTCGTATTTTAACCCTCCTAAGTGTTACCACAAAATACCGCTAGATCCTTTCTCAAAAGTCGCTAGCATGTTGCTACATAATCAAGCAATGTTAGAATAATGCTGCAATTTCTAAAGAGTTTTGGTTTGTTTGTTTTGCAAATTTTACAATGTAGTATGACTAGAATGTCTGAAATTTTCAAATTATCCCTAGTAAATGTCTCTAGATATAAAAGAAATGGCTGCTAGATTGAAGTAAATAGCTCTACATTTAGCGGTAATATGTAGCTTTACAACTGGCAACACTGCAACCACCACCTCCCTCCCACCCTCCCAGTATGTCTCCACGAAATACCGCTAGGTCCTTTCTCAAAAGTCGCTAGCATGTTGCTACATAGTCAAACAATGTTAGAATAATGCTGCAATTTCTAATGAGTTTTGGTTTGTTTGTTTTGCAAATTTTACAATGTAATATGACTAGAATGTCTGAAATTTTTAAATTATCCCTAGTAAATGTCTCTAGATATGAAAAAATGGCTGCTAAATTGAAGTAAATAGCTCTACATCTAGCGGTAATATGTAGCGATACAACTGGCAACACTGCCTAAGTGTTACCCCAAAATACCGCTAGATCCTTTCTCAAAAGTCTCTAGCATGTTGCTACATTGTCAAACAATGGTAGAATAATGCTGCAATTCCTAAAGAGTTTTGATTTGTTTGTTTTGCAAATTTTACAATGTAATATAACTAGAATGTCTGAAATTTTAAAATTATCCCGAGTAAATGTCTCTAGATATGAAAAAATGGCTGCTAAACTTAAGTAAATATAGCTCTACATCTAGCGATAATATGTAGCGCTACAACTGGCAACACTGCCTACAACCACCTTCTCATCGCCAATGATTATGCTCTGAGGTTTGTATTTGCTTATCTTTTCCTGTGTATAAATGTAACCCTTATACATGTTTCTATTAAATAATGACATTAAACAGGATTCATGATTTAAATACAAGGCTAGATATTTATCGGAAGTACGTATTTACCTTCGGAAAGCTAAAATATAATGTTTAATGAGAGTGAGTGAGAGCACAGTGAGAGCACACGGGTCGGTTGAGCTCCTCAAAAGAGGGGATTTTCGGAGGGGTATCGTGGGACTGAGTGACCCATATACGTATCAGAAGATCGGCGATGATACGGTGTTTCGGCACATAGTAAACAGAACTGGTTTCTTGTTTAAACATCGCCCACAAAGCATATTTAGTTTAATCTTGAGAGTGTTATTACCAGTATCAGTGAGGGGACAAGGAGCCGTCAGGCACTAGCCATGCCCTGCCCAGGCACCATAAACCTCCAGCAGTGACCACAAGGTGAGTGAGGTGACCGTTTATAGGGCAGGCAGTTTCACCCTTATGGTTCCCCACCATAGGCCTCATCTTCCATCTGACCCTCGGTCCTTCAACTTCTCAAACAATTCTAACCTTTATGAAGTATTTGCTATAAGGTCCATTTTCATTTCCCTCTCTCTAACCATTTAGGAAATACTTGCTACAAGGTCCATTTTCATTTATCTCTCTCTCTCTCTCTCTCTCTCTCTCTCTCTCTCTCTCTCTCTCTCTCTCTCTCTCCTTTTTATCCTTAACATCTTTCCATCCACTTTCAATCACCGCACTTAACCGCCTCATTGCTATTATTTTTTTGGTTATCTATAACTTCAGATCGCTTTTATCATTTTAGTTATTTGTTTTCCTCTAACATCGTTCATACCCAACCAGGCCAGCCCCCTCTCCAGCTCTCTCTCTCTCTCTCTTCCTTTTTATCCTTAACATCTTTCCATCCACTTTCAATCACCGCACTTAACCGCCTCATTGTCATTAGGTTATCTATAACTTCAGATCGCTTTTTACCATTTTAGTTATTTGTTTTCCTCTAACATCTTTCATACCCAACCAGGCCAGCCCCCTCTCCAGCTCGCTTTCTTTCTCCCTCGCCCCCGCCCCTGCTCTCTCTCTCTCTCTCTCTCTCTCTTAACATTTTGTACAATTTAATAATTTTTCCATAACTGCTGCCCTAGATCCGGTTACCCACTCAGATCCTGGCTCTCGCTCACTCTCTGGCTCTCTCCCTATCTTGATGTTGACAGCATTATTAATATCCTAAGCATTCATTAATACTCAACATCAGGGTGGCGTCGCCAGTGTAAGTAATCATAGGATATAATTGGCGTGCTTCCTTTCAATCAGTTAGATCTTTTAGTTGTACCGGTGCCCAATGCCGAGGATTTATACATTTAACCACTTAGCTTTAGGAGAAGCAGGCCAATTGCCCATCAGAAAGGTTGACTATGATATGTGATGTTTTTTTGTTTTGTTTTTGTTTTTTACATATCCCATCAGAAAGGTTGACTATGATAAGTGAATTGTTATGCATCCAGCCAATTATACATTAATAACAACAGCAATAATCTAGATATGTGCCAGGAGAGATTTCCCGGGGTTTCTGAAACAAGGGAGACATGGTAGAGATGGAAGCACCACGGGAAGATCAGGAGGACGGCTTGGTAGAGGCAGAGGAACGGATAATCTTGGAAGACTATGGCCTAGCAGATACTAAGTGTCTTAAGTGCGGAACAACCAATGCAAGAAAGAATTCGCGAAAATGTTCCGGCTGTCTTAGATCTATTCATTTATCTTGTGCTAAGCTGACAAAGAAAACATCAGGAGAACAACCAAACTGGAAATGTCTCGCATGCCCAGGGCCCACTGCAGAGCCAACCGGGGCAACACCGGCAACACCGGTCGCCGACTTGACCCAACTGGTGACCAAATGGAAAGCGCGGATCCAGGTCCTTGCCCGGGTACCTAAAGGAGCCAGAATCCAAGTGGCGGAGGCCCTTACAACCATCATAAAGCAGGCCCTACAGCTCAAGACACCCCTCGCATGGGCACGGCTCCTGGGTTTCTCCTATGGGGCCCTCCGAAAACCACCCAGAACCAACATACAAGACCATCTTCAGGTTTCACTAGCCACCAGAGTGAAACGTCAAGTAGCACAGTATATGGATGGAAACAAACTGGTGGAACCCCCCGAACAGCAACCAAACAGGGCCCAGAAGCACCAGGAGAAGGAAGAGGAAGAGGCTGAACAGCTACGTAAGAGGGTCGCTGCGAAGCTGGCGGATAGTGACATCAAAGGGGCCGTCAGACTGTTGTCCTCTTCAGAAGGTTTTGCTGGTCAAGGCACCGAAGTTGTTGAAGCCCTACAAGAAAAGCACCCACCTACACCTAGGGACCTAAACCTCCCCCCTGCCCCAAATGACCAGATGCGCCAACCTTTAGTTGTCACGAAGGAGCAGGTGGTCGCCGCAGTGACTTCATTCCCAGCAGGCTCAGCCGCGGGCCCAGATGGTATCCGACCCGCCCACCTCAAAGGCCTCTTGGGTCAGGGATCAGGAGCTGCTGGGGAGGCACTCTTGGAAACCCTCACCAAATTCATCAACATGGTTTTAAGAGGGGAAGTACCCGACTGTGCCACACCCCTATTTTTTGGGGCATCACTCTGTGCACTGGCAAAAAAAGATGGCGGCGTGCGCCCAATAGCAGTAGGGAACACCTTCCGCCGCCTTGCCACAAAGGTGGGTTTGAAACCACTCTCGAATGGCCTAGGTCAACACTTAAGACCAGTTCAACTAGGTTTCGGAACTCCAGGGGGGTGTGAAGCTGCTGTACACGCAACCCGCACCTACCTCAGCCAAGCCCAAGAAAAACGAGTGCTTCTAAAGATTGACATGCGGAACGCATTCAACAGCATTCGCAGGGATGTCTTCCTCCGTGCAGCTCAAGAACACATCCCCACTCTGTACCCCCTACTTTGGCAGGCTTATTCCAAACCTTCAATCCTGATTTTTGGCGAGACGGTAATCCCATCAGAGACCGGGTTACAGCAGGGAGATCCAGGTGGTCCTGCTCTTTTCTCAATAGGGGTGGATGCAGCAGCTAACAAAGTAAGGTCAGAGCTGAATGTATGGTACCTGGACGATGCAACCTTGGGTGGGTCAGTAGAGAACGTTCTAACCGACCTAAATAACATCATAACTGACCTCGGCCAGGCCGGGCTAGTGATAAATGACACCAAATGTGAACTTGTTCTCCTCAACCACACACGTGAACAAGGAGAAGAGACTCAGGCCCTGTTCCGAAACATATTGCCAGATGTAAAGATCCTTCAGGAGCACCAGCAAACCCTATTAGGTTCCCCACTAACTCTGGCAGCAATCCCACCAGCACTTCAAGTTAAAAAGGAGGAGCTTCAACGTCTCGTGAGTCGCCTGATACACATCGATGCCCACTCAGCTCTGGCCCTGCTCAAGAACTGTTTCTCCATCCCAAAACTCCAATACCTCCTGCGCACATCGATGACTTACACGAACAATGGCGGCCTCCAAGAATTAGACAGCATAATCCGAGAAGCAGTGACCAGCATCACCAACGTGGAATTTAAAGAACGGGCCTGGACACAAGCCACCCTTCCTGTCCGCCTCGGGGGCTTGGGCATACGGAGAGCCTCGGATATTGCCTCCCCAGCCTTTATCTCTTCCCTCATCGCGACCAACGACCTCGTATTGTCCATCCTTTATTCTAGACCCGGAATGATACTTAATGGGGACGTAACAGCAGCGATTAACACCTGGAAGGGAAGTACAGGAGTAGAGGAGGAGCCTCAGGGTACCTCCAGGAGCAAGCAGAAAGCGTGGGATACCATCTCGGCGAAGAAAACTCAAGAAAATCTCCTAACCAATGCAGACCAGGTTGCAAAAGCACGCCTCCAGGCAGCCGCCCGTTCGGAGAGTGGCTTGTGGTTACACGCCATCCCCATCCCACCTCTTGGAACTCACTTGGATGCTGAAGCGCTCCGGGTCGCCATCGCGCTCAGAGTGGGTGCGGCAGTTTGTCACCCACACACTTGCAAGTGTGATGGGAGGATGGATGCTCAAGGTCACCATGCCTTGTCATGTAATTACAACGCAGGCCGCCTGCCAAGACACTCTGCACTAAATAATGTCATAAAACGGGCCCTGCAGAGTGCTAACTGTGCATCAATCCTCGAACCACATGGACTTCACAGAGAAGACGGCAAACGGCCAGATGGGATGACCACTTTCCCTTACAAGAATGGCCGGTGCCTCGTGTGGGATGCCACATGTGTTGACACTTTCTCCACAACCAACGCCGCCAGAAACGCCGACGAAGCAGGTGAAGCCGCCCGGATAGCAGAAAATAAAAAGCGAGAAAAATATCAAGCCATCGCCAGAATCCATCAGTTCGAGCCCCTGGCATTCGAAACTTCAGGAGTCTTCGGCCCCACCACCCTTAAGATGGTGAATGAAATAGGCCGTAAAATCAGAGAAGTTTCAGGAGAACCCCGGGAAACCCTCTGGCTCAAGCAAAGACTAGGGATGGCTATCCTCCGGGGCAATGCCACCAGTGTCATGAGCTCAGTTCGACAGGACTGAGTCATGCCACTGCGTGAGGGCCCGGCAGGAGTGGTGTATCCGTAGTCTTTCCACAGTAGGGTAAAACAAAACATAAACCTTATTTGTATGTAACATGTGTGATGCACATTAATAAAAGGGGATGTGTCGGATGGTTGAAAGCCACAGTTGCTCGCGCGTTTGGGGCTAGCAACACGTATTATGAAAAACATGCATCCTCCTTCATTCACTGTCCCCCCCTTCACTCACTCAACCCCACAATTTGCCGGAGGATAACAGGTTTTTCACAATACGTAGACGGAGGTCTTTTTTAAAAAAAAAAAAAAAAAAAAAAAAAAATAAAAAAAATGTTTACACATATGGGATAGGGAGGAGGGAGGGAGGTATAAGAGGTGGACCGATGAAAGGGAAAAGAACCCCGATATACGAGATACATAGCTTCATATGCGCGTATTGATCACTTTCATGCTATTATGTATGCATACAGAAGTAGCAGGACACATATGTCAAGAGTGAACACCAATAGCTTAATCCATACACAGTAAAAAAGACGGAAATAATATCGTACATACGAAGTGATGGAATGGGTATGGGGGGAGTGTGTATGACAGTTCGTCGCTAGATAGGCGTGTGATGGTCTTGTGTAGCTATGTGTGTGCTTGTTTGAGTGTTGCTATAGGCTACGCATTAGTTATCTCTCTCTCTCTCTCTCTTATTTATCGCTGTCTTCCTTACGATTACGACATACTGTACTAGTGCATGAGAACAGGAAATAGGGAGCCTCGCTCTCTCTCTCACAAATGAGAACATAAGTAAACAGGAGTCTGCCGAGAGCCGATTGGCTCTCGTACAACGGTACAAATGAGGCAGATCCCTTACAAGATGAACATGGGAATCTGCAGAGAGACAAGTGGCCCACAAAAGGCAGATCCCTTTCACATCCAACCCATTTCGTCCATATGACTATCTGATTTTATCTTGAAATTCTCTATTGTTCTTGATCCCACTATAGCACTAGGTAGCCTATTTCACATATCTACGACTCTGTTACGAGAGAGGCAGATCCCTTACACAGCCAATCTCTCTCTTATTTGCACACTGGTACAAAGGAGGCAGATCCTTACACATGCTACCAAGATGAAAATGGGAGTCTGCAGAGAGCCGATTGGCCCACACACGGCAGATCCCTTTCACACCCAATCCATCTCGTCTTATCAAAATTTATGTTGAAGCTCTATTGTTATTGATCCCACTATAGCACTTGGTAGCCTATTCCACATATCTACAACTCTTTTACCAAGCGAATAGAGGCAGATCCCTTACACAGCCAATCTCTTTCTCTCTCGCTCTTGTTTGTTTGCACACCGGTACAAATGAGGCAGATCCCTTACACATGCAACCAAGATGAAAATGGGAGTCTGCAGAGAGCCAAGTGGCCCACATAAGGCAGGTCCCTTTCACACTCAACCCATCTCATAAACGTTACCTGTTATTTACACTACTTACTATACACCCATGTTATCATATACTTGCAACCAAAACACAATTGTAAGAAATAGGAACATAAGAAAATGGGAGTCTGTAGAGAGCCAATTGACCCACACAAGACAGATCCTTTTCACACCCAACCCATCTCATAAAAACTCATTTATCTCTGTCTTCCTTACATTTATGACATTCTAGTCTCTCTCTCTCTCTCTCACAAATGAGAACATAAGAAAACCGGAGTCTGCAGAGAGCCGATTGGCCCACACATGTCAGATTCCTTTCACACCCAACCCATCCCGCGCTCTCTCTCTCTCTCTCTCATATTTATCGCTATCTTCCTTACGTTTACGACATCCTATTCTCTCGCCATACTCCTTCTCTCTCCTTCACAAATGAGAAAATGAAAAAAATAAGAAAACGTGAGTCTCCAGAGCTGATTGACCTACACATAGCAGATCCCTTTCACACCCAACCGATCTCGTTCTATATAATTTCAAGTTGAAGCTCTATTGTTCTTGATTCCATTATAGCACTCGGTAGCCTATTCCACATATCTACAACTCTGTTACTAAATTGATAGAGGCAGATCCCTTTTACAGCCAATCTCTCCCTCTCTCGCTCCTGTTTGTTTGCACAATATGCTTCTTCTGTAGTTTCTCCATGCCCGATAAGTTATATGATCTTTTGATATCTGTGACACAGCATTTGTATCCAACACAATACCCTGCTTGCAAAACCGTCGAACCCCGGACAACGTTGCTTGCAACTTTAATTATTATTATTATTATTATTATTAATACTCTTATTATTACCATACAATTTTTTCTTTATTTCCACGCCACCCAAGAAGTAAAAATCTTAGCACTTTTTTTTCTAAAGAGGCGAGTGTGTGTGCACAGGCGGTGGTGTTGTTTAAGTATACAAAGTTGACTAAAAATTTAGGTTTATGGGTACATGTCATTTGGGGCAACAGTTTATCGGTACACTCTCAAACAGTGTCCGATCCATTTTGTTTTGTACCCACAAACATGCATTTTGTCATGTTGCATTATGGGTAAAGACGCAGATACAGGGCTGCAGGTCACTTTTTATAGGATCTTTTTACCGGCCCCCTAGCTCTAACGTAGAATACCTGCAGCGCCTTGACGATTCTATATCTAGAATAGTTCCCTCCAAAAATATATGGTTGGCTGGAGACTTTAACCTCCCAGACATTGATTGGACAAGCAACGCGACACTCGACAACCCCACCTATGAAAGCGATGTAATACTACCAAATACTGACAGAAGATCCCTACACGAAAATGTCATTGACATAATCAACACTCACTCACTCTCACAAACAGTACTTGAACCAACACGCACACAATCAAGCGTAATGAGGAACAACCCAAACATTAGACACGGGGTCACATCCAACATCTTAGACCTATTTCTCACAAATAACACCTCTTTGATAACACGGACATGGGTAGTACCTGGCTTGAGCGATCATGACATGGTACTAGTTGATGCAAACATAAAACCTACCATACAGCAACAATTACCCAGAAACATTTACCTATACAACAGAGCTGACATGGGTGCCATCTCCCGGGACTTAGCTGAATATAGAGACACTTTCCTTGACAATAACCCTATGGCCAATTCTGTTGAAATAAATTGGACCAGACTCTGTGACTGTATTCAAGACACAATGGACAAGCACATCCCCAAGAAAACTGTAACACGTAACCAGTCACCCAAATGGTTCAATAGACATCTGCACATACTACACAGACACAAGGAAAAAGCATACAAAGCAGTCAAATGTTACAACGACACAGAACACTGGGAATACTACAAAAATTCACAGAAAACACTACAAAGAGAAATGAAACAAGCAGAAACTAAGCACACTGCCACTTTTCTCACAGACAACAAACAAAACTACAAAAAGTTTTACAGCTTCTTCAAAGCACGCAAACAAGACTCGACTGGTATAACAACATTATTACATAACGATTATCTGGTCACACACCCACAGGATAAAGCACATGCACTTAATTCGCAGTTCCAGTCAGTTTTTACACAAGAACAAGCAGACTTGCTGGAACTGTCACCATCACCACACCCGACTATACCCCCACTGACTATACACACCCGTGGAATCGAGAAACTTTTATCTGAGGTAGACGTTGACAAGGCGACTGGACTCCTATAACTTCGGGGTACCCCAAGGCACCGTCCTTGGCCCTCCTTCTCTTTCTCTCATACATCAATGACCTTCCATCATCTTTAACTTCTACTACTAGACTTTTTGCAGACGATAGCTTAGTATACCGACCAATAGTTGATAGGGACGATTGCCTTCGACTTCAAGACGACTTGACAGCCCTTGAATACTGGGAAGCCAAGTGGCAGATAACCTTTAGACCAGACAAATGCTACCACATATGTTTTACCCACTCCAAGAAACCTGTCCTCTTTGCCTATAAACTCCATTATACCAACCTTGATAGAGTCCATTCACTTAAGTATTTGGGAGTCCACACAGACAACAAATGCTATACAAAATCACAAACAATCTAGTAGATATAGACACATATTTACACCCTGCAAACATACGATCCACAAGAGGCAGCCACAACCGAAAATACCACACATACCAGGCAAGTACCAACATATTAGGGTACTAATTTTTTCCCCACAGCATCCAAGAGTGGTATCACCTTCCATCTCATATAGTTAACAGTCCCACTCTTGATAGTTTTAAAGCTAGGATCACCAAACATTTTTCTCCTTATCCTCATCCTTCCCATTAGCCCCTTAACTCGCACACAACTCCCGCATATCATGCTGCCGGTGTGCAGCCCTCTGTGGGTCCCCAAGCTAAAGCTAAAGCTAAAACACATGCCTTGCTGGGTTCTGATATGCCATCTGGCGGCTAGTTTAAAAATTAACGGTCGAGCGGCTTCCAGTTTAGCTATTTTCCCGCGCTAACACCGCTCCTACCTACCTGTTATGAACTATGGAATTACTATATATTCATATTACTTAGGAATTAACATATTATTGTACATGTAGGTCTGTGATACCATGAAATAAACGAATGTAATGAAATACACTAGGCCTACTAAACGTAGTAAAGTCTGTAATATTGGATTCAACAATAGGAGTACACTTTCACAATGCAATAGTTGTAATGAAATTATACATAATCGATGTACCTTCATTAATAGTAGAAACAAAGTGGAGTATGTTAAATGTAAAATATCAGCTGTTCAAAATCAGACGCACATTTGTGATATTTGTGAATCACTCATAACACGACATCAGAGGATCCAAAACTGTGTAAAGTGTAAAACTGTAGCTCACATGAAGTGCATTTCTAAGAATACCGATGGTATAGAACATGAGTTTTTATGCAATAAGTGTGCCTTGCATTTATTACCGTATGTTAATGTAAATGAACCATATGACAACTCAGAATCCAGCCAGGACACTTTCAAAGATGAATATAGAGTTTTCACCAACAAAGGGCTACATTTATCCACATCAATGCCAGATCAATGTATCATAGAGTCAGAAATAAAATTATTAGGTGATAAGACCAAAGCTTCAATAATTGCAATTACAGAAACCTGGCTGGACTCTAGTATAAACGATGGTGGAAAAAAACATTCAAGGTTTCAATATGGTTCGTAATGATCGTAATAGACAAGGGGGAGGAGTATGTCTGTATGTAAAAAAACAACCTCACACACACAATTAGGAACGACCTCCATGTAGAAAACCACGAAGCTCTTTGGATTGACGTACACCTGCCTAGGACAAAACCCATCACAATTGGAGTGTGCTATAGGCCACCAGACGACACACAATTCTTAAACAAGTTTGAACGAACTTTGTCATTACTAGACCCCCGGAATAAATCTATTATACTAGGGGATTTTAAGTTGTGTTACAAACAACGAAATATTAGGCTTGTACGAGAATACAGGCACATACTGACAATGCACAATCAAAAACAACTCATCACAACCCCCACACGTATCTCTGAGAACACTGCTACAATATTAGACCATGTAAATTGTGACAGAGAGGACAAAATATCACAATCAGGGGATATACAGACTGGGATAAGTTATCACTTCGTCACATATTTTACACGTAAAACTCCAAAAATTATCCTAGAGAATCACAAGGTCATTAGAACAAGGTCACTCAGAAACTACAACAAAGAAACATTTTTGGACATTTTATGGAATACAGATTGGTCTCCAGTGTTTGGAAATACAAACGTTAGTGACGCATGCGTTGGCTTCAGAACCATCATCACAAACATCCTAGACGAAATAGCTCCTCTGAAAGACATACGAATTAAAGCAAGGTCAGACCCATGGATCAACAATGACATACTACACCATCTGAAACACAGAGACAATCTGTTAAAAAGGCTAGTGAAACATAGACAGAATCAAGGACTGAAACATGAGTTCAACAGGGCTAGGAATAAACTAAGTAGGAAAATTAAATCAGCGAAATCTAATTATTTCCACAATAAGGCAGAGGAATATCAGAGTAACCCCAAAAAACTATGGAGGCACTTAAAAACAACAGGCTACAGCAACAAGGCAAGGGATTCATCTAACACTAATATTGCTCTCAAAATGAATGATCAGGTTTGCCATGATAAACGACAAATTTCAACCTACTTCAACTCCTTCTTCACCTCCATAGCAAACACACTTGCACAGAACCTACCGCAACCTCTCAACAAATACACAACAACAACTGCCACCTTTCAAAATTTCTACAGGGATAAATGCATACACCCGAACTCTTTTGGATTGCAAAATGTTACACCAAAATACACATTTGAGGAGCTCTCTAACCTAAATGTACATAAAAGCACAGGACCAGACAAAATTCCTGCCAAGTTTCTACGAGATGGAGCCATTGGTATAGCAGGTCCCCTAACCCACTTCATCAACCTGTCAATTAACACCAACACTGTACCTGCTGAACTAAAGGAAGCTATTGTAACCCCTCTATTCAAGAAAGGAAATCAATTAGATGTTAGTAACTACAGACCAGTTAGCATATTATGTATTGTATCAACAATCCTTGAAAGAGCTGTATACACCCAAATTGAACACTACCTCAAAGAAAATTATCTATTCTATAAGTTTCAATCAGGTTTCAGAGGCATGTACTCGACAGACTCCTGTCTCATCCATTTAACAGATCACATTCGTAATGAAATGTCTAAAGGTAACTACACCGGTATGGTTCTTCTTGACCTACATAAAGCGTTTGATACAGTAGAGTAGATCATAATATCCTATGTAATAAACTACAAGCAATGGGCATTGGGTCAGTGAACTGGTTTAAATCTTATCTTAGTGGTAGAACACACAGAGTCAAAATTGATGATAATCTTTCTGATCCTATGCCAATTAACTGTGGGGTCCCGCAGGGAAGCATCCTTAGTCCCTTACTCTTTTTCTGTTATGTGAACGACATGGAACTGAGCGTATCGTATCGTGTAAATTATTACTGTATGCTGACGACAGTGTGCTTCTGGTTTCAGGTAAAGACCCAATAAGTATTGCCGCCTCACTTTCCTAAGAAAAAGAATCGTGTAGTGACTGGCTAGTGGACAATAGACTATCTCTTCACCTGGGCAAGACAGAAGCCATCTTATGTGGAACAAAACGCAAATTGAAAGACATTGAGAGCTTCTCGGTCAACTGTAATGATATTCCCATAACAGCAGTGTCACAAGTGAAATATCTCGGACTAAAACTGGACTCGACTCTGTCAGGTGAAACAATCTTGGAATCGATCCTGAGTAAATGTAGAGCATGTATTAAATACCTGTATGGACAGGTGGGATGCTTGCCAGCGGCGACCAAAAAGACCCTATGCCAAGCGCTTGTTCAATGTCATTTTGACTATTCTGTGTCATCCTGGTACTCTGCATCATATAAATCAGCAAAGCACAAACTTCAGGTCACTCAAAATAAAATGGTTAGGTTCATGCTGAACCTAGGACCCTGATCGCATGTTGGCCAGGAACAACTTCAGTCACTTGGTATGCTCAATGTCTCTGACAGGGCCAAACAAATCAGAATCATAAATGCCTTTAAGATATTTTATGATAGGGCTCCAGAGTTTTTCACCCTTTCACGCTCATATGACGCAGAGGTTGCCAGATTAGCAATAAGAAATAGAGTTCTCTCACTCTTATAAATACCTCTCCAAAATTAGTTTTCTGCCCAGAGCTAACTCAAAGACAACTGCAGAGGTTAAAGTAACTAAACTAAAGGTTTTTAAACATCCCTGATGGTAACAAAGGCTTTAAAGTATCCCTAATAGGCTCAAAATCGCGTCATATGTCGGAGAGGGTTTAAGAGTAATTTTGTTAAAGCACATGAGAGGATTGGACACAATACAATGAATAAGATGTATAATTTTACGGTCCCGAGAATCCAAGGACAGGGTAAGCTAACATTCTTCTTCACTGCCATCAAAGCCTGGAACAACCTACCCCAGTCAGTCCGTGAAAAGAGAACACTGTATTCCTTCAGACGTAGCTTGAAGGAACACCTGAACCGGACAGCTGCGAGAAGGGAGCACCAAGCTTATGTCTACTACTAAATACGATATAAGAGATAGGCAAAACTAACTGAAATGATTACTGAAATATTTTGACCAGTCCAACTATAGAATGTAAGGTATCTTAATATAAACCCTCGAAATACTTTCTCTAACGTATCTACTTTTTGTTATCCTCCCCTTTTTCCACAGCTAACCTAATCCCACAAGGACCCCAATGGAAATACGCCTAACGGCCTTATTGGGCTATCCTTAGTTGGAATTATGCAAAGCTGGTACATGTCATATTTGTAACATATTATGTGGTACCAAAATTGTAAACTGCTAACTGAATAAATATTATTATTATTATTATCACCCAACGCCATTTTAAAGCTACCAGTAACGGTGGAGTATTTTATATTGGATTTGAGCCACTTTTCCCATTAGGCCTACCGGAAGTTTTTGGTTTTACCATATAGCTTTAATGAACTATGTATTTACTATATGCAGTCATAATACTTAAGAATTAACATGTTATTATGCATGTATGAAAGGGATACACAATTAGAATGATATAAACTAATACAATCTTCTAGGCCTGTACCAGTAACCGTGGCGTATTTTATATTGGATTTCAGCTACATTACCATTTACATATTTAATGAAGATTAGGAATGTAGTATGTAGCCGTTTCGATATGGTAGACGCCCTTAGCTTAACCAAATCGGCAAATATAATGAATAGACTATATAATATATATACAGTATATATATATATATTATATAATATATAGATATATATATATATAATATATATATATATATATATATATAATATATACTGTATATATAATGTCAGCAATAGGTACTGTACATGTCCAGGTTATCTTATCTTATAGATGAAGAGAAGGATGAGGGCAACCACCGATTACATTTTAGAGTTTATTTCAGGCAAATTTTCGGATATATCCAATATCCATCATTAAGCTTTAGTAGTGATCCTAAAAGAAAGAAACAACAATATTTGTAAGAAGCACCCAAACACGTCACAAAAGAAAATTACCTAAACATTGACCTAACATACAGTTGTGGACAGATGAAACAGAGACAGCCTTGGTCTGCTCGAGACGCTCAATAGAGGGCAGCACAATTAGTGCCCATACATTGTCTGGTAACAGTGATGTTGTGGGGGTAGGAGGTGAATGTATTGGGTGGAAGGAGGGGGGGGGGGGGGGGGGGGGGGTAACCTACAGCGAGGTGGGAGCAGGTGAGGGTGGAGGGAAGTGGGTGGCCAAATAATTTACTGTGAAAACATGATGTGGTATAATATCAGTGGAAGTTAATTATATATCTAGGCTATAATCCAAACAAATCCCGGGTCTGGGCACCAATGTGGTATAATATCAGTGGAAGTTAATATATCTAGGCTATAATCCAAACAAATCCCGGGTCTGGGCACCAATGTGGTATAATATCAGTGGAAGTTAATTATATATCTAGGCTATAATCCAAACAAATCCCGGGTCTGGGCACCAATGTGGTATAATATCAGTGGAAGTTAATTATATATCTAGGCTATAATCCAAACAAATCAATCTAAGTCAAATTACTCGTCTAAATTGAAATTAATCTGAATCTAAGCTAAATTACATCCAAAGGTCACTCACATATGTTTATATTCAAATAAGGTTCAAAGGGTTAATTATACACCAGGATTTAACTCACCAATATCTCCAAGTGACAATAAGACAAAGGAAAAATGCCGGCCCAATATGGCGGACGGCGGGGAGGACGAGTCGGCCCAATAGCACAGCTCAAGGAAAGAACAAATTATTATGATATGGTAATGGACATGAGTAGAAATGTTTAGCTGTCAGCCATTTCGTCGAAGTGTATGTGTGGTTATTGCTGGCTGTATACTGGGAATATAGGCACAATAGCACAATTAATTTAGATGGAATATATGTTGATAGGGTGATGTCTGCGAAAGCTCTGAGGTTCCCCGGACCTGTCTTGCTGCCTTGGCAAATGCCAGGCGGGAAAATTATCGTACCGCGTCTAGTTTGCTTAATACGATAAATAAATATATACGATAAATGCATATATACTACATAAGACCGTGTCAATATTGCTTAATAGCATCATATTTGGCCTTTCATAATCTTCACTTACTTACAACTTGCAATCTTATTATTCACGATCTAATCTTCCTACGCCATACCGCGGGAATGACCGTTAAACTATCATATCTATCTAGGCACGTCACAGAGACGTACGTTAGCACATGAATTGCCTATCTCTGTCGTATTACGCGATCCATGATTTATTTTGTGTTTTGAACATTATGTGGGATTATGATTGTAACATATAGGATTGTTGTTTTAATGTAACATATTACTGCTAAAATTCTAGACAATTGAAACAGCAACACCCTTAAAAAAAAACCCGGTGTGTTTCTACCTTGAGGATCATAGGAGCGTTGAGGGTATTATTGTTATTATAAGAAGGACTAGCACCAAGCCCATGAACACTATGTGGCACTAAAATTAATTATTAACTCTTAACTGTCGGCGTGCAACTTATGTCGTGTGAAATAAATTTGGACTATGTGGCGGTTCACAACTTATGTCGTTCGCCATTTTCAGCACGTAATGTTGCTGAGAGAGAGATCTGAGCGGTGGGACGAGCGTAGTAACCTTATAACCGCTCCACACCCCCGCGGTGGACCTACTGATATGAATCCCACCCTTCCCTCCCCCCTCACACTCGCTACACAGGGAATTATGTAGGGAAATTACCTAATTACAGGGTTTTTGCACTCGTGTTGCACGATCGTTGCAAGAGAACCAGTGGTCGTACAAAAATGGTTCGGATGTCATTGGAAAGCTCTGTTTACGCCCTTTCAGGGATATATACTTGTTTTACGCTCTGGGTCTTATTTAGGCATGAAAAGGATCACGTAAACAACCCTATTTAGTGTAAAAAAAAACCCGCTGGGCGCTACGGTCAAATAGACCACCTAGCCCGCTAAATAAGGGTTAAAACAGCAGTGGTAAGCTAGGTGAATTCAAGAAAGATACAAAAGGCTATTAAGAAAAGCCTTAAATGAGAGGTAGAAGATGAGCACAAGACATACAGTAAATTGCATAAGGAGATTGTGACGCCTCCCGGCGTTAGCAGAATGGTTGCGTGGGACATTGCAGCTCGCTAGCGCTCGCCAGGATGGGGGGATGGGCTACAGTTGTCCTAGAATGATCTGCTTTATGTAATTAGTGTCGTGTTGCCACAGACAGTCTAGAAATGGTCTTTGTTTTGGTCTGTGACCGCGCCTTATATTTTATATTCGCTATAATATAAATGTTGCTTGTGTGGGAGGCGAGCGAGAGAGGGTGAGGGAGTACACCTGGCAGCGGGGTGAGCTATGACGCGGCTCGCTTGGGCGCTGACGGCGTTGGCGGCCGGGTGGTCAACTAGTCCCTTCCCATCGCGGCCTCGTGTTCTTTACCAGCTCAGAGCTTGCCTGACACGCGTATCGCCTACATCCTTTGCAATTCTGTCCCCCATACTCGCCACTTTGCATACTATTTCTCTCTCTCGACTTCTCCTTTCTCATTCTCTAATCTTTATTAAACTCAACATCCCTTCTGGTTTCAGCATAGACGTTCACCGTCGGCCAGTCGTATTGTACGCGAAGCTCTCAGATATTTCCATGTATTAGATTAAGGTGGTATTATGCTTTATTGAGGGTTAGAGAGACGGACTTTTCCGTATGTGTCCTCTCTCGGGAAGGTTGTAGACCGGTATATGTCTCCCTGGCAAGGTGTTGAGTGATTCTGCTTGGTTATCTAAAGCTAGACTAGAGGTAAGGTTACCGTGTCGTTGTCTCCGATGTGTGCAGTGTTAGCTAAGCCCTGCACGACATCGACAGGTACTGTGGGAGCCTAAGTTGTCTTCGGGTGGGTTTACTTTGCGAGCACAGCGCTGTGGTGTGAGAGGGCCATAGCCTATCCCTCACAACATAGTGCTGCCTCTTTGTGTTGACTTCTGAGGGATCGCCAGGATAGAACTAGGTACTAGAGACCTAGATTTATCAAGAGAGCATCCCCGTCATATAACGTAATCGTCATTATACCACCTTCGGACAACGTTAGGCTACGAGCCGCATGCTCGCCCATTGTTGCCCGGCCTTGATACCCCAGCTAGACTTTATTAACTGAGCAGACACTGGTTAGAGATAAGCCCCCATTATTATATGTATGCAGCATTATTATTCACTGCACTTTTGAGCCGAGGTTGTTGTTGAGTTGCACAACCCTAGTAGGCTGTTGCGTTGTGTCACGAAGTATTTCTTTAGTTGTCGAGCATTACTACCTTTGCGCAGTCTTTATTATTCGCCTGCCTATTATTACTATATGTCCTAGTATTTATTGTGACCCGTATTCTGCATTATAATTGTTCAAGATTCTTTACGAACATCTTCCCAGCATCAGACTTATTTCAGAAGTTTCCAGTTGATGTTGCAGGACTAGCATTGCACTTTCTTTAATACAGGAGTGCCAGTTATTTGAGTATCTACCGTAACGTTAATTAATCACGTTAACTATCTTTTCTTTGTGTAACCTAATCGAGTAATCTTTTACTGTTTGAGAATAGGCTGTTTCATCGAGCGTCAGCCTAGTGTGTGTGCACCAGTTACCGAGTCATAGGATACCTCGTTGTCCAGGCACGACTCAGGGCGGTAATGGTGTTTTGTTTTCCAGTGTTTAAGGCAGGGGTTGGATCTAGTGTTACCGTTGTTGCATTTTGCCATTATCTAGTCCAATGTTGAAGAGCCCTGTGTCTTTGAGAACCTGGATCGTAACAAGATCAAGAGAAAAAGTGGGGGTTGACAAACGATAGAGCCCAACCTAACATTATTGCAAGATAGGGGTAGGTGGTGGTTGGAGTGTGAATGCTTATATGAAGAACTATTAATTTCTTTAAACTTTGTTCATGGCATAATAAATAATGTGACTAACATCTTACCAACCCACCTTCGATTGTGTTAGTAATATAACAAAACATTATGCATTCAACTATGAAAATAATTGTCACAGACCCTCATAAGACCATAAACCTTGATAAGATGTAGAGGTGTGTGTAGCATGATAACGCACCATAGGCTGACAACTTGATCTCTCTCTCTCTCGCTTTGATCATAAGCATAAATGTTTGTCGGTATATATTATTTACTTTAAAACACTTATATATATACTGTATATGTATATATATTTATATATATATATATATATATATATATATATATACTGTATACAGTATATATATATCTATATATATATATACTGTATATATATATTATATATATATATATTATATATATATATTATATATATATAATTATACAGTATATATATATTTATATATATATATATATATATATATATATACCTGTATATATATATATATATATATATACATATATATATATATATATATATATATATATATATATATATATATATATATATATATACCGGTATATATATATATATATATATATATATATATATATATATATATATAAATATATATATATGTTAGTATAGCCAGGTAATAGATTCTCTTTTAAACAGACGAGGTTAAAAGCAATAGCAGTTTCAGCATTCAGGATTTTATTGTTACAGCTTTCAATAGTTCTAACAATTTTCCTCTGGGGTTCAGAGATGAGGTACAAAAGGTTAGCAAAATTCATGGTGGATCCAACGTTTCACAAGTAAACATCTTGCATCTTCAGGGAATGGAGAGGTAATGATTAGAATAGGGACAATGCATCTTATATATCCTGCATCTTATATATAATGCATCTTATATATCATTATAAAATCCTGAATGCTGAAACTGCTATTGCTTTTAACCTCGCCAACAACACAATCTACACTCAATGAGAGCTCTGTGGGAAAGCCCGATCGTGGCCATGGCCATGGCCAACAACCTCGTCTGTTTAAAAGAGAATATATATATATATATATATACTGTATATATATATATATATATATAATATATATTACAGTAAATGAAGCAAGTTTTATCTACCTATATATTTTTGTTATATTCAGTGTATGTTTTGGTCTGCAGTATTACCGTTATAGCGAACTCAAACTCAAACGCATGTTTTCTTAAGGGGACCGACCGGTTATTTACTAACTTCCAGGCCTTACTTTCAATGTAAATGCAATTTGGCACAGGTGTATGTGACCATAAAACTAGGTCAAAAACTGTTTTTTTTTGTTTTTTTTTGCTTTTTTCTTACAATTTAGGTAAAAAAAGGTTATGAACTATAGCACTACTACGACCCATTCTACTCCTACAGTAATCCCTATAGCACGTGCTGTATGTGATCAAACAACTCACAATAGGTGTGTCTGTAGTTGCTATAAAGAAAATTTTATATATTTTGTGTATTTTTGGACATAGGTGATTATGAATTAAGTTAAGGTGAAATTATTTTGTAGAATTTTACGACTGTGACAACATGCTGCAACCAAACAAAGTTGGCTAGAGTAAATTGGCTTTATAGGACTTGTAGTGCTTTTAATTACCTTTCCAATGGTATATATACCATTCCATATAGGTCCAATAAACATTTTAGAGTTACATCCGAAAGTGCGACAATATAGGTTCTGAGAAGAACATGTAAAAGTCTAAGGTAATTAGGTTTTTTTTTTTTTTTTTTTTTTGCTTTTTAGTTTTACAATATATTACGCAGGAACACGGCAAAGTAGAAGATAAAGCTTATGGGAGGTTGTAGAGTAGCTTAAGCTCTTTCCATTTATATAGCTATGCTCCTCGTACGACCAGTAGTTACTGAGCATGTTAATTTCAAAGTTCGCTATATAACGTTTTTAGAATTACAGGAAAAGTTTGGAAATCATAAAAAAAAAAAAAAAATCCAATGGGTTTTACTAATAACATTTCACTGGCTTATGAAGGGATGTTGACCCTTAAAATTAATGCCGAACATTTTTGTTTATTCAGTAGGTGACCTGTTCTGATACTCTTACCCATATGCTCGAACATCCTGCATTGGAGTGATCGTGAAGAACATCCAACATACCTCACAGGGCAGTGAGGACAATCAAATTGATATACCATGTTCGAACAAATCGAGTTGGGAAGAGCATCTTACATTTTGAAAAACAATAAAATGCTTTAAATTCGTTAACAAAAAGGATCCGAAAATCAATCCCAGGGAAGCCAGGTACTTAGAGTCTTGTTCAGCGGTTTTCTAAGTTCATAACTATGTTTACCGTAAAATGGTATTTTCATATATTGCTTTAATTTAGGAACGTTACACATAGTAGGCTTAATTAAGAATTTGGTGAAAAGAAAAGACTTCAGAACTTTATTGTACAAATTCAAGCAGTAATTAGTACTTTGAAAATAATTAGCAAGTGTTTTGACTTTATGTCTAAAAGAGTATTAGCAGAACAAATGTTGTATGCTCTATTTAAAAGAGTTTTTATGGAGTGTACTTTATATATAGTTCTGCAGAAACTAAACCAGCTAAGTCCTAAGTTTGAATAAGTGGGTTTACGGTAAACATCAGTTATTATTCCTTGACTAAATTTGGTAAGCAAGATATCTAAGAAAGCAAAGAATTCTCTTTTTCAATTTCATGCGTGCATTCTATATTCTGGTGTTGATTATTAAGCTAATTTAAGAATTTAGGCATATCTTCAGACTTTTTAAATATTAAGAGTAAATCATCAACTTAATTATCTCCTATACAATATTGGTTTAAAGCTTAGTGGGCACTGATCTAACCATATACGTTCATTGATACTCATGAAAGTACCTGTGTATACTGGACCTAGACATGCTTTCATGAGTATCAATGAACGTAAATATAAGATCAGTAAAATTTAGGAAATCGATAGAAAATGCAGGATATAGATTAGATAACGTGAATATAAGAAACTCAGATAATGAAAAAGATTTGGGAGTCATCGTCAACTGTGATTTTAAACCTAGAAATCAGTGCATTAGTGCTCGAAATAAGGCAATTAGAGTTCTCGGATTTATATCTAGAAATGTTAGTAATAGAACAGCAGACGTAATCTTATTATTATTTGTTGTTGTTGTTTTATCTATGTGAGTGAAGGAGACAAAAGGCAGAACTGCCTGTGGCAAGTGCCTCCCCCAGAGTTGAAAGAGTGACATGGACACAATCAAGGAACGTTCGAGCTAAAATGCCTGGACACACGGAGTTTGAAGTAATTTAAGTTATAGGAAGAGGGAAAGACTGAATCTGGGAGAGAGTTCCAGAGCTCAGTTGTTGAATAGAAGAAAGATTGAGAATAAAGTTTCACTCTTGGGTTAGAGAGTTATACAGAGTAGGGATGGGATTGTGTTGCAAGATGGGTACTACATGCTTTATGAAGAGGGGGTAGTATATACTGAGAGAGCTCTGAGGAACACTGATTATTGTAATAGTGGTTGAATAGTGAGTGAGATGCAACATTGTGGCAAATAGAGAGAGACTGCAGCGATTTAGTGAGTGGACGGGAGTTAATAAGACGGAAGGCTTTCTTTTCTACTTTGTCTAGAAGTGCTGTGTAAGAGGATCTTCCCCCACACGTGTAAACAATACTCAATACATTTATGCACTGTGCCCCTGTACAGAGCAAGAAGCTGCACAGGGGTAAAGAACCCTTGGAGGCGGTTGAGCACACCCAGCTTCTGGGAAGCTGTTTTAGCAAGAGTGGTAATATGATCTTTCGAAGAGAGATCAGAAGAAAAAGAGACGCCGAGAATATTAAGAGAAGATGAAGGGTTAATTTGTATGTTGTTGAAGAGTAAGTCATTGTTTTCTGGAAGGGGACGACGAGTAGACAGATGGAGAAATGGAATTTTGGAAGTTCTAGCGGTAGTAAGACCACATATGGATTACAGAATGGACATAGATTCCTTGGAGAGGGTACAACAAAGAATGACAAAAATTATCCTTAATATTAAAAATCTTTCCTATAAAGAAGGGTTGAAGAAATTAGGCTTACATTTGTTAGAGACGCAGAGTTAGAGGGAATATGATGAAGGTGTTCAAGTGGGTTAGTGAGATTTAAAAAGGGGATATGAAAGATGTACTGAAGCTCAGTGATAGCGAAAGAACTCGAACAAATGGTTTCAAATTAGATCAATTTAGTTTCAGAAAAGATGTAGGCAATTGGTGGTAACAGAGTTGTAGATAGGTGGAACTAGCTACCAAGTGCTATAGAGGGATAAAAACGATAGAGAGCTTTAAGATAAAATTAGATAGGCATATGGACGAGATGGGTTGGGTGTGAAGGGATCTGCCGGGTGTGGGTCAATCAGCTCTCTGCAGACTCCTGTTTTCTTATGTTGATCTCTGACCATTTTGGTGAGGTCATTCCTCTATTGCACTAGACAAATCGAAGGCCTTCGATAGAGTCTGGCACAAATAATTAATTTCTAAACTGCCCTCCTTCGGTTTCTATCCCTCCATCTGTGCCTTTGTCTCTAATTTCCTTTCAGACCGTTCCACAGCTGCGGTTGTGGATGACCATCGCTCACTTCTTCATCCTATCAACTCAGGTGTTTCTCAGGGCTCCGTCCTATCTCTTATTCTCTTTCTAATTTTCACAAACGATCTTCTCAACTGTACCTCCAGTCCCATCCATTCATACGCAGACGACTCTACCTTACACTATTCGATTAGTTGTCCTGAACGCCCCAGCCAGCAATCCCTCAAAGACAAATGTAATGAAGCCATAGAACACTTATCTTCTGATCTAACTACTATTTCCAATTGGGGCAGAGAAAACCTTGTTACCTATAATGCTTCCAAATCCCAATTTCTCCATCTATCTACCCATCCGGAACTCCTAGTGGACTATTCCTTATTCTTCAACAATACAAAACTCAATCCTTCGTCTTCTCTCAACATTCTTGGTGTCTCTTTTTCTTCAGCTCTCACTTAGAAGGACCATATTACCAGTCTTGCTAAGGCAGCCTCCCAGAAGCTGGGTGTGCTCAACCGCCTCAAGGGGTTCTTTACCCCTGCACAGCTTCTTGCTCTGTACTGGGGCACAGTGCGTCCTTGTATTGAGTATTGTTCACATGTGTGGGGAGGATCCTCTCACACCGCACTTCTAGACAAAGTAGAAAGGAAGGCCTGTCATATCATTAATTCGCGCCCACTCACCAACACTCTGCAATTTCTCTCTCTTCGCCGGAATGTTGCATCTCTCTCGTTATTATATCGCTACTACAATAATCAGTGCTCTTTAGAGCTCTCCCAGTGTATACCACCTCCTCTACATAGGGTATGTGGTACCCGTCTTGCCAAACAATCCCGCCCCTACTTTGTGAAACATTCCAACACAAGAGTGTAACGTTGCTCTCAGTCTTTCTTCTATTCAACAGCTGAGCTCTGGAACTCTCTCACAGAATCTGTCTTTCCCTCCTCCTATGGCTTAAATTGCTTAAAACTCTCTGTGTCCAGGCATTTTGGCTCGAATGTCCCTTGATTTTGGCCCTGTTACTCTTTCAACTATGGGGGAGGCACTCGCTACAAGCAGTTCTGCCTTTTGTCTCCCTCACTCACATAGACAAAAAAAAAAATATATATATATATACCGGTATATATAGTATACAGTATGTATATATATATATATATATACACATATATATCCAGTACATATATATATATATATCTATATATATATATATATATATAATATATATAATATATTATATATTATATATATATATATATATATATATATATATATATATATATATATATATATATATATATATATATAATTATATATATATATATGTATATATATATATATATATTATCTATATATATATATATATATATATATATATATAATATATATATATATATATATATATATATATATATATATTTATATATATACAGTTTATAAATATTTTGTTTTTCTATGCGTATGAAGGAGAAAAAATGGTGCCTGTAACAAGTGTCCTCCCAAAGTTGAAAGACTGATAGAGAGCCAAGTCAATGTATGTATGTGAGAGTCAAAACGTCTGGACACACGGAGCTGGAAGCAGTTTAAGTCATAGGATGAGGGAAAGATAGATTGAGGGAGAGAGTTCCCAAGTATACTTGTTGAGTTAAAGAGATATTGGGAAACTCGGTTCACTCTTTGGTTAACCTGACTTTTAGGTGGGATCGTCATTTTACCAACTATTAATATATTTGTTTACTTATTTTTTGTTTGTGTCACCTCAAATGTTCCCCTTGCTATATGCAGTAAAGGGCCACTAGAATATTTCCTCATGAACAATATCCAAGGTCTATACCGAAAATCAAACAGAAACAAAGTGCCTTTCCTAGCTGGCCTATCACACCTCAAATGTTCCCCTTGGTTGCATTGAGGCAGTTGGACAAAATTCAAAATAAAGCTATTAGATTAATCAATAACCCTGCAATCACACAGGACCTTCCTACATTATCCATACGAAGAAACGTTGCATCCCTTGCATTATTCTACAGATATTTTCACAGCAATTGTTCCGAGGAACTTGCTTCAATTGTGCCGCCTCTCCACATCTTTCCCCGTAGAACTAGGGCAGCTGAGAGCGCCCATGAATTTACACTTTCTCCTCCACAATGCAGAACTTCTGCTTATCAAAATTCATTTATCCCTAGAACTACTACTCTTTGGAATTCACTTCCCTCGAATTGCTTTCCACAAACTTACAATCTACAAATGTTTAAATCCAGTTGTTACAAACATTTTATGAATGGAGGATGCCTTTAGGCACATGGACCTTTTTGTTTTATCTGTGTTTTTCCTTCCTCCGTTCATTGTCTTTAAAAAAAAAAAAAAAAAAAAAAAAAAAAAAAAAAAAAAGCAACTCTTCTTAACTCAAGAAATTACCATACCAATAACATCCTTGTTCTCCTCTAAACAAACAACTATACATGGGTATAGAGCCGAAAAAACAGATATTTCAGATCACAATCTCATCACAGTCACTCTGACTAGAAAGAAATCAAGCAAGGAGATGGAGAGACAAGAAACTAACGAAGAAGGTTATAGAACCCTCAACTTCAATAGTGACGAGTCTGATTGGGAGGGACTGAGATCCTTTTTGGCCACAGTGGAATGGAATCAAAATTTACACAACCAAGATCCAGACAATATGATGGAAACCATTTCATCAACAATATTCCGCATCTGCAAGAGTCATATTCCACAAAGAAAAAAAACAAGGACTTAGAAAAACTACTATACCCCGGGAGAGAAGAATTCTCATAAGGAAGAGGACAATACTAAACAAGAAAATTAATAAAACCAAGAGTGAGAGGGAAAAACAAGTAATTACGTCCCAGGTGATAGAAATAGAAAAAAAAGCCTCCAAAACTCCCACAAGCAGCAAAGATTGAGAGAAGAAAACAAAGCAATTGCCAACATCAAACAAAACCCCTGCTACTTCTTCAATTACGCAAAGCAATTTCTAAAGTCGTGCAGCCCAATTTGACCCTTAGAAACACCCGAAGGAGATATGAAAGAAGATCCCAAAGGAAATATGTGAACTTCTAGCTGAGCAACACCAGTCAGTGTTCCGTGAACCACAGAAATCAAAGAAAGTACTATACCCAAGGATCTTTTTCTACTGCCCACCACAAATACCTGAAGACACCAATAGGCTACAGAACATTGAATTCTCGGAACAGGACATTACCAGGGCAAATGAGGAGCTAAAACAGACTTCAGCACCAGGTCCAGATGGTATACCAGCCAATGTTCTGATCAGATTCAGACAAAATTCAAAATAAAGCTATTAGATTAATCAATAACCCTGCAATCACACAGGACCTTCCTACATTATCCATACGAAGAAACGTTGCATCCCTTGCATTATTCTACAGATATTTTCACAACAATTGTTCCGAGGAACTTGCTTCAATTGTGCCGCCTCTCCACATCTTTCCCCGTAGAACTAGGGCAGCTGAGAGCACCCATGAATTTACACTTTCTCCTCCACAATGCAGAACTTCTGCTTATCAGAATTCATTTATCCCCAGAGCTACTACTCTTTGGAATTCACTTCCCTCGAATTGCTTTCCACAAACTTACAATCTACAAATGTTTAAATCCAGTTGTTACAAACATTTTATTAATGGAGGATGCCTTTAGGCACATGGACCTTTTTGTTTTATCTGTGTTTTTCCTTCCTCCGTTCATTGTCTCTTAAAAAAAAAAAAAAATGCAAAGATGCTCTGTAAACAAAACCTGTATCTACTGTGTCGCCATTCCCTAAACACTGTATACCTACAGAAGCAAGGAAAGCTACAGTAACTCCAATTCACAAAGGGGGAACCAAAGGACTAGTAAAGAAGTATAGACCAGTAGCTCTAACCTCACTTGTATTATTCTATGTGAATGAGGGAGGCAAAAGGCAGAACTGCCTGTAACCAGTGCCTCCCACAGAGTTGAAAGAGGGACAGGGCCAAAATCAAAGGACATTCGAGCCAAAATGCCCAGACACACACAGTTTGAAGCAATTTAAGTCATAGGAAGAGGGAGGAGGCTGTGGATAGCCAACACCTTCCGACACAGAATGATACACAGGTACACATGGAAAGTAGTGCGGAGGAAGAAGGATAAGGATAAGAAATTGATGGAACGAAAGGCACTGATTGATTATATATACCTGTTACATGTTTTAAAGATCACCACCTGCAAGTGGCACCGATTAGCGTGTCGCCCATCGGTAATTTGTTTAGGGTTTATTCCCCTAGATGGGTTGCCCGCCAAGGTTATCGAGTCCCATCCACCTGGAAACACCCCTTTCAGATAGCAGGGGGAATACTACCGAGCTAGAGTCTAGTAGGGTCGAACAAACTACAAAGGAGTACAAAGGAAAGGAAATCAAGCAACAACAGATCTAGTGCCCCTTCTAGGTTGCTTGTCCTCCAAAACACTGAGGATCAAGTGTCCAAACAGTGGTTTAGAGTGGGTAAGGGAACATTGGAAAGGGAATTACTGCCCTGGAACTAATGTCCGTGGCGGGATTAGGAAGTTAGTAGAGGACAGATGGGTTAGTAACTGAGGGGGGGATAAAATAAAGTTATTCATTTACAAACGCAGTCAGTCGCGGGTTTGATGCGAGATATTTGTCTAGGCGGAGTTTAAATGAATCAACGGTGATGCAGTCTATAACGTTTCGGGGAAGCCCATTCCACAAGTTGACAACTCGATTGAAGAAGAAATTCTTAGATACGTGCGAGTTAAAAGATTTACCAATAATTTTGCAACCGTTTCCCTGTGTGTAATTAGATTGGTCGATAGTGAAGTACTTACTACAGTTCATATTGTCGATGCCTTTGATGATTTTGAACACTTGAATTAAGTCACCTCTTAATCTGCGCTGGGTTAAAGGAAATAGATTTAATTCTCTAAGACGCTCTTCGTATGGTTTGTTCTTTAGGCTAGGTATCATTTTGGTAACTCTACGTTGAACTCGTTCTAGCTTGTTTATATCTTTTTGGTAATAAGGGCACCAGGATTGAACGCAGTATTCCAGAAGAGGGCGGACTAAGGAATTGTAAAGGGTTAGGATAACTTCTTTGGATTTATGCTCAAATGACCTGCCTATAAAGCCAATTATTTTGTTTGCCTTCTTAACAACTTCTGAACATTGTTGACTCGGTTTTAGGTTACTCGATATTGTTACTCCCAGATCGGTTTCTCTGTTTACATTCTTAAGCTGAGTGCCATTCATCGAATAGTTTGCTTTCTCATTTAGGTATCCGATATGTAGTACTTTACATTTATCCGCATTGAAACTCATTCGCCAAATTTGGGCCCAACATGACAATTTATCTAGATTGTGTTGCATATCGTCAACTTGTTCTTTTGAGAGTACGCTATTTGCAATTTTTGTATCGTCAGCAAATTTTGAGATTGTACAGGTGAGACCCTCATCTATGTCGTTGATGTAAATTAGAAAGAGAATTGGTCCTAGTACCGATCCCTGGGGTACCCCGCTACTTACATTGGTCCATTTAGATGCCTTACCGTTTATGACTACTCTTTGCTTTCTGTTGCTGAGCCAATTTTCTATCCATTTCAACACACCGTCTTGTATTCCATGCGCTTTTAGTTTTAGCAGTAAACATTTGTGGGGAACTTTGTCAAAGGCCTTTTGAAAATCAAGGTATATAATATCTACAGCTTTACTCTCATCGTAGAGGTTGAGGATATCGTGTAAGAAGTCTAAGAGGTTTGTTAAATAGGAACGTTTTTTAGGAAAGCCGTGTTGAGTATCTTTAAGTATGTTATTTTCCTCTAAGTGATTTACGAGTCTGTCTCGTATGACCGTTTCTAGCATTTTACATACAACTGAGGTTAAGCTAATTGGACGATAGTTACTGGGTAGGGATTTGCTGCCTTTTTTGAATATCGGTGTTACGTTGGCTAGCTTCCACTGATCAGGCATAGTTCCAGACTGCAAGGATTTATTGAATAGCAATGTCAGTGGTTTGGAGAGCTTATTCCTTTAGAACTCTAGGCGAGATTGTATCAGGTCCAGGCGTTTTATTTACCTTGAGTTTATCTAAACAATTCAATACTTCTCTCTCTGTAACGGTGATATTGCTTAGAACATCTGAATTATCAATCTGAATCGGCGATGGTGTAGGGATATCATTGAGGTCTTCTGTTGTAAAAACTGATGCAAAGAAGGTATTGAGGGCATTACTCATTTGTACTTTGTCTTTGGTGTATTCTCCATTTTCATCGACTAACGGTCCAACAGGTGAAGTAACTACCTTTTTCTTTCTGATATAACTATAGAATTATTTCGGGTTTGTTTTACTTTGATTCGCAATATGTAACTCTAAGGTCTTTTTAGTTTGCTTAATTAACTTTTTGGCTTTGCGTCGTAGCTCTACAAATTTCACCCGTTCATCATCATTTTGTGAGGATTTTAATCTATCATTAGCAAATTTTTTAGCAAGCAGGCAGTTTGAAATATCTTTATTCCACCTTTTGGGCTTATTATTATGGCCTGGACTACCAAGCCAGAGTCAGGTAGGGACGAACAATCCCAATAACACCAGAGACAAGCCTATCTTAGGGGGAGCACAATCGCACCATAGGGGAGGAGTGGAGGAGGGGACTCACCCGAACTCCTCAGGGGAGCTCAGGGACCCCAACTCATATCAGGGGAAAGAGGGTCTAGGTGGTGCCACTCAGGGCCGGACAGGCCAGGGCAGGAAGAAGACCTCCAGGCATAATAGTCCCCCTATATAAGGGTAAGGGGGAAAGAGGAGTGTGTGGTAACCATCGAGGAATATGTCTTCTAAGCATAGTAGGGAAGGTGTACAGTAGGGTAGTGATTGAGAGAGTGAGAGCGAGAACAGAGAAATAGATAGGTGACGAGCAGGGCGGTTTTAGGAAGGGAAGAGGATGTGTAGATCAGATTTTTACCCTGAATTGTGTTGTGGAGAAATATCTGGAGAAGCAAAAAAAGCTGCAGGAGAGGGTGCAACAGGAGAAGAGGGTTGTAGGAACGCTGAAAGCAGTAACAAGAAATAGGGTGGTCAGCATGGAAGGGAAGAAGTCCTTGCATGACAGTGTGGTAATCCCGACACTGACTTACGGAAGCGAAGCATGGACGTTGGTAGAGAAACTCAGACCAAGAGTGTGAGTGGTGGAAATTAGTTACTTAAGAAGTGCATGCGGAGTTACATGGAGGGATAGACAGACGAATGAAGAAGTAAGAGGGAGGTGTGGTGTGGAGGTAGATGTGCTGGAAAGTGTGAAAAGGAACACTTTGAGATGGTTCAGCCATATGGAATGTACGGGAAGTGAGAGAATGACTAATAGGGTGTACGAGAGCGAGGTGGAAGGACAGAGAGGGAGAGGTTAACCGAAAGAGAGGTGGAAGGATGGAGTGAGGAAGTATATGGATGAAGGCGGTGCTGGTTGGGAGGAGGGGCGTCAACTGACAGGGGTCAGAGGTGCATGGGGGTGGTTCGTTCGTGGCCACCCCTTCGGAGATCACGGCGTCAGCTGTTGAATAGAAGAAAGTCTGAGAGTAACGTTTCACTCTTGTGTTGGAGAGTTGCGCAGAGTAGGGGTGGGATTGTGTTGCAAGACGGGTATCACGTGCCCTACGTAGAGGAGGTGGTACTGGTATACACTGGGAGAGCTCTGAGGAACACTTAATATTATAGTAGCGAGAGAGATGCAACATTCCGGCGGAGAGAGAGAGAATTGCAGAGAGTTGGTGAGTGGACGGGAGATAGTTCGTACAATGCCAGTGATAGCTTCCAGCCGTCAGTAGATAAATCACTCCCCAGTCCCAGCGACGGCTGCAAGCCGTCAGTAATATTTGGTTCTTGTAACTGCCAGTATCAGGCAGTGGCTGGTACCATGACTTGTAAATAATGTTCTAAGGAATTGGCAACACTTCTTAGGTTGGCTGCAAGCTTCCACAGGCTGTCTGGGTCAGTGTTTCATCAACCTTTGAGGTGGGAGGTTGTTATATCTTGCCTCTGAAGCCATTTTGGCCACATTGTAACGTATGTCTCCCCCAAAGCAAAAAAAGTGACAAGAGAGGCAATTTTAAGAGACGTTTGGGTAAACATTCCTGGCCACATTAAGTTTAAAGCAGTCTAAGTCATAGGATGTTATCAAAAAAACATTTTGATATGACCATTCTCAGATAAAATGAAACAATAGCACTGGTTCATACATTATATAAAATGCAAGAGCCTAGATTTCTGCAGCATGCATAATTACATGTACATGGCCGGGTGGATGGTACTCGTCAGCCTTGGTCGGCAACCTGTCTAGGGGAGTAAACCTTATACAAATCCGTACTGTTCACCTAAGGGTGAAGCAGGTTAGTGGATGGACTAGCCGCGCACCACTGTAGAAAAATAGTGCTACAAATATACATAAAAGACCTCGGAGTCAGACGGACCCTAAGTTGAGTGGTAAATCCTGTAAGTCCTTAAGTAAACTGGTACAGATTGTTCTGCTCACAGGGGTTAGGACTGTTTAGGGGCGTTTTGTGTATGGCCACCCTCGTAAAGAGGAGTAAGGCGTCCGGCAAGTTTCCACAAACTTACAATCTACAAATGTTTAAATCCAGTTGTTACAAACATTTTATGAATGGAGGATGCCTTTAGGCACATGGACCTTTTTGTTTTATCTGTGTTTTTCCTTCCTCCGTTCATTGTCTCTTAAAAAAAAAAAAAAAAAAAAAAGATAGATAGATAGATAGATAGACATGGCATTCTTTATACAAACAATTATGCAAAATACTGAAGTTGCCACAATATAATTGATAACAATCCTGTTACATGTGAAACACGGAAGTTTGATAACTACGAAATTGATAGAATAATCATGTTGACCTGCATTGTAGGCCTATTCTTTGTAATATTTATGATTAATCTCTTATTTCGATATTTATTTAACAGATGACGCCCAATTGGACCTGCAGACGTGTCAAGAGGATCTACAAGGACTTACCTCACGCTTGGAGTTGATTGAGACTGAAAACAAAAACAAAGGTATTTGAATAGTTCTCGGTGATAATTATCCACATCCATTGGTATAGTTTAACCTTTAGGGAAAGATTGAGTGATTGAATTGAGTGTTTGAATACTAGTAAGCAGCCATAGAGCATGATGCTAATAATTATATAATTATTTACTGCATTTGTATTCTGTCCCTCACTCTCCCTGTGTAATACATGGAGTGTATTTGGAGTGTTTTTGTATGGTAAATGCGACACTTAACTACTGCAGTTTTGATTTCCGCCATTGTAAATTCTAGTTGGTGCATACAGACTTGTGTATAGCTTGCATACGGCCTCTATATACACAATATACTGAAAACAAAATCTCTCTCTCTCTCTCTCCGTCAAGAAACAGGAATTTGGATAAAATTCCATCAACAAGACCCAAATCCAAAACCGCCAGGGATAACGACCTGGAACCGAGGACAGCCATGAACGTAAATGTAGATCCGACCAGAACCAAAAATTCGATTAAGGAGCGTTCTGTGAGTGAGTTATAAAGCCGCAACTTTCAAGGTTCTGTGAGTGAGTTATAAAGCCGCAACTTTCAAGGTTCTGTGAGTGAGTTATAAAGCCGCAAATTTCAAGGTTCTGTGAGTGAGTTATAAAGCCACAACTTTCAAGGTTCTGTGAGTGAGTTATAAAGCCGCAACTTTCAAGGTTCTGTGAGTGAGTTATAAAGCCGCAACTTTCAAGGTTTCTATGCAAACACTCGTAACATATGCAATCTAGTGTTTATATAAAATTATGATGTGATTGGCATACCTGAATCTTGGCTCAATACAGAAGACAGAGACTTTTTAGCAGAGTATTCACGTTTACTGTTCATCAAAATCTTAACCCGATCCTCTTGTCAACACCTCAAATTGTGAACATTGACACATCCTTTGTAAAATAAATAATAATAAGAGTACAAAAATAATACTTGCATTAATAATTATACAGACCTCCAGCTCAATCAGTGCAAACTGACCAAGAAATTTACGAACAAACTGCAGATGTAAGTAACTCACAAGATACCGTCATTTTTGGCGACTTTAATTTACCTGTGACCAAGTGGAGCGATACTCTTACTTCACACTCCGGACATGACTCGTATGTGAACTTTAATTTACCTGTGACCAAGTTGAGCGATACTCTTACTTCACACTCCGGACATGACTCGTATGTGAACTTGCAAGAAAGTTCGCTCTATCAATTTGTTCGATCGCCGACCCGTGGTAATAACGTTCTTGACCTTGTACTGTACTTGCAACAACACAAGAATTAATAGTGAATTTGAATGTTGGTGATGAATTCAGTAACAGCAACCATCGTACGATAACTTTCAGTTTAAAGTTCACTATTAACAAACCAAATAGCAGCATCGAGAAAGTCCCTTATTTCAAGCAAGCAAACTTTCATGAACTTAGAGCTATATTTAAAGAAACTAACTGGAGCTTTCTAATTAACAATAACAACATAAATACATCTTGGGAAGTATTCGCAACCACTTACCTAAACAGCAATGGAAGACTGCATACCATCGAAAATACAGCGTACAGGCCATAATGATAAGCCGAAATGGTGGAATAAGAGATTTCAGATTGTTTGCTTGCTAAAAAGATTGCTAATTTATCTATCTATCTATTGCCTGACGCCGTGATCCCCGAAGGGGTGGACACGAACGAACTGCCCCCATGCACCTCTGTCCCCAGTCAGTCGACGCCCCTCCTCCCAACCAGCACCGCCTTCATTCATATACTTCCTCACTCCATCCTTCCACCTCTTCTTCGTTCTACTTCTCCCTCTCTGTCCTTCCACCTCACTCTCATACACCCTCTTAGTCATTCTCTGCTTTCCATACGTTCCATAATTATGGCCGAACCATCTCAAGTTGTTCCTTTTCACACTTTCCAGCACATCTACCTCCACACCACACCTCCTAATTACTTCCTCAATCGTCTGTCTATCCCTCCATGTAACTCTGCACGCACTTCTCAAGTAACTCATTTCCACCGCTCTCACTCTTGGTCTGAGTCTCTTCCCGAACGTCCATGCTTCGCTTCGGTAAGTTAGTGTCGGGATTACCATACTGTCATGCAAGGACTTCTTCACTTCCATACTGACCACCCTATTTCTTGTTACTGCTTTCAACGTTCCTACAACCCTCTTCCCCTGTTGTACCCTCTCCTGCATTTCCTCATCCATAGTCCCATCTTTACTCAACACACTGCCCAGATACTTAACCCGTGGAGCCCCGGCTAGTTTTGTAATGTTTGTTCACCAGAACCCGGCCGGTTTTCAAAAAATGGTTTTATTCCAGAAACAATAGCGAATGGGTTAGGAATGAAGGAAAAACCACGAAAAATCGCTCAAAAAGCTTAAAGAATGGTCCTACAGAGCCCCCGAAAACGTATTTTACAAGAGTAAAAAATTGAAGGCAATTACCCCAAAAAACCAGGTTATTGCACGCTCACACGAACGCACGTGGACTTTGAGAGTTTTCAACCATCGGCACGGTTGCGTGGGATACGTACACAGTTCCCATACAAATCTGAGCCCTCTCGAGTGGCTACACCTGAGGTTACGGTCGGAGCAATTAGGGTGACTCGTCAGACGCGTCGCTGGGGCTGTGCGTTACATACATCGCCGACGCGTCAGACGCGTCGCTGGGGCTGTACAGGTTAAAAGAGCTGACGATCTCCATAGCCTGACCGTTCAACTTCACCTCACACTCTGTGACTTCACCTTTTTCAAAGACCATAACCTTGCTCTTCCCCGCATTTACCTTCAAATTCCGTTTTTCCGATTGCTAATGATAGATTAAAATCTTCACAAAATGACGAAGAACGGGTGAAATTTGTAGAACTACGACACAAAGCCAAAACATTAATTATGCAAAGTAAAAAGACCCTGGAGTTACATGTTGCGAAGACAATTCAAACAAACCCAAAAGAATTCTATAGGTATATCAGAAAGAAATAAGTAGTTACTTCCACTGTTGGACCGTTAGTTGATGAAAATGGAGAATACACCAAAGACGAAGTACAAGTGAATAATGCTCTCAATACCTTCTTTGCATCAGATTTTACAACAGAAGACCTCAGTGATATCCCTACAGCATCGCCGATTCAGGTTGATAATTCTGATGTTCTAAGCAATATCACCATTAAAGAGAGAGAAGTATTGAATTGTTTAGATAAACTCAAGGTAAAAAAACGCCTGGACCTGATACAATCTCACCTAGAGTTCTAAAGGAAGCTAAGGATGAGCTCGCCAAACTACTGACATTGCTATTTAACCCTTATTTAGCGGCGGACAGCACGTCCCAGACCACCGCTCGTAAGGTGTTAATAAATCCTTGTAGCCTGGAACTATGGCTGTTCAGTGGAAGCTAGCCAACGTAACACCGATATTAAAAAAACCCAGCAAATCCGTACCCAGTAACTATCGTCCAATTAGCTTAACTTCAGTTGTATGTAAAATGCTAGAAACAAACGACTTTCGTAACAAACGTTCCTGCTTAACCCGAGAATGGAGAGGAGACTCTTAAAAGGTTTTACTGGGCGAAGGTGACGGGACTCTTTAGATCCAAGGCATAAAAACAACTATTAAAAGACCCCAAAATCACTCAAAATAAAAGGAATATGTGATTAAGTGATATAATTTCTCTCCATACCTTCTATCACTCCTCCACATGTTTTAAACCCCCCCCCCACTTCAATTATCACCTATTTTTCCTCTTATTCCCTTACTTATCGGTTTATTTACCGCGCCAATATCTCCCACCCGGTTTCAAGGTCATCAGGGACGCATAGAGAGAGCGTGGCAAGAGAAAGACATCATGACAGAGAGATCAGTCTGGCTTCAGGCCTAGAAGAGGGAGGGTGTATGTCTCGCGCGCCTCTCACCTCATGACTGGAGGGTCGGCAATATATATTTTTTTTTTCACACCCCAAATACTATTCCCACTTGTTTTATTGTTGTTACATGTTAATATCTTCGTATTAAATGAAAAATAGGCACATATGAATAAGTAATAACAATATTTATCGGATAATGACGATTTTAGGAGGGAATGAACCAAAATATGCTCGCTTGGCGCGCACTTTTAAATAACAATGGCGTGCCGTTCTCGGGTTAACAAATTTCTTCTTCGACTTCCACGATATCCTCAACCACTATGATGAGAGTAAAGCTATCTATCTATCTATCTATTGACTGACGCCATGATTCCCGAAGGGGTGGCCACGAACGAAACGCCCCCATGCACCTCTGTTCCCAGTCAGTCGACGGCCCTCCTCCCAACTAGCACCACCTTCTTCCATATACTTCTTCACTCCATCCTTCCACCTCTCATTTGGTGTACCTCTCCCTCTCTGTCCTTCCACTTCGCTCTCGTACACCCTCTTAGTCATTCTCTCGCTTCCCAACGTTTCATATGGCGGAACCATATCAAGGTGTTCCATTTCACACTTTCCAGCACATCTACCTCCACACCTCCCTCTTACTTCCTCATTCGTCTGTCTATCCCTCCATGTAACTCCGCACGCACTTCTCAAGTAACTCATTTCCAATTCTCTCACTCTTGGTCTGAGTCTCTTCACCAACGTCCATGCTTCGCAGTTCGCTTTTCGTCCATGTAAGTCAGTGTCGGTATTACCACACTGTCATGCAAGGACTTCTTCACTTCCATGCTGACCAACTTATTTCTTGTTATTGCTTTCAGCGTTCCTACAACCCTCTTCCCCTGTTGCACCCTCTCCATCCCTTCTTCATCCATACTCCCATCTTTACTCAGCACACTGCCCAGATAATTTAATTGAGCTGACAATCTCCATAGCCTGACAGTTCAACTCACCTCACACTCTGTGGCTTCACCCATTTCGAAAACCATAACCTTGCTCTTCCCTGCATTTACCTTCAGATTCCGTTTTTCGCACACTGTTCCAAACATATTTACCAGAACCTGCAACTCTCATTCATTATCACTCATCAGAACTGTATCATCAGCAAACAGCAGTACAGGTAGCTTCCACTCGTTTCCCTCCCTTATCAGTGATACACCCACATCCACTGCCCTTCCTTGTATTTCTTTCATGACTTCATCCATATATTCAGTAAACAACCACAGGGAAATCACACACCCCTGTTTCAACCCAACATTCAGATCAAATAACTCGCTCTGCTCATTCTCCATACATACTGCCGCCTTTGCACCCTCATACAGTCATGCTCTTCACTGCTTTCAACAACTTGCCATCTACTCTGTATATTCTAAGTGCTTTCCACATATCTTCTCTATCCACTCTGTCATATCTTGTTTGTTGTTGTTGGTTGTAGTGCTGTGTGGGTAGGCCCAATTAACCCTGCCGCAGACCAACACTGGCAGGGAATCACAGGCTGCCGAGTCGACCCGAACGCCGCAAGAAGATCTTGGTGTGCTGGAGCACCCGGTCACGGAGGGCCGGGTCCAGCCCACGGCCCCCAGCAGGACGGGGAGGGTAAAGTCGGTGACCCCGAAGGAGCGGAGGCCTCAGGGGAGTAGGGTCCTATGGGAGTAGAAGCGAGGGCAGTGAAGAAGGAAGTGCTCTACCGTTTCATCCACTGTCCGGCACCACGGGCAGAAAGGGTTAGGCACCAGTCGTAGACGGAAGAGGTGAGAGGCCAGCCCAACATGTCCCATGCGGAGACAGACCAGGGCGGTGTCAAGGGGGCGGAGAGGGGAATGGGACCAAGGGTGAGGGTAAGAATCTAGCCTGTACTGACCAAGGGCAGTGCGGGAGAGCTCACTTCTGAGAGAGGCATCCTAGAGCGTCTGGCAATGGGCATAAGCTGACCTGGAAACGGAGGAAGGAGGGAGAGGGAGGGGTTCAAGGGCCGGGGAGGAGTGTGGAAGTGAAGACGCAGAATCATCAATTACGTTACCCCGGATACCGACATGGGAGGGAACCCACTGAAAATGGAGGGAAAAGCCGGACTGCCCGAGGGAGCAAAGGAGAGATTGGGAAATGAAAGACAAGGGAGCAATTTGAGACAGGGTGCTGGGAGCTGAAGCAATCTGTCATAGGCCTTCTCCAAGTCCATAAAGGCAACATACAGCTTTTGCTGCTTCTCCAGATATTTCTCCACAACATAATTCAGGGTAAAAATCTGATATACACATCCTCTTCCCTTCCTAAAACCGCCCTGCTCGTCACCTATCCATTTCTCTGTTCTCGCTCTCACTCTCTCAATCACTACCCTACTGCGCTTCCCTACTACGCTTAGAAGACATATTCCTCGATGGTTACCACACACTCCTCTTTTCCTTTTACCCTGATATAGGGGGACTATTATACCTGTCTTCCAGTCATCAGGTGCACTCCCCTTCTCCCATGCTAGTTTGCACATTTTCCATACCCATTCGATCACTATCTCACCACCATACCTCAGCATTTCCCCACACACTCCATTCCTGGTGCTTTCCCCAACTTCACTCTTTTCATGGCTTCACACACTTCTGACCTCCTGATCCCCACCTCCTCCTCCACTACTTCTCTTCTTCTCCCTCCCATACCCCATCCAACTATGTTTGCTGGCACTTCATTCCATACATTTAGCAATTCGTTGAAGTACTCCCTCCATCTTTTGACTCTCTTTTGCTTCTCGGCTAGCACTCACTCATTCTTATCTTTCACACCCTTACTGCTTCCCTTGCTCTCAGCAACAGAAAGCAAAGAGTAGTCATAAACGGTAAGGCATCTAAATGGACCAAAGTAAGTAGCATGGTACCCAAGAGATCGGTAATAGGACCAATTATCTTTCTAATTTACATCAACGACATATATGAGGGTCTCACCTGTACAATCGCTAAGTTTGCTGATGATACAAACATTGCAAATAGCGTACTCTCAAAAGAACAAGTTGACAATATGCAACACAATCTAGATAAGTTGTCATGTTTGGCCCAAATTTGGCAAACGAGTTTCAATGCGAATAATGTAAAGTACTACATATCGGATACCAAAATGAGAAAGTAAACTATTCAATGAATGGCACTCAGCCTTAGATTGTAGACAGAGAAACCGAGCTGGGAGTAACAATATCGAGTAACCTAAAACCGAGTCAACAATGTTCAGAAGTTGTTAAGAAGGCAAACAAAATAATTAGCTTAAAAGGCAGGTCATTTGAGCATAAATCCAAAGAGGTTATCCTAACTCTTTACAATTCCTTAGTCCACCCTCTTCTGGAATACTGCATCTAATCCTGGTACCCTTATTACCAAAAAGATATAGACAAGCTAGAACGAGTTCAACGTAGAGTTACCAAAATGATACCTAGCATAAAGAACAAACCATACGAGGAGCGTCTTAAAGAATGAAATATATTTCCTTTAACCTCGCGCAGATTAACCCGGCAAGTGCGGGAAGACTCTTATGAGTTTTACTGGGCGATTGCGGGAAGACTCTTATGATCCTAGGCCTAAAAAACCCATTTAAAACACCCCAGTAGCACTTAATTTTTTTGTTTGCCCCTCGGCCATGCCACATATCACTCCTCCCCCCCCCCCCCCCACCTCCCCCCCCCCCCCCCCCCCCCCCCCCCCTCCCCTTCAATTATCACCTATTTTCCATGTGATTCCCTTATTCTGTGGTCTAATTTCGTGTTAACAATAGGGAATTGCTAGCAGTGGTCATTATGTGTTATTATGTGGTCATTATGTGTTACCAAGCGTGAGAAAGAGCGAGAGATAAGGAGAGAGACATCAGTGTCTCTCCAGGCATTGTGAGGCGAGGATGTAGGCCAGGTTGGCTCACACTTGATGAATGAAACTCTCGCTCTCATTTCGCGATTTTGACCAGCCAAACACTGTTTCCACTTGTTTTATTGTTGTAACATGTTAATATCTTCGTATTAAACGTAAAATAGGCGCATATGGATAAGTTTTAATGATATTTATGGTAAAATAACAAATTTAGTGATGGAAACAGTGAAATAGGTCCGCACCAGGGCATGGTGTTCACTACATACGGTGCGCACTTCTTAGGTTAAGAGGCGACCTAATTCAAGTGTTCAAAATCATCAAAGGCATTGACAACATGAACTAGTAAGTACTTCATTATCGACCAATCTAATTACACACAGAGAAACGGTTGCAAAATTATTGATAAATCTTTTAATTCACATGAATCTAAGAATGTCTTCTTCAATCGAGTTTTCAACTTGTGGAATGGGCTTCCCAGAGATGTTATAGACCTAATACCTTCCTTCTTAATATGCCATGTTTATGATATGGATGGAGCAATATAAATGTTGTGTGATACAAATGATAACATTGTTATGGGAGTATTCTTTTAATATGTATGCCAATTTGATACTGTTAAAATATAGTTGAGAGATATTCACCTCAATTGAGGATTACAGTTTCACATGAAATTTTTGTTTGAAGAGATTTTCTATATTATTTAATGGTGTTATTGTTTCATTGCAGATGCAGAAATATCAAGACTATCACAGATCTTGGAGGATGAGCAGAACTGCATTTCAGGTACTTTGTGTGTAATAATAATAATAATAATAATAATATAAGGTTTATTTAAAGAATGGCAGCCCGATGAGCTGAAAATACACATTTTACAATTAAGTGGATGGATATGAGAAATATTGATATGAAAATGATAAACTCGGGTCACAATCCGTGAGTATAATATACATCAACAAACAAATACAATAAAGATAAACGCCTGCAAACGTAATATACAAAGGATCACAAATTCACGTGTGTGTGTGTGTGTGTGTGTATATATATACTGTATATATATATATATATATATATATATATATATATATATATATATATGTTTCTAGTCTCTCAGTGGGGATCGAACCATCGACCATCAGAACGATAGCCGACGCTTAATCAATTACACCACGGCAGTCGATGGTTCGATCCCCACTGAGAGACTAGAAACATTTAGTGGCTCACGTGTATTTGTGATATATTCTCAATATATATATATATATATATATAGGCCTATATATAAATATATATGCAATATATATAAGACTAAGATAATGACTAAAAGAATGTACGAGAGTGAGGTGGAAGTAAAGAGAGGGAGAGTTAAACCGAGTTAAGAAGTATATGAGTGAAGGTGATGCTAGATGGGAGGAGATGCTTCGACTGACTGGGGACAGAGGTGCATGGGGTCGATTCGCTAGTGGCCACCCCTTTGGGGATCAGGGCGTCCGGCAATATATATATATATATCTATATTATTAAATCAGTTTGTGTGTCTGTTTGTCTGTATGTGTGTTCTTAACCCTCTCCGACATATGGCGCGATTTTGAGCCTATTGGGGATACTTTAAAACCTTTGTTACCATCAGGGGTATTTAGAAACCTTTAGTTTAGTTACTTCAACCTCTGAAGTTGTCTTTGAGTTAGCTGTGGGCAGAAAACTAATTTTGGAGAGGTAATTATCAGAGTGAGAGAACTCTATTTCTTTTTGCTAATCTGGCAACCTCTGCGTCATATGAGTCTGAAGGGGTTAATAGGCGGCCTCAGTTTTGGACCTGGGGAGCTGAAACTTTGCATGTGGGTGTCAATTGACCTGAGTCAGGTCATAGAGGGGGCGAGGCCACGATCAGAGCTCGTTTCGAGGCCGAAATTGAAAAGAAATATAGAAAAAATGGCCGTTTGGGGCAGAAGGAGGCCTCCGATCGAAAAGGTGTATGGAACGAAAGCTGTTCGCAGCCCCCCAAAATAGGGGTACCGATGAGGTCAGATCCAAAATCGGAGGTCATTTAGCAGCCGAAATCGAGGTCGCCGTTTAATGAGGCACAGGGAGGTCGAGGCCGGTGATTATGTTAGTAGTAGTATTGTGATGATTGTGGTAGTAGTGATTGATGATGGTGATTATGGTAGTAGAATTTAAACCCGGGCAACGCCGGGTACCCCTGCTAGTATATATATATATATATATATATATATATATATATATATATTGTGTTATTGTGTTTATTTATTAATTTATGTATGCACAGTGAATATATATTTCCACTGAGCATAAGAATGGAAAGGGAGATATGTAGAGATTCCTCACATAATCCAGACTTTTGGTGAGCTGCTCCAGTACAAAAAGTTGTGCGGACATGATGACATATATAGTATTGAAAGTTGATACTTGATAGTGTAATGGGGGAACTTTGTAGTCTCAAACTTCCTGCAATAGTGTGATGGAGGAACTCAGTAGAAATATATACAGATATAAGGCGAGGAATTGGAATGTTGACTTTGTAGGGACATACAATCGTAATAACTTTGTAGGGACATACAATCGTAATAACTTTGTAGGGACATACAATCGTAATAACTTTGTAGGGACATACAATCGTAATAACTTTATTGAATTAAGATAACCTTTCCTTCCAACATTAATAATAACGACCTGCATAATTGAAATCGATATGTCAGGAAGATTAATTTGTATATCGTTTATCATTTGTGTATCTATTTTTATCAATACAATCAATTAATGCATACAAGAACAGTGATACACAATACAGATTACAGACTGATTTGAGGGTAGTCAAAACCAATGGGGAAATCGCGCCAAGTGTGGGGTATTTGCACCACATACCTTGATTTGCAAGAGTGTGTACAAAAATGTATCGTAGGAATTGAAATATTGCTGTATGGAATGCATTTTCTTGTCTATGTTCTCCATTTTCCATTAATTCCAATCGATTACATCGGGTTCCAGAGTGTTTTTTACACATTTTTTTTTTTTTTTTTTAGTTTGTGGAAACGCTAAGGTTTGGTGCTATATGCTTACAGCTGAGTACAAACTTCAAATTGTTGCCATTTATAGTGGACCTAATAAGGTATGTTCTGGCAAAAATATAACTTACTAGCTGTGAACATAATGCATGCAGGCCCTGATTTGTAACAATGGGGTAATTGCGCCAGTTTGGTATGGGCTAAATGCGCCAGTTTGGATTTTAGGTAATTACAAATGTTTTGTTTTCAGGTGACTTCAAATAACTAACCTCACCTCACCTCACCTCACCTCTCCTCCCATCTCATCACCTCACCTCACCTCCCATCTCATCACATCACCACTCCTCTCCTCACCCCACCTCTCCTCACCTCACCATTCCTCACCTCTCCTCTCTTCTCACGTCACCTCACCTCACCCCACCTCTCCTCACCTCACCTCACCTCTCCTCTCCTCACCTCACCTCACCACTCCTCTCCTCACCTCACCTATCCTCTCCTCACCTCACCTCTCCTCACCACTCACCTCACCTCACCTCTCCTCTCCTCACCACTCCTCTCCTCACCTCACCTCACCACTCCTCTCCTCACCTCTCCTCTCCTCACCTCACCTCACCTCTCCTCACCTCACCTCACCTCTCCGCACCTCACCTCACCTCTCCTCACCTTTGTTAGTATATTTTGTATTTTTGATTATGTACAGTCAGAAACCGCAGTTTCTGAGACACCTGGATAGGGCCCGGACAATGGGAGCGTATTGTTTCTGGACGACAGCCCACTTTAACTATCACAAGACCGCACATGTACGGACACACCTTTCAAACCAATAGATGCTTCACTCAGCCTGCCATGTAAAATGATTGTGCTGTTGATATGCTACGATACGATTCATACTACAGAATCTGATATATAAATGACAAACATACCATGTTGTGTTATTCCCTCCTGTTTCAACAATAAACACGGATAGCTATTAAAGAATTAAGAATGTAAAGAATCTCTACCAAACCGAAGTGAATGGCCAGGTTTTCGTTGTGTGTGTGTGTGTGTGATTCATCAGACGTCATCCATAGTAGTTACTATTAAACACATACCGCTACTCACATATAATTCATCCATTTTACATCATGCTATTACCCTTGTTACGCTGTGTAAACATTGCAATATATCAGATACTATAATACTAACATCGAAAAGGTATCTATAGCCATTGCTAAATGTAATATCACGATGCGATGCTTATATAGCCTTAACCCTTTAGAGTTTTATATACATGTATTACTAATTTAATACCGAATATATAAAGGTATTAGCGTCCGAAGCTTAACTTTGTGTGGTTTTACATAATACCCCCATATATCACTACTGATAACTCATTGCCGTTTCACATCTGAATTTCATAACCAGATGACAACATGTAATATCACATTGCATAGTTCGTTGTGTTGTATGTCATGAAGCAGACACTTCTGTTTTAAGTGTTTGTCACCCACTGTAAAGCATTATGTCTATTACAACACACACACACACACTCGACTAATCGTAACTAGCAATTCACGTCATAACTGCCATCGTTACTTTACACAACAACTGTTTATTACACACCAATGCAAGGTAAATATTTAATTCAAATTCAAAATAGTTTATTGGCATAGTAATACATTGTTAATTATTGCTACATTTAACATCATATGAATAAACACAACCAGGTAAACATTTACACTGTAATACTGATAATCCTCCTTTTCGAAATGAATAAAAGTATGCATTCGTGGTCACATGGAACATGGAAATGAAGACAGCTCTCTGGGGGTGGGGGACTAGAGAGCGAACCTAAACTACCAAATTTCGTAACAGCCAGTGAAACGTTTGAAGGTTGGAACCCGAGCCATTCTCGAGGAGCAGCAATTTGGAAGATTTTTTTTTTTTTTTTTTTTATTTCTTAAAACCTATGGTAATATTCGTGTCCGTATTTACTGTAGATACGTAAGAGAATGAAATACAGATATTTTTGTAATTTATAATTATATACATACCTATAATATATGAATGCGGATCATACCATAGCAGCAGCATTATGGTTTTACATGGCAGACTGAGTGAATCAATTATTGGTTCGAAACGTGTATTCATAGGTATGGGGCCTTATGATAGTTAAAGTGGGCCGTCGTCTAGAAACGACGCACTCCACATGTCCGGGCCCTATCAAAGTGTTTCAGAAACTGCGGTTTCTGACTGTACTACTGTAGAACACTACCACCACACTACCATAACACTACAGTACACTACCACTATAATACTCTACCACAACACTACACTATTCATAAGGTCTAAACTCATTGATTATGATGTTCTTTTTTAACCCCTACTGTACCGGAGGATACAGTAATAAAAGTCCCCCCCAGTCCCAAGCAATGTGGCCAAAATGGCAAAATAGAACAACCTTCCACCTCAAGAGATGAAGGAAGACTGGCTCTCCCAGCCTTCAGAGGGTTGCATATAAGCTAAGAAGTGTTGCCATATCGAGAGCAGTGCTCAAACGGTTGTGGTACCAGGCACGGGAGGCAATGTACGTAGCTCTAAAACATGACGTCACTCACCATCTGCGCATGCGTGAGAATCTAGGCCCCCTTGGCCCCGCCCCTCACCTCCGTTGCGTTTAAATATACCCTTCAAACCATATCACCCAGATCTCTCCGTAGCTCACTCGGTATGCCACCCGCCCGTCACTGAGGAAACCAGGGATCGATCCCACTCTTCTTTGGTATATTCTTTATTTGTTTATTTCGTTATATTTGTTATTTTGATTATTTTTGTTATATTTTAGGGTTAGGTTAGGTTAGGTTAGGTTAGGTTAGGTTAATCTAATCTAATCTAATATAATAGTTGTACATTAGAGGGGCTGGGCCAAGATTCTCACGCATGCGCAAATGGTGAGTGACGTCATGTTTTAGAGCTACGTACATAGCCTCCCACCAGGCACAGCCTGATACAGGCAGTTACAAGGAAAGTACATTACTGACGGCTCCCAGCCGTCACTGGGACTGGGGAGTGACTTATCTACTGACGGCTGGTAGCCGTCGCTGGGATTGGATGTGTTAATGTTATTATCATATTCTAATGGAGTGGCGCAATAACTCCAAAGCAAGGGGCATTTGCGCCATGTTTTTTTATAAATGTTTTCAGGAGGTTATTATTTTTGTCAGCAACTCTCTATTCACTGTGTAAGTTTCTCAACTATATATCTGTAACTTAGGCAATAAACGTGAAGCAAACTGCATTTGTACTTTCTGTGACATATATTCTATTGCAAAAAATCAAGGAAAAACTGGTGCAATATCCCCATTGTACGGTAGTGATTTACAACGATTTGGTTATGATGGGAATGACATTATTATATTTTAGATCCGGTGTGTGCAGAGCACAATGAAGGGAGTGACGTGTTGAAAGAGCTGCAAAAGGTCCAAGCAGTGTTGGTTATGATGGGAATGGTATTATTATATTTTAGATCCGGTGAGTGCAGAGCGCAATGAAGGGAGTGACGTGTTGACAGAGCTGCAAAAGGTCCAAGAAGTGTTGCAGGAGATGCAAGCTAAGGACGCTACTAACAACCATGCTCTGACTACCCATGAGGCAGAGCTGGACAGATATAAAGGTTAGTTTGTTTATAAACAAAGGGTAAATAATCAAGATTGTGGCATCAGAGTGTGCTAACATAAACCATATAAACTAACTTGTTGTAATCATCATAAGATGTATTCGTTCGAGCATTTACATTGTATGCTGGATGTGTAATAATGAACAATTATATCTTATTTAGTAGCAACACCGAAATTATATATATTCACTTGTACAAGTAAAATCAGCGAACATGGTAAGTGTTACTCACACCACAATTCCGCTTTAATGAAAAACAATGACACATATCTATATCAATTGATGACTCAAAGTGTAATAAAGATGTTAATCTATCTCCTTGATTCTACAACTAGCAGACAACTAGTAATAATAATACTAATAATAATAATAATAATAATTGTAGTCCTTATTTTCTTGTTTCGAATATACTACTAGAGTGGGGGATAAATCGACAGTCATTTAGAAGTTCGTATACTTTATTTAACAAACTTGCTACTACACTAATAACTTTTTTTTACTACTACTACATTGATATTTATTTAATATTTTTCATACATTTCATGTTACTACTACTACCATCACCACTTCCACCATCACCACCACCACTACCATATATTTAATATTGTACACATACTAAATTTCACAAGCATCAGATACTGCTATTCTACACCATGCAACTTCAATCCAGTCTCCTTCCTATGCAACCCTCTGCCACTGCTGCCTCGTAGTCTACTTCTGCCACCGGCACTGGTTGTGGTGCAGACCTTCTTGTTCCCCGCAGGCATAGTAGTGCTGATCTGAGCAATGAGAAAGATAGACGGCATCTCATCCAGGCTACGACGTGGCCCCTAGGCTGTTGCTTCTTCTCTGCGATGATCTCTGCTAGCATTGAATAGAAGCACTGGGCCCTGGGTCCCATCCCTCCTGATGTGGTGAAGACTAGTGGGGTAAAGCTGCCATGTTCGACGTGTAAGATCCTTTCTCCATATGTCCTGACCTTCTCTCGTTCGTTCCTCTTGTGTGCAGCCCCCAGAGACAGCTCGCTGTAGCTGTGGGCCATTGGGTCAAATACTCTAATGTCAAAGAACGCTCGCTGTGTATTTGTCCAAAAGCCTCTTGCACTAACGTCCAATCTTGCTTCAGTGGATGTGTTGGCCGTCCTGTGCTGCATGATCTCTCCATCCAAGGGAATGAGTGATGGTTCGCTCACCACATCTCTACACACCTCCCTGAGCATGTTCGCTGTTACATCTCTTACTTCATCGTGCCTGATGCTGATGAATCCTCCTTTCTTACATATCATGGTGTGGTCTGTATCGTCGATGGTTCCACAAACGCATCGATCGGGCAGTCCTTCAATCGGCCAATCATACCTCAGTGCAATAGCATCATTAACCCTTAAAAAGCGGCTCACCACTTAAGTCGTATTTAATAAAGCTGGACTATGTGGCGGCGCTCGACATAGGTCGAGTGGCAATTTCAGCACGTAATGTTGCTGAGAGAGAGAGACAAGTGGTGGCAGGAGACTAGTGAGCGTATGACTGCTCCAGACCACCGCGGCGAACCTACTGACACGAATCTCAGCTCCCTCCTCCCTCTCTCACTCGCTACATACTCAATTATATGGGGAAAGTACCGAATTACCTGCTTTTTGCACTCGCGTTGCACGGTTATTGCAAGAAAACTATCCATCATACAAGGATCGTTATGGTGTCATTCGAAAGCTCTGTTCATGCCCTTTCAGGGATAGATACTTGTTTTACGTTCTGGGTCTTATTTAGGCATGAAAATGATCACGTCAACAGCCCTATTTTGGCTAAAAACACCCCGCTGGGCGGTACACATAAATAAACCGCATAGGCCGCTAAAGAAGGGTTAAATTCTTATTTGTTGAGATTGAAGCTTTTTGCCTTGATTGGTAGTGTTGTCAGCCAATTTGAAGCGCCCGTTTCTTGTGCTATTTGTAGTTTTCTTGTTTGTCTCGGGTGAAGTTGTCCCATCAATTGTGCCAGGTCATTTTTCTGTGAGTTTTGCCTCTCTGACGTGATGGTCTTTCTGATGTTGTAGATGTCTGCCTGGTCTACTTCACCGTCAGAATCTTGTGCTATGATACGGTCAGTGAAAGATAATGTTATCTTTACTGAGTTCTGGTATTCCGTTACCGCCCTCTGCACAGGGTCGATGATTCCCATCCCTCCCAACCTAGGAGGCAGTGCGAGCAGCTCCCTCTCTGTATCATTTGGGGTGTGCAACTTTATCCACGCTGGGATGAGTTTGTCTCTGATGGCATCTTCCAGCGGTTGAAGTAATGCGCTCACATTTGGAACGGTTCTCATCAAGTAGGTCCAGCGATGTTTGACCCCATATGTGAATGCCGAATACGTGGCCTGTGGTTCCGTCTGTGCAATATTGGCCAGTTTCTCAATTTCTTTTACCCATTCTCTGACCTTCTCCTCTATGTATTTGTTCTTGAACTCTTCCGTGCCGATCACCGCCCCAAGGTGACGCTGTCCGTCCTTTGTTACTACCACTTCACTACCGCTGAAAGCTTCTACCGCCCTTTCATAATGTTCTGTTTTTACTATTAGTATTGACTTTCTGGCATTTGGATGGTACCCTATTTTTGGTCCTACCTCTGATATTTGCTCCCACCAGTGCTTGAGATTGTTGACTTTTCCCGCTCCACTGAGATCGTCTGCATAGGCCACCTGCTTTACTTGCGTCGCCTCATGACTTGTTAAGGTTAGCAACACTGAGAGACCTAAGGCGTACATTGCCATTGCTACTGGGTCACCTTGTGTGGTTCCTTCCATTGATTTCAGAGGTGTTCCCCTTCGTGTGTTCTGGTTGTTTACTATGAAGAGGTCCGCAGGCTTTTTATAGGTGTTCTCTACATAGGTGGCAAAACTGGGGCATTTTACTGCCCCAGTTTCTGCCCCTGTTTCTCTGTTCGAGCCGAGATGAGTTTAAAACACGGATTGAATATTACGTCGACCCAACATAGGTTGTCCTTTGGAACCCGAGGACTCCCGTTACTCCCTATTTGGATTCCCGATATTCAGGTATTTACTCAAGTCGGCTTCGATCCAAAGGCATGTTACTAGTTTCTAAAATAATATGGTTTTTACCGGGCCCTGCTGTGTCTACTCCAGAGACCAGGGCATCAATGAATCATACCTATATTCACTTATCTAAAACAAGAGTTATATTCCTAAACTAAACTTCGGAATGATATACTTTTACCGGGCCTACTATGCCTACTCCAGAGACCAAGGCGTTACTACATATGACCTTTCAATTAATATATCCTCTTAACCATATACAATACATTTACTCAAATGACAAGGGCGTGGTTACAATTTTACCTCAATTGCCCTTCTAAATACTCTTTGATTATATAATATTCTCGTTACTTCATACAATACATTTCCTCTAATGACCAGGGCGTTGTTACAAGAATACCTTGATTGCCTTATCTGAATACTCTTGGATTATATACACGCGTAATCCTATTACAAACAATAAATATTCACATATACCACCTAGTCAATAATAACTCTTAACCTAATGTAAGCAGCACCTCAATAACTCTACATGGACAAGATTCTCTGCTTTTATCCCTTTACATAGATTCTTATGATTACAATATTATCCTCGACTGAAAACCCGTAACGCTTAACACAGAACTGACAGAATAATCCTTTAACTATGATAACAGATAATGTTTCCTTTATAACCAAAGATTTCATTGATCATACGGACTGGTGTCCTTCCTACCTATTTCTCAAACTAAAGCTAGTCTAATGGCAACTATTATTTAGTCCCCTCGAGCCTTATAGTTGCGTGTCTATCCTCAAGAATTATTCCCTTTTACTTTACTATTAATATCTACTTGCTGTCCTAGCAGATCCTATACTAGTTATAGCTAATCGGCATGGAGCCTTCTCTAACAAGAATAACTATTTCCCTCTTAACCCGCTGAGTACCAGCTAAATATTTATAAATGTACCACCCAGGACCGGCTGATTCTGATTTTTTTTTCTCCAGAAACAATAGCGAATGGGTTAGGAATGAAGGAAAAACCACGAAAAACCGATCAAAAAGCTCAAAAAATGGTCCTACCGAGCCCCCGAAAACGGATTTTACAAGAGTAAAAAAATTGAAGGCAATTTCCCCAAAAAAACATGTTTTTGCGCGCTCACACGCACGCGGTTGGACTCTGAGAGTTTTCAACCATTGACATGGGTGCATGGGATACTTACACAGTTCTCATACAAATCTGAACCCACTAGGTGCCATAGGACCGGAGTAATTGGGACCGGAGTGACACTGACGCAAACGTTGCGTCGCTGGGGTTTAGCGTTACATATATTGCTGACGCAAACGCTGCGTCGCTGGGGCTCAGGGGGTTAACACATCATCATTTTATTTATAAACAAAAGTCTAGTATATTTTCTCTTTAGTTTGTCCTATAAGGACACATCAATTATTATGGAACCACTGGGTTAGTCACGCATTTTCTCTCTTTCTTTAAGTCTGGTTCGGGCCCAATATGGGTCCTTTAAAAATATATTTATTGTATACTGCTAGGTGTGTGCTGGAACGATTTCATCATCTCAGAGCTGGCCAATAGCTCTTCTGGAAATTCTCGCTCCCGTCTACTATCTATCGTCCCTCTTGAATCGCTTGGCTGTAAGTATGCAAGCCAGCGATGTGACGACAGGCGGCCGGATACTAAAGGTGTATCCACCTAGTAGGTGAGAGCGATGCTAGGCCTGAGGTGGTCTTTACTGGAACATTTGGTGAGGGCTGGGTGGCTGGAATAAGTGGTTCAGAGTTCCCTTTGGTGCCCAACCGAGAGAGAGGAAGAGGGTTGCAAGAAACTCGCCCAGTAGGTTCCGAGAGGTGAATGACCGCTGCAGCCTCCCCCACCCCCTTAATATAGTCACGCCTCCCGCTCTCTGGCACTGTGATTGGCTGAGCCACCCGCTTGGCCACCCGCTTGGCCACCCGCGCGTCTTGAATTCTCTCTCTCTTCGCCTCCACTCTTTTCTCTTCATAATATGTTCCTGGAAGCTGGTTGCAAATGTCTTTTAGTGGCTTACGGGAGTATAGGGCTGGCACTAATGTATTAGACCCATTGCAACCAGAGGAAATGGCCGGTGAAGAGAGCGAGAGGGAGTTTAAAGGTGTGGCGGTACACGTAGCCGTCCGCTCCGAAAATGGAGGCTTCTGATTGGTCGGCCGGGAAGGCGTGCATTGTTTATGTAGTGAGCCCGAAGTGTCAAACTCAGCTGATGAAGAGAGAAGGTAAAAGGGGGCGCGCTGATTGGCGGATGTTCTTTTTACTTTAATAATAATAATAATATTTATTCAGTTAGCATTTTACAATGTTGGTACCACATAATATGTTACAAATATGACAAGTACCAGCTTTGCATAATTCCAACTAATGATAGCCCAATATGGTCGTTAGGCGTATTTCCATTGGGGTCCTTGTGGGATTAAGTTAGCTGGGAAAAAAGGGGAGAATAACAAATGTAAATGAATAAGATTAGTAGATACTTTAGAGAAAGTATTTCTAGGGGTTTATATCAAGATACCTTACATACCTTGTAATATTTCATTAATCGATTTTAGGAGTAGAGTTGGTTGTTGGATAGAACATAATAATTGATATTGGTTCAGGAGTAATTTATCGAGAGGACTTCCCTAGTGGTTAACCCTTAAAAAGCGGCCCACCACTTAAGTCGAGTTAAATAAAGCTGGACTATGTGGCGGCGCTCGACATAACTCGAGTGGCAATTTCAGCACGTAATGTGGCTGAGAGAGAGAGACAAGTGGTGGCAGGAGACTAGCGAGCGTATGACTGCTCCAGACCACCGCGGCGAACCTACTGACACAAATCTCAGCTCCCTCCTCCCTCTCTCACTCGCTACATACTCAATTATGTACTGAAAGTACCGAATTACCTGCTTTTTGCACTCGCGTTGCACGGTTATTGCAAGAAAACTATCCATCATACAAGGATCGTTATGGTGTCATTCGAAAGCTCTGTTTATGCCCTTTCAGGGATAGGTACTTGTTTTACGTTCTGGGTCTTATTTAGGCATGAAAATGATCACGTAAACAGCCCTATTTTGGCTAAAAACACTCCGCTGGGCGGTACACATAAATAAACCGCATAGGCCGCTCGTAAGGTGTTAAGGCCCCATTAATTGCTCTTTTCATTCACATATGAATAGCCTACGTGAGTTGCAGTTGGGATGTGTGTACATGCTTAGATTGATATGCAGGATTCGAAGTTGCATAATAAATCGTAGGCAGTGTCCACCATTCTTTAACTGTCTTTGTGGCGTAATGCATAAGGTGTTGATTTTCGGTGTGAGCGTCCTGGGTTCGAATCCACGGACTGCCACATGTGTTTGTAATATTTCATTAATCGATTTTAGGAGTAGAGTTGGTGGTTGGATAGAACATAATAATTCTGTAGTTAGACTGGTCAAAATATTTGAGTAATCATATCAGTTTGTTTTGCCTATCTCTTATGTCGTATTTAGTAGTAGACATAAGCTTGGTGCTCCCTTCTCGCAGCTGTTCGGTTCAGGTGCTCCTTCAAGCTACGTCTGAAGGAAGACAATGTTCTCTTTTCACGGACTGTCTGTGGTAGGTTGTTCCAGTCTTTGATGGCAGTGAAGAAGAATGTTAGTTTACCCTGTCCTTGGATTTTCGGAACCGTAAAATTATACATCCTCTCCCGGTATAACAAAATATGACGAACCTGGTTATGTGTGTGTCCGGCAATGGTGGCTAAGAGACTGGTACAATCAAATTGAAGTGGCAGAATCACCATATCTAGGTTTTAAACTTTCAGTAAATAATGCATTAACAGGGAACCTTAATCTAAGAAAGGCTTTTATTTATTCTTAGATTACGGTTCCCTGCTAATACCGCATTTACTGAAATAATACAAAACTAGATACGGTGACTCTGCTTTAATCACTTACCGTAAACTTGAGAACGCAGAATTTAGGGTTAGGAAAACTCAACTGTATTATAGAATGTTTGCAGATCTGTAAAGTCCATGGCATCCTTCTTATATACTTCAAATTATAAACCCAAAGATTAGGACAACTTCAGCAAGTAAACATTTTCAATATACATTACCAAATTTTGAGATCAATGAAAAATAGAGTACAATAAGAATCAACAGGACCTTGATCCCTTCAAAAATGAATTTAAAATGTTTTCTCTTCACTAGATTTTCACTGGTTATACAATATACTTTTACGAAGTAATGTCTCTAAATATACATCGGCCAAGGCGTGTCATATAAAGAAACTCCAGAACTTAGGAATATCTCTGGAACACTCGGTCAATATTGACAAAGTAGTTATTAATTTGTTAAATAGGTCCCTCACATCCGCTTGAAAAGATGTACTGTCTCATGGATTAACCTTTGCCCTCCCTAAATTCAAGGAAGACTTTATCAACCATTATTTTGCATTAACAAAGCTCACCCAAATAGTTAAGCACATAAATATTAGACTTGATAGAAATTGGGATAGCATAGTTGAAGGAATTTCTGCCATTGCAATTTTGTTGTATCGTGAATTTGATGACTTCAAACACACCCTCTCTAAACTTCCACAAACTATATATGATGCACTTAAGTCACTAAAGTCAGACAATTCGATTCTGATCACTAGACCTGAGAAAGGAAAAGGCACTGCTATTTTAGATAAAACTGAATAAATAGAGAAAATACATTATATTCTTAATGATCAAACCAAATTCAAGAAAATTAGTGGACAAGCTTTCATGTGTATTCCTAGAATGGAAGACATATTAAATATATTACTTAGAGATCTAACTCCTGGGGGTTAGGGAATAGAATATGCCCCACGTGCCTTCTGCGTGTCGTAAGAGGCGACTAAAGAGGTTGGGTCGGTGGGCTTGCGACCCCCACCCGGAAAAAATATCTAAGCAAAGAAAAACGAACGAACAGCCTCGGATGCGGACAGAACCTACGTTGATGAACCATGACCGACTAAGGACATACCTTCGGACATTCTGAGAATGGCTACGTGGAATGTTAGTGGCATGAATGATGGCACAAAAGAGAGAGAGGTTCTGGAAGTGTTAGTGAATGCCAGGCTGGATGTATGTGGAAAGACAAAGACCAATTGGAAAGGTTCAGATGTGAGAGAGTGGGAGTGTGGAATGGGTGTGTGTGCTGGCGTGAGTGAAGGAACAGCGAGAGAAGGTGCATGTTTGTTTGTAAGCAACAAATGGAAGGAATGTGTAAGAGAGTATGGGTCTGTGGGTTCAAGGATTGTGTTGGTGAGAATGAAAGTAGGAATACAAACGTGGGTGATTGTATGCGTGTATGCCCCGACAGAGGATATACTTGAAAGAAAGAAAGATGAGTTCTGGATGAATGTGGAGGCGTGCCTGGAGAAGTTTGACAAGAACGAAAGAATATTTCTGATTGGGGATATGAATGGTAAGGTAGGTGATAGGAAAGTTGAGGGAGTGGTGGGAGGGTGGGGGGTACCATCAGAGGTGAATGGGAATGGTAGTGCACTTGTGGACGTATGTGTGGAGAGGAGGCTGTGGATAGCCAACACCTTCTTCCGACACAGAATGATCCACAGGTACACGTGGAAACGGATGTTGACGATGAAGGATAAGACAGTGGTGGAACGAAAGTCATTGATTGATTATGTATGTGTGGATGAACGAATGAAGAAATCTGTGATGGATGCTAGGGTGTATAGGGGTATTGGAGGGGGTCTGTCTGATCATTATGTAGTGGTAGCTAAGGTTAGGATACAACAGAAGTGGGTGAGGAGAGCTGGAGGGAGGCGAGAGGAGGGTGGAATGGTGAGGAGGGTGGAGAGGTTGCAGGAGGAGGAAGTCAGGGAGGAGTACAGGAGAGCAGTGGAAAGACGACTAGGTGGGTTCGACCTGGAAGTTATGGAGGAAGTGGAGGAGATGAGCAAGGTGTTTAAGGATGAGATCTGTGCAGCATGTGAGGAAGTGTGTGGAGTGAGGAGAAGAGGGAGGGGAGTGAAAGGTACAGCATGGTGGACAGAAGAGGTAAGAATAGCTGTGGAAGAAAAGAAGAAAGCATATAGAGAGTGGTTTGGGTAGTAGAGGGAATGAAGATTTCGAGAGACAGAAACGAGCGAGGTACGTGGAGAGTAAGAGGGTGGTGAAGAGAGTAGTGAAGGAAAGTAATAGAAGAGTAGATGAGGAATTTGGAAGGAATCTGAGTGTAAAATGGAGGGAGAGTAAGAAACTGTTCTGGAAAGAAGTCAAGAAAGTTAGGGAAGGTAGCAAGGGAAACAGTAAGGGTGTGAAAGATAAGAATGGGAGAATGCTAGCCGAGAAGCAAGAGAGAGTCGAAAGATGGAGGGAGTACTTCAGCGAGTTGCTAAATGTAAGGAATGAAGAGCCAGCAAACATAGCTGGATATGGTATGGGAGGGAGAAGAAGAGAAGTAGTGGAGGAGGAGGTGGGGATCAGCAGGTCAGAAGTGTGGGAAGCCATGAAAAGAGTGAAGTTGGGGAAAGCACCAGGAACAGATGGAGTGTGTGGGGAAATGTTGAGGTATGGTGGTGAGATAGTGATAGAATGGGTATGGAAAATGTGAAAACTAGCATGGGAAAAGGGGAGTGCACCCGATGACTGGAAGACTGGCATAATAATCCCCCTATATAAGGGCAAAGGGGAAAGAGGAGTGTGTGGTAACCACCGAGGAATATGTCTTCTAAGCGTAGTAGGGAAGGTATACAGTAGGGTAGTGATTGAGAGAGTGAGAGTGAGAACGGAGAAATGAATAGGTGACGAGCAGGGAGGTTTTAGGAAGGGAAGAGGAAGTGTATATCAGATTTTTACCCTGAATTGTGTTGTGGAGAAGTATCTGGAGAAGAAACAAAAGGTGTATGTTGCCTTTATGGACTTGGAGAAGGCCTATGACAGAGTGGATAGAGAAGGTTTGTGGAAAGTACTTAGAATATACGGAGTAGCGGGCAAGTTGCTGAAAGCAGTGAAGAGCATGTATGAGGGTGCAAAGGCGGCAGTACGTGTGGAGAGTGAGCAGAGCGAGTTCTTTGACCTGAATGTTGGTTTGAAACAGGGGTGTGTGATGTCCCCATGGTTGTTTACTGTATATATGGATGGAGTCATGACAGGAATACTATCAAGAGCAGTGGATGTTGGTGTATCGCTGAAAAGGGAGGGAATTGAGTGGAAGCTACCTATACTGCTGTTTGCGGATGATACAGTTCTGATGAGTGATAATGAATGGGAGTTGCAGGGTCTGGTAAATGAGTTTGGAACAGTATGCGAAAAACGGAATTTGAAGGTAAATGCGGGGAAGAGCAAGGTTATGGTCTTCGAAAGGGGTGAAGTCACAGAGTGTGAGGTGAAGCTGAATGGTCAGGCTATGGAGATCGCCAACTCTTTTAAGTAACTGGGCAGTGTGTTGAGTAAAGATGGGACTATGGATGAAGAAGTGCGGGAGAGGGTACAACAGGGGAAGAGGGTTGTAGAAACGCTAAAAGCAGTAACAAGAAATAGGGTGGTCAGTATGGAAGTGAAGAAGTCCTTGCATGATAGTGTGGTAATCCCGACACTGACTTACGGAAGCGAAGCATGGACATTGGTTGAGAGACTCAGACCAAGAGTGAGAGCAGTGGAAATTAATTACTAAAGGAGTGTGTGCGGAGTTACATGGAGGGATAGACAGACTAATGAGGAAGTAAGAAGGAGGTGTGGTGTGGAGGTAGATGTGCTGGAAAGTGTGAAAAGGAACAACTTGAGATGGTTTGGCCATATGGAACGTATGGAAAGCGAGAGAATGACTAAGAGGGTGTACGAGAGCGAGGTGGAGGGACAGAGAGGGAGAGGTAGACCGAATGAGAGGTGGAAGGATGGAGTGAGGAAGTACATCGACGAAAAAGATTTTGCATCCCAGGAGCTGGACTGGACGACATTGTGGAAGCCTTCGAAGATACCACAAAGGATGCAAACGAAAATACACTTTTTGTCATCCATGCTGGTTCAAATGACATCATGCGCACCAGATCCGAAGAGTTGATGGAGAAATATCGCAAGATGATCCAGCATTACAAAAACAAGTCAAGGAATATCATCATCTCAGGCATTCTCCCCAAGATCGACACACCTGACAAATTCTACGACAAGGCCTTCAGCACAAATAGCCGACTAAAATATTTGTGTCTGAAGGAAGAAGTTGAATTCATCAACCTCTGGGATAATTTCTATAACCAGCCTACTCTGTTCCGCAAGGATGGCACTCATCTAAACCCTGTGGGTTCAGCACGCATGGGTCGTCTCCTACACGAAGTAGTCCGCAGCCATGGATCAAAAAACGCCATCCGAGAAGAAGCAGCAGTGACATAAATCATCCAACGCCAAGCAAAAAACAGAGGCAACCGAGGACCACCAGCGATAAGGACCGAGGACAGCCATGAACATACATGTAGATCCGACAAGAACCAACAATATTATTAAAGAGCGTTCCGTGAGTTCTAAAATAACAAATTTAAAGGTTTTCTATGAAAACGCTCGTAGCATACGCAATTAATTTTCAGATTTAGAGGAGCTAGTGTTTACAGAAAATTATGATGTGATTGGCATAACTGAATCTTGGCTCAATACAGAAGATAGAGACTTTTTAGCAGAGTATTCACTTCCCGGTTATGTAATGTTTGAGAAAAGCCGAATAAATCGAAATGGAGGTGGCGTTTTACTTTATATCAAAGAAAGTCTTAACCCTACCCTCTTGTCAAAACCTCAAATTGTGAACGTCGACACATCTTTTGTGCTAATAAAGAATAATAAAGGTACAAAAATAATACTTGCGTTAATATACAGACCTCCAGCTCAATCAGTGCAAACTGACCGAGAAATTTACGAACAAATTGCAGATGTAAGTAACTCACAAGATACCGTAATTTTTGGCGACTTTAATTTACCTGTGACCAAGTGGGGCGATACTCTTACTTCACACTCCGGACATGACTTGTATACGAACTTGCAAGAGAGTTCGCTTTATCAATTTGTTCGAACACCGACCCGTGGTAATAACGTTCTTGACATTGTACTTGCAACAAAAGAAGAATTAATAGAGAATTTGAATGTTGGTGATGAATTCAGTAACAGAGACCATCGTACGATAACTTTCACTTTAAACTTTACTAGAAACGAACCAAATAGTAGCATCGAAAAAGTCCCTAATTTCAAGAAAGCAAACTTTCATAAACTTAGAGCTATGTTTAAAGAAACTGACTGGAGCTTTTTAATTAACAATAACGACATAAATACATCTTGGAAGTTATTCGAAACCACTTACCTAAAAGCAGTGCAAGACTGCATACCATCGAAAATACAGCGTCCAGGCCATAATAATAAGCCCAAATGGTGGAATAAAGATATTTCAAACTGCCTGCTTGCTAAAAAATTTGCTAATGATAGATTAAAATCCTCACAAAATGACGAAGAACGGGTGAAATTTGTAGAGCTACGACGCAAAGCCAAAAAGTTAATTAAGCAAAGTAAAAAGACCATAGAGTTACATATTGCGAATCAAAGTAAAACAAACCCGAAATAATTCTATAGTTATATCAGAAAGAAAAAAGTAGTTACTTCAACTGTTGGACCGTTAGTCGATGAAAATGGAGAATACACCAAAGACGAAGTACAAATGAGTAATGCCCTCAATACCTTCTTTGCATCAGTTTTTACAACAGAAGACCTCAGTGATATCCCTACACCATCGCCGATTCAGATTGATAATTCAGATGTTCTAAGCAATATCACCATTACAGAGAGAGAAGTATTGAATTGTTTAGATAAACTCAAGGTAAATAAAACGCCTGGACCTGATACAATCTCGCCTAGAGTTCTAAAGGAAGCTAAGGATGAGCTCTCCAAACCACTGACTTTACTATTCAATAAATCCTTGCAGTCTGGAACTATGCCTGATCAGTGGAAGATAGCCAACGTAACACCGATATTCAAAAAGGCAGCAAATCCCTACCCAGTAACTATCGTCCAATTAGCTTAACCTCAGTTGTATGTAAAATGCTAGAAACGGTCATAAGAGACAGACTTGTAAATCACTTAGAGGAAAATAACATACTTAAAGATATTCAACACGGCTTTCGTAAAAAACGTTCCTGTTTAACAAACCTCTTAGACTTCTTCCACGATATCCTCAACCTCTACGATGAGAGTAAAGCTGTAGATATTATATACCTTGATTTTCAAAAGGCCTTTGACAATGTTCCCCACAAACATTTACTGCTAAAACTAAAAGCGCATGGAATACAAGACGGTGTGTTGAAATGGATAGAAAATTGGCTCAGCAACAGAAAGCAAAGAGTAGTCATAAACGGTAAGGCATCTAAATGGACCAATGTAAGTAGCGGGGTACCCCAGGGATCGGTACTAGGACCAATTCTCTTTCTAATTTACATCAACAACATAGATGAGGGTCTCACCTGTACAATCTCAAAATTTGCTGACGATACAAAAATTGCAAATAGCGTACTTTCAAAAGAACAAGTTGACGATATGCAACATAATCTAGATAAATTGTCACATTGGGCCCAAATTTGGCAAATGAGTTTCAATGCGGATAAATGTAAAGTACTACATATCGGATACCTAAATGAGAAAGCAAACTATTCGATGAATGGCACTCAGCTTAAGAATGTAAACAGAGAAACCGATCTGGGAGTAACAATATCGAGTAACCTAAAACCGAGTCAACAATGTTCAGAAGTTGTTAAGAAGGCAAACAAAATAATTGGCTTTATAGGCAGGTCATTTGAGCATAAATCCAAAGACGTTATCCTAATACTTTACAATTCCTTAGTCCGCCCTCTTCTGGAATACTGCGTTCAATGCTGGTGCACTTATTACCAAAAAGACATAAACAAACTAGAACGAGTTCAACGTAGAGTTACCAAAATGATACCTAGCCTAAAGAACAAACCATACGAAGAGCGTCTTAGAGAATTAAATCTACCCAGCACAGATTAAGAGGTGACTTAATTCAAGTGTTCAAAATCATCAAAGGCATCGACAATATGAACTGTAGTAAGTACTTCACTATCGACCAATCTAATTACACGCGGGGAAACGGTTGCAAAATTATTGGTAAATCTTTTAACTCACACGAATCTAAGAATTTCTTCTTCAATCGAGTTGTCAACTTGTGGAATGGGCTTCCCCGAGATGAGACGTTATAGACTGCAGAACCGTTGATTCATTTAAACTCCGCCTAGACAAATATCTCGCATCAAACCCGCGACTGACTGCGTTTGTAAATGAATAACTTTATTTTATCCTCCCCTCAGTTACTAACCCATATGTCCCCTACTAACTTCCTAGTCCTGCCACGGACATTAGTTCCAGGGCAGTAGTTCCCTTTCCAATGTTCCCTTACCCACTCTAAACCACTGTTTGGACACTTGATCCTCAGTTTTTTGGAGGACAAGCAGCCTAGAAGGGTCACTAGGTCTGTTGTTGCTTGATTTCCTTTGTTCTCCTTTGTACATGAACGAAGGCGGTGCTGGTTGGGGGTAGGGGCGTCGACTGACTGGGGACAGAGGTGCATGGCGGCGGTTCGTTCGTGGCCACCCCTTCGGGGATCACGGCGTCAGGCAATAGATAGATAGACTTAGAGACTTCTAAAGTTAAACGTCATCATTAAAGAAATATTGAGATTGATCTCCGCCAGTGTCTCTTCCCTGGGTGTACTTTACGGACTTCCCAAGACTCATAAAGTTTACATTCCCATTCGTCCAATTCTAAGTATAATTTGCACGTTTAATTACAATCTAGCAAAGTATTTAGTTCCAATAATAGATCCACTAACCCCTAATGAATGTACTCTTAAGAACACCCCTGAATTTGTTAATAAATTAAATACTATTAATGCTGACACTGCAATCATACATTCTCCCCCTGTTCACAAATATCCTCCTAGAAGAAACTGTTCATAATATAACAAATAACCTTTTCGGCAACTTAGATAAACACTTAAACTACACCAAAAACAAATTATTTACTTTTTAAATTTAGCTGTTAAAGAATCCCCCTTTATATTAAATGGACACCGTGATGTCCAAACTGACGGGCTATACAGGGACCATCTTTTGCAAATGCCTTGTTATGTTATCACGAACAAACTCGGTTATCAGATTGTGTAATTCCCTTCAAATCCATTTACTAGAAACTCCACGTCGATGATTGCTTCCTGTTGTTTAAAGACTCAACATATTCCCCAGTTCCTATCTTACCTCAACTCAAAACACCTTAACATAAAATGTACCCACAAAATTGAAAAGGACTCTTCCCTTCCTTTCCTAGACATCCTAGTCACTCGCAAGTCTAATTAGTTCACTACAACAGTGTACCATAAGGACTCTTCCCTTCCTTTCCTAGACATCCTAGTCACTCGCAAGTCTAATTAGTTCACTACAACAGTGTACCATAAGGACTCTTCCCTTCCTTTCCTAGACATCCTAGTCACTCGCAAGTCTAATTAGTTCACTACAACAGTGTACCATAAGGACTCTTCCCTTCCTTTCCTAGACATCCTAGTCACTCGCAAGCCTAATTAGTTCACTACAACAGTGTACCATAAGGACTCTTCCCTTCCTTTCCTAGACATCCTAGTCACTCGCAAGTCTAATTAGTTCACTACAACAGTGTACCATAAGGACTCTTCCCTTCCTTTCCTAGACATCCTAGTCACTCGCAAGCCTAATTAGTTCACTACAACAGTGTACCCTAAGGACTCTTCCCTTCCTTTCCTAGACATCCTAGTCACTCGCAAGTCTAATTAGTTCACTACAACAGTGTACCATAAGGACTCTTCCCTTCCTTTCCTAGACATCCTAGTCACTCGCAAGTCTAATTAGTTCACTACAACAGTGTACCATAAGGACTCTTCCCTTCCTTTCCTAGACATCCTAGTCACTCGCAAGTCTAATTAGTTCACTACAACAGTGTACCATAAACCTACATTCAATGGTCTTGGCACTCATTGCTTATCATTCATTCCTAACCTATTCAAAACTAACTCCATTAAGATCTTGGTACACAGATGATTCAGTCTCTGTTCAGACTGGATAAATATTGATAGTGAAATTAAGTTCCTCGCCAACTTTTTCTAGAATAATTGATTCCCGCTTAAAGTAAATGAAAATATAATCTCTAATTTTTTAGATGAAAAGTTCACCCGTAAAGTTAAAGTAATTACGCCCAAATCAGACATTTACTACAGAAAACTATCTTATTATGGCCACCTCAGTTTCATTATTCGAAATAAACTGCACTCCCTTGCTTAGCGGGCCCTCTGTGGCCGTTTTGGGCCTTTTCAGGCCGTTCTGACTGCTATACCAACCATCAGTATGAAAGGAACTGTATTGCGCCGAAAACTAGGTGGAAATCGCTACACAATGACGCAACATACAGCTACGTAGCACTCGTGGAGCACTGACAGTGTTACCTCGAAGATGGAAGTTTAGCTGATTTTGCTACCTTGCTCACTTTTAGCGAACTATTGGTTACACTGTCATCCTCCCGCGCGGTGGGGGAACTGGAGTTAGTGTGGACCGGGAGGCCACAGATGTCGGACGTATGGATCATTACTATCCCACCCATTTTCACTCGATTTCCACCCTTTTTTCACCCGTTTTTTGCCAGTTTTTTCAACTCGACTTATGTGGTGAGCCGCTCTTTAAGGGTTAATATATGAACACTTTCTAAATATAAAGTTCAGATTTGTCTCCACAAATAACTTTACTATTGGATCCTTCTTTAAATATAAAGACCCTCTCCCTATTTCACTTATCTCGAAAATAATTTATGAGTTCCATGTTCGAGCTGTAAGACTCGATACATCGGTGAGACAATGAGAAATCTCACTCTTAGGTTCGCAGAACATAAGGGTGTCTCACTTCGCACCAGAAGGACTCTTACCACTTCCTCTCATTCAGCAATTCGCTCTCAATCTCTTGATTTTGAACACTCTTTTTCCATATATATCTTTAAAATGTTAACGACTGCCTATTTCCCTATGGACACAAACTTATTGGAATCCCTCTATATTAATCATGCATCCCCCAAATTAAACAACCAAATAACTTCATGCAGTCTGAATATTGTTAAATGAGTCCTCAAGACACAACATAATCGAACACAACATCTTTCTTCCTGCCACTTCACTTTGATTTAACCAGTATAATAGCCACCATTGCCGGACACACACATAACCAGTATAATAGCCACCATTGCCGGACACACACATAACCAGTATAATAGCCACCATTGCCGGACACACACACAACCAGTATAATAGCCACCATTGCCGGACACACACACATAACCAGTATAATAGCCACCATTGCCAGACACACACACATAACCAGTATAATAGCCACCATTGCCGGACACACACACATAACCAGTATAATAGCCACCATTGCCGGACGCACACACATAACCAGTATAATAGCCACCATTGCCGGACACACACACAACCAGTATAATAGCCACCATTGCCGGACACACACACAACCAGTATAATAGCCACCATTGCCGGACACACACACAACCAGTATAATAGCCACCATTGCCGGACACACACATAACCAGTATAATAGCCACCATTGCCGGACGCACACACATAACCAGTATAATAGCCACCATTGCCGGACACACACACAACCAGTATAATAGCCACCATTGCCGGACACACACACAACCAGTATAATAGCCACCATTGCCGGACACACACACAACCAGTATAATAGCCACCATTGCCGGACACACACACATAACCAGTATAATAGCCACCATTGCCGGACACACACACATAACCAGTATAATAGCCACCATTGCCGGACACACACACATAACCAGTATAATAGCCACCATTGCCGGACACACACACATAACCAGTATAATAGCCACCATTGCCGGACACACACATAACCAGTATAATAGCCACCATTGCCGGACACACACACATAACCAGTATAATAGCCACCATTGCCGGACACACACACATAACCAGTATAATAGCTACCATTGCCGGACACACACATAACCAGTATAATAGCCACCATTTCCGGACACACACACATAACCAGTATAATAGCCACCATTGCCGGACACACACACATAACTAGTATAATAGCCACCATTGCCGGACACACACATAACAGTATAATAGCCACCATTGCCGGACACACACATATAACCAGTATAATAGCCACCATTGCCGGACACACACACATAACCAGGTTTGTCATATGTTTGAAACCTTTGATTTAGTCTGTTCGTTAAGCTATTCATATTGAATGTCCCTCTTTATCCTTAACCACATTATACCCCGTAGTCTACTTGTGGTTATTATTCTTAGGCTTTAATGTTCTAGGTTATTTGTTAGCCAATTTGTATCTAATTGACTCCAGTAGGAATGATCTGGTCACTTTATATTTGTGATAGGTATTAATGATCTATATTATAATAATTAAAGTTGCACTATTAATATACATTCGAATTTGTAACCTTATGGTGCCAATTTTGTTTACGAAACGTTGCCCAATAAACTGCATGAATGTACTGCGGTGTATTGCATATAATTTATGTATATATATATATATATATATATATATATATATTATGTGTGTGTGTGTGTCTGTCTGTGTGTGTTCTGGCCTCATAAAGCAAGTGCACATTATATTACAGATGAAGTTGCCACTCTGACTGGGAAAATACAAGACCGACAGAGCGTGATCGAAGGGCTACAACACTTCAGCAACACTCTTCCAGGTAATTGTTAATGTTTATAGCACACACACCCACACACGAGGACCTATGCCCCTCACAACTAAATATTAATGTTCCTGACACAGTCGAAGCACTTTGGGTTCGTGTTACACCAAAACACAGCCCTAGACAGGCAGCCTCCATAATTTACTGTGTAGTGTATCACCCCCCACGGTCACCCTCCAAGGATCTATTACAGCACCTCACGGACACCTCTGACTCCTTCAGGACAACCTACCCCAGTGCTAAAATTGTAATTTGTGGCGACTTCAATGAAATTGATACCACTCATCTTCAAGAATAACTCCACCTCTCTCAAGTGGTTAATTTTGCAACACATGGCAACAAAACTCTCGACCTCATTCTCACGGACATGAGTGATATATATACAGTTGGTCAAAGTTCCAGCTGACCCACCATCGCAATACTGGTGTAGTGGTGCAGGGATACCACTTGCCATTAATGTGTTACCTGTGTCTGTCCTGTATATTACTGCAAATTAGACTATGTAATGTTCACGTTGTGAAGACTAAATGCTCCTTCATTAAGCAGCCACCAATAAAACAGAAATATATATGCTTATAAAATCGAGTAAAGTATGTTGTGGCAGCCAGCAGGTTTTTTATGCATTGCCAATCAGTGGATATAATAACTTGAATATTTAAGCAAATCTACGAACTTTGGGTGAATTATTCGGGATCATACAATCATAGAGATGTATGCATTTTTATTTGAGATAGGCTTACTTTCCCTTGTTTAGTATATGTTCTAACAATGATATAGCCGAAATCAGATCTACCAATCCCAATCTTTGTAAGACACACCTCCTTCCTACACCAGTATTGCCAGATAATTCTGCGAGCCCCATAGCGAGGGTGGGTCAGCTGGAACTTTGACCAACTGTACCAGACCCCAACAGCCCTAGCGCCATTTGGTAAAAGTCCTCATAAATCAGTCCTGTGGTTACCAATCCCCATCACTACCCCTCCACCAGCCCTTGACACCAAGAAGATTTATCGCCCTCTAACCGACTTGGGTATCAGGTATTTTGGGCAATGGATCAGAAGTCATCCCTGGCAGGAGGTTCTCAGACCAGCTGACGGACACCAAATGGGAACATTTCAGCAACACCATCAACCAGGCATATGAACAATCTCTCCCAACAAAAACATTGAAAATCCACCCAAATGATGCACCTTGGATCTCGCATCGCATCAAAAGACTCATCGAACAGAGACACCTGGCCCTAGAACATCTAGATATGAACCTCTACAGAAAACTTCGCAACAAAGTAATCCATGAAATACGTAAAACAAAGAAAACCTACTACCGCAACAAATTAGAACATCTGAAGGATGCCAATATTGGCAAATGGTACGACAGTATAAAAAAACTCACCAGAATGACAAAGCAGAAACCTCTATCACTTCCCTGTGTGAATCACCTAACCAATGAAAATGCCGCCAACGAAATCAATAAACATTTCACTGCTATCTGTCAACGTCTACCGGCACTACAAACGGAGCAACTTCCTGCCTACCTCCCCTGAAGCCGTGGAAGAGTATCAAGTTTCAAACCGCTTACAAAATCTTAAAACCAAGCGGTCAGTCACACCACAGGATATACCAGCAAGACATTACAAGGAATTTGCATGTGAAATTGCCAAGCCTCTAACCTCCATCATAAATGCATCGCTTGCGCAAAGAAAGTGCCCAGATGAGTGGAAAATATCCTATGTCACTCCACTACCAAAAATCTCAAACCCAGACACCCTTGACAATTTACGCCCAATTGCCATAACTCCTATCCCCAGTCTAATTTGTGAAAGCTTCGTATTTAACTGGGCCTACGATGACATAGCAACATCCATTGACCCACAACAATTCGGTAATGTGAAATCCTCCTCCACAACTCATTGCTTGGTCAGTTTGATAGACTTCATTTACCACAACTTGGAAAAAAGGAAAACTTCAGTTGCCTTAACTTTCCTAGATTTCAGTAAGGCTTTTGATCTAGTCAACCACAACATTATCATAAAAAAGGCACTGGAGCTCGGATTATGACCCTCCCTCGTTTCATGGCTGGCGAATTTCCTCAGTGACCGCAAACAATCCGTGCGGTTAAAAGCCACAGTATCCTCCCCACTCCTTCTGACCTGTGGGGTGCCACAGGGTACCAAAATGGGCCCACATGTCTATCTCATGTTGATCAACAATGCAATGCGAGACACAGATGCACACTGGAAGTATGTGGATGACTCAACAATCGCAGTGAGCATAGACAACACTTCACCTGACTTCAGCGTACTTCAGGTTCTTGTCAACCAACTTCAGGCCTGGACTTCAGCCAACGACGTCACCATAAATAGTGCCAAAACAGTAGTGATGCACATCAGCGTGGGATCAGACATCATTGACCCCCCTCTCATCACTCTTGGATCTAGCGCTCTACAGGTAGTGAACAACTTCAAGATATTAGGTGTCATCATAGAAGACAATCTAAATTGGAAACCCTACGTCAGTAGTGTGGTCAAAATCTGTGGCTAAAAACTCTACCTCCTTCGCCGTTTTAAGCCGCTAGGCGTTCCCTCACCCGACCTCTCATACGTGTACAAGTTGTTCATTTTGCCCCAACTTACTTATGCCTGCCCAGCATGGACCTCATCACTAACAGCAACACAGAAAGAACAACTCGAAAAATTGCAGAAAAGAGCTTGCAAGGTCATTCTAGGACTCTCGTACACACACTAACCTGAAGCGCTACGGCTCCTGGGGTTAGAAACGCTATCGAGCCGATACCGGAACCTCACTCTGAAATAAAAAGCTAGTCGCCAACCCACGTCACTGAAACATGCTTCCACCCCCAGCGCCCCTTCCCAGGAGAGCTACCAGGCATCACAATATCATCACCCCTATTTGAGGGGAGGTGTGGCAGAGTGGTCTTGCCACTGGACTGGTAATCCAATGGACCCGGGTTCGAATCCCAATATGTCAATGGGAAGATATTATTGGGATGGAGTTTGTGCTGTACCTAGCTAGTTTCAGTGAGGCCAAAAAAAAAAAAAATACCCTCATTGTTCCCTGATTAAATAGCACTGTATGAATATTCCCATATTCAAAATATGCTACAGGGGGGCAATGCCTAGTGAGTTAATTGTCAATAGGTGGCGTTCTGAGAGTGAGGGTCCGAGTCTAGGGAATGAGACTGTGAAGCGCGGAGGCGGAGCAGCTTCAGAGATGGGATTTCTTTGAGCCGGGGTGCTTCGCATGTCTCACTCCTTAGACTGGAACAAAACCTCACGGGCCTCACCGTGTTCAGCGGTTGAGTGTAAAGGCTCTCGGCCTATGTCAGAGAGGGAGTAGTTGGAATATAGAAAAAACAAAAACAAAAAAAGGACATCAAAATATTAAGCAAGCCCCATCCCCTATATCGTGAACCTAATCAACCAACAATAAGACAAGCCATAAAACAATCACTAGTGCGCGACTAACCATAAATTGCGTTAAGTGTCAAATCGCGTTAAGTGTCAAATCGACCAACACAGTGGGAAGGCAGTGTCACACAAGCTCTTTTTCCGTCAACTTTTACTGGAAAGCTACCTTTGGTAAAATCTCCCCTCTTAACACAAATTAGCCTTAACTCATTTCAGGTTCGATATATATAAATGAGTAACCAATAAAAAAAAGCAATAATAAATAATGATTACAGTATATAATAAATAATTTAATAAATATACTTGCTCTGAAAAAATGCCGGGAAACGCACTCGTGTAAACACCTGCTTTCTAAAATACGGTGAACCGGAAAAAAAAAAATGTCATACGTAATCAAAGTCATACGAGATAATTATGTCATCGAGATAATTATGTCATCGCTATCCTAGAATAACAAGTAAATCAACTCACAAACTTTCAGAGAAAACTTGTAAAATGTACCATTATCATCTCGACTTGGAAATCATCAGCTAACGAAGTACATAATATCTAACTGACCAAAATTTAATACAAGTAGCTCTTGTGCAATCTCCTACTTTGGTCCATATTGTATTGTAAGTTAATATAAGTTAGAGTTAAGCAACAAACTATTCCTTTGTACATTTTCAGCTAATGGCTGCAACTATCAAGAAACCGTTTATTATAATTATAATTATTATTATTATTATTATTATTATTATTATTATTATTATTATTAACCCGGGAACTGCGGGGAGACTCTTAAGAGTTCCCCCGGCGGACTGCGGGAAGACTCTTAAGAGTCAGAGAACAAAAAAATCAACTTTAAACATTGAAAAAAAAAAAAAAAAAAAAAAAAAAAAAAAAAATTGGGGCCCCTGGGCCATGCAAAATATCACTCCTCTACCTCCCCTCCTTCCCCACTTTCCTCCCCTCCTTCAGTTATCACCTATTTTCCCTGTTATTCCCTTATTCTGAGGTATATTTTCGTGCTAACATTAGCGAGTTGCAAGCAGGGCATTGTCATCAGTGTTAGCAAACGAGTGCAAGAGAGAGAGAGAGAATATCGATCGACTGTGTCTCAGTGGCCTTGGGGGAAATTGGTGGGAAAGCAGGTTGCCTCACCCATACATTATATAACTCGCGGCCTATATCTCCGATTTTGACCATCCAAACGCTGTTTTCACTAGTTTTATTGTTGTTTCAGGTTAATACCTTTATAATCAACCCATAATAGGCGCGTATGGATAAGTATTAATGCTATTTATGGTAAAATGAATATTTTAGTGATGGAAACAGCTCAAATACGTCAGCACAGGGGGACGTTTCTAATTACCCCCATGCGCACTTCTTAGGTTAACACACACACACACACACATACACACAGCCCGTAGCCTAGTAGGTAGAGCTCTCGTCTCACACACGAGGGGTCGGGGGTTCAATCCCCGGCCGGTCGGAGACAAATTGGGCTTGTCTCCTTTCATGTGTTAGCCTCAGTTCACCTAGCTGTAAATAGGTAACTGGAATAAGTGGACGACGTAGTGACGTCCCATCTGGGGTTGGCAAAAATGGTACAAGGCGAGATGGGTATCATATGGTTCACCTAAGGCCTAAGCTGATGGCTACCTAAGCCTTCGGGCGAGACGGTACCGTCTATAGTGAGAATGGTACCATACAGATCCACCCTAAGCCTTCGTTTCCGATGTCGCCAATTGGCTAAAATACAGACTACACACACATCCACAGCCATTCCAACAATACATAAAACACTTAACATGCATTTCACGCAATACATTCCCAGTTAAGGAGGCGCGATAATAATGAGCTTAGCTCGCATTGCGTGGATTCCCCTTGACGAACAAGTAACTGAGTAACACACACACATATATATATATATATATATATATATGCAATATATATATATATATATATATACTGTATATATATATATATATATATATATATATATATATATATATATATATTGTCCCAGGAGGAAAGGGCATAACTTTGGGAAATGATAGAACAAAATATTCTAAGCCTAAAATGTTCTATAACAAAAAGTCCAAATCTCAACCAGTATAGAGTTATTGCATTTTGAAAATGGTATTTTCTTCAGTATTTCCCCATAAGGCTGGCCTAGCTGTCGTAGTGCCTACTACACCTCCATCTTTCTGCAATTATTTTACCATGTTATTTTAAAGATATCATAATTCTGTAAGTTGCAAAATGATTATAGACATATTAGCTCACTTTGGAGTAGTTGGACACTATTAGCACGTTTTTCAAAGGCACAAAGCGGCGAATGTCTGGAAATCTATAGTAATCTTTGGTGATTTTACCAGACAGAAGCAGACAGCCTCCCGAGATTATTTGGTAGTGTCTGGTCAAGACCAGACACTACCATAGAATGGGCGTGGCCAAGGGGGGGGGGGGGGGGCAGGGCTCTGATGATGACAGAGGGACAGACACAACCAATCAGAGCCCTGAAAAAGCGGAACGGAATGAAACAATTCAAATATTAGACAACTGAAAGGGAAGAGCTATTGCCAAAACTGCATCATGCATTTTTACCTCAAACTGATTATTTTGAATAAATGACAACCATTTGTATTCCTACATAGTTGGAAGCAATAATAATGTTAAATTAACAAAGCTTACACTGAATTATGATTCTAAATTAGATATATTGAAATATGAAAAGTTTGTTAGGAGCAAATTGCCTGTTTTTCAAAACAAAAAAGCTGTCTGGTCCACAGTGTCTTTGAAAAATGTGCTATATTTGACATGGAAGAGTCCATTACAGTGATGCGGGGGAGGACACTACATTAAACCTTCAATATATTTTTAACGGTTGAAATTTTGACTTTTGTTTATCGAATATTTTGAGCTTAAAATACCTTGTTCTATCATTTCCCAAAGTTATGCCCTTTCCTACTGGGACACCCTGTATAAATATATATATATATATATATATATTGTTATGCCACGTTTTTACTAGGGTAAATTTGATTGTTATTTATAATGTGACTATTCACTTCAATTCTTAGTTGTGCAAATCACAATATTATTTGATATCGTCTTTCCAGTTCAATTAGTGCATTTTTACCACTTGGCTAAATTCAACTAATAGAGTCAAATATGCTTGCATAGGTAATTTCAGAGACTTAGCTGAATTAGCGGAATTACAAACTTGTATGCAAACAGGAAGGAGCGACGATAATTACTTAAAGTGGCATTGAGAGTAGAGGCGGGGGAAAAGGTGGTTCGTTGCTTTGCAAATCTTGATCAATTTTAATCCTAAATTGTAAAAGATTAGTTTTCTTCGATACAAAAATGAATACAAATTATATAATTATTTAGTTGTGAGGGTATGACATGACTATACAAATAGTTGTACTGTTGCCCACATAAGTTGTGAGGGAATTACACCACTTTTGCAGTGATTACATAGTTGCCTACATAAGTTGTGAGGGAATTACACCACTTTTGCAGTGATTACATAGTTGCCTACATAAGTTGTGAGGGAATTACACCACTTTTGCAGTGATTACATAGTTGCCTACATAAGTTGTAAGAGAATGACACCACTTTTGCAGTGATTACATAGTTGCCTACATAAGTTGTGAGGAATACACCACTTACCTGCCTGTACAGTAGCCTTCATAAGTTGTAAGAGAATGACACCACTTTACCAATGACTGTACAGTAGCCTACATAAGTTGTAAGAGAATGACACCACTTTACCAATGACTGTACAGTTGCCTACATAAGTTGTGAGAGAATGACACCACTTTACCAATGCCTGTACAGTAGCCTTCATAAGTTGTAAGAGAATGACACCACTTTACCAATGACTGTACAGTAGCCTACATAAGTTGTGAGAGAATGACACCACTTTACCAATGACTGTACAGTAGCCTACATAAGTTGTGAGAGAATGACACCACTTTACCAATGACTGTACAGTAGCCTACATAAGTTGTAAGAGAATGACACCACTTTACCAATGACTGTACAGTAGCCTACATAAGTTGTGTGAGAATGACACCACTTTACCAATGACTGTACAGTAGCCTACATAAGTTGTGAGGGTATGACACCACTTTACCAATGACTGTACAGTAGCCTACATAAGTTGTGAGAGAATGACACCACTTTACCAATGACTGTACAGTAGCCTACATAAGTTGTGAGGGTATGACACCACTTTACCAATGACTGTACAGTAGCCTACATAAGTTGTGAGAGAATGACACCACTTTACCAATGACTGTACAGTAGCCTACATAAGTTGTGAGAGAATGACACCACTTTACCAATGACTGTACAGTTGCCTACATAAGTTGTGAGAGAATGACACCACTTTACCAATGCCTGTACAGTAGCCTACATAAGTTGTAAGAGAATGACACCACTTTACCAATGGCTGTACAGTAGCCTACATAAGTTGTGAGAGAATGACACCACTTTACCAATGACTGTACAGTAGCCTACATAAGTTGTGAGGGTATGACACCACTTTACCAATGACTGTACAGTAGCCTACATAAGTTGTGAGAGAATGACACCACTTTACCAATGACTGTACAGTAGCCTACATAAGTTGTGAGGGTATGACACCACTTTACCAATGACTGTACAGTAGCCTACATAAGTTGTGAGGGTATGACACCACTTTACCAATGACTGTACAGTAGCCTACATAAGTTGTGAGAGAATGACACCACTTTACCAATGACTGTACAGTAGCCTAAATAAGTTGTGAGAGAATGACACCACTTTACCAATGACTGTACAGTAGCCTACATAAGTTGTGAGAGAATGACACCACTTTACCAATGACTGTACAGTAGCCTACATAAGTTGTAAGGGAATGACACCACTTTACCAATGACTGTACAGTAGCCTACATAAGTTGTGAGAGAATGACACCACTTTACCAATGACTGTACAGTAGCCTACATAAGTTGTGTGAGAATGACACCACTTTACCAATGACTGTACAGTAGCCTACATAAGTTGTGAGGGTATGACACCACTTTACCAATGACTGTACAGTAGCCTACATAAGTTGTGAGAGAATGACACCACTTTACCAATGACTGTACAGTAGCCTACATAAGTTGTGAGAGAATGACACCACTTTACCAATGACTGTACAGTAGCCTACATTAATTGTGAGAGAATGACACCACTTTACCAATGACTGTACAGTAGCCTACATAAGTTGTGAGAGAATGACACCACTTTACCAATGACTGTACAGTAGCCTACATAAGTTGTAAGGGTATGACACCACTTTACCAATGACTGTAAAAGGAATTATTGACTGTAATGGAATTAATTACTTTACAAAGGAATTAAATAGTAATCCGTCATGAACCGCGAATTTGGATAAAGCTCCACCAACACTACCCAAATTCAAAACCGCCAGGGATAACGACTGAGGACCGAGGACAGCCATGAACGTAAATGTAGATCCGACCAGAACCAAAAATTCGATGAAAGAACGTTCTGTGAGTTCTAAAACCGCAACTTTAAAGGTTTTCTATGCAAACGCTCGTAGCATACGCAATTAATTTTCAGATTTAGAGGAATTAGTGTTTACAGAAAATTATGATGTAATTGGCATAACAGAATCTTGGCTCAATACAGAAGATAGATACTTTTTAGCAGAGTATTTACTTCCCGGTTATGTAATGTTTGAGAACAGCCGAATAAATAAAAATGGAGGTGGCGTTTTATTTTATATCAAAGAAAGTCTTAACCCGACCCTCGTGTCAAAACCTCAAATTGTGAACGTCGACACATCTTTTGTGCTAATAAAGAATAATAAAGGTACAAAAATAATAATTGCGTTAATATACAGACCTCCAGCTCAATCAGTGCAAACTGACCGAGAAATTTACGAACAAATTGCAGATGTAAGTAACTCACAAGATACCGTAATTTTTGGCGACTTTAATTTACCTGTGACCAAGTGGGGCGATACTCTTACTTCACACACCGGACATGACTTCTATACGAACTTGCAAGAGAGTTCGCTTTATCAATTTGTTCGAACGCCGACCCGTGGTAATAACGTTCTTGACATTGTACTTGCAACAAAAGAAGAATTGATAGAGAATTTGAATGTTGGTGATGAATTCAGTAACAGCGATCATCGTACGATAACGTTCACTTTAAAGTTTACTAGTAACGAACCAAATAGTAGCATCGAAAAAGTCCCTAATTTCAAGAAAGCAAACTTCCATAAACTTAGAGCTATGTTTAAAGAAACAGACTGGAGCTTTTTAATTAACAATAACGACATAAATACATCTTGGAAGTTATTCGAAACCACTTACCTAAAAGCAGTGCAAGACTGCATACCATCGAAAATACGGCGTCCAGGCCATAATAATAAGCCCAAATGGTGGAATAAAGATATTTCAAACTGCCTGCTTGCTAAAAAATTTGCTAATGATAGATTAAAATCCTCACAAAATGACGAAGAACGGGTGAAATTTGTAGAGCTACGACGCAAAGCCAAAAAGTTAATTAAGCAAAGTAAAAAGACCTTAGAGTTACATATATTGCGAATCAAAGTAAAACAAACCCGAAAGAATTCTATAGTTATATCAGAAAGAAAAAAGTAGTTACTTCAACTGTTGGACCGTTAGTCGATGAAAATGGAGAATACACCAAAGACGAAGTACAAATGAGTAATGCCCTCAATACCTTCTTTGCATCAGTTTTTACAACAGAAGACCTCAGTGATATCCCTACACCATCGCCGATTCAGATTGATAATTCAGATGTTCTAAGCAATACCACCGTTACAGAGAGAGAAGTATTGAATTGTTTAGATAAACTCAAGGTAAATAAAACGCCAGGACCTGATACAATCTCGCCTAGAGTTCTAAAGGAAACTAAGGATGAGCTCTCCAAACCGCTGACATTACTATTCAATAAATCCTTGCAGTCTGGAAATATGCCTGATCAGTGGAAGCTAGCCAACGTAACACCGATATTCAAAAAAGGCAGCAAATCCCTACCCAGTAACTATCGTCAAATTAGCTTAACCTCAGTTGTATGTAAAATACTAGAAACGGTCATACGAGACAGACTCGTAAATCACTTAGAGGAAAATAACATACTTAAAGATACTCAACACGGCTTTCGTAAAAAACGTTCCTGTTTAGCAAACCTCTTAGACTTCTTCCACGATATTCTCAACCTCTACGATGAGAGTAAAGCTGTAGATATTATATACCTTGATTTTCAAAAGGCCTTTGACAAAGTTCCCCACAAACGTTTACTGCTAAAACTAAAAGCGCATGGAATACAAGACGGTGTGTTGAAATGGATAGAAAATTGGCTCAGCAACAGAAAGCAAAGGGTAGTCATAAACGGTAAGGCATCTAAATGGACCAATGTAAGTAGCGGGGTACCCCAGGGATCGGTACTAGGACCAATTTTCTTTCTAATTTACATCAACGACATAGATGAGGGTCTCACCTGTACAATCTCAAAATTTGCTGACGATACAAAAATTGCAAATAGCGTACTCTCAAAAGAACAAGTTGACGATATGCAACACAATAGATAATTTGTCATGTTGGGCCCAAATTTGGCAAATGAGTTTCAATGCGGATAAATGTAAAGTACTACATGTCGGATACCTAAATGAGAAAGCAAACTATTCGATGAATGGCACTCAGCTTAAGAATGTAAACAGAGAAACCGATCTGGGAGTAACAATATCGAGTAACCTAAAACCGAGTCAACAATGTTCAGAAGTTGTTAAGAAGGCAAACAAAATAATTGGCTTTATAGGCAGGTAATTTGAGCATAAATCCAAAGAAGTTATCCTAACCCTATACAATTCCTTAGTCCGCCCTCTTCTGGAATACTGCGTTCAATGCTGGTGCCCTTATTACCAAAAAGATATAAACAAGCTAGAACGAGTTCAACGTAGAGTTACCAAAATGATACATAGCCTAAAGAACAAACCATACGAAGAGCGTCTTAGAGAATTAAATCTATTTCCTTTAACCCAGCGCAGATTAACCCGTTGAGACCCAGCGTCGCACGTGTTGCGTCGGCAGTCTTTGATCACCAACTCCCAGCGACGCATCACGTGCGTCCGACATATAAAAAACACTTACGTGGCTCGTAAGGTAGGAAATGGCGGGAGAATAGGAGGGGGAGGTACCGTAGTGTGTGGGGGAGCCTGGCCAGTAGGTGTGAGCGGGCCGAGACAGCCGCGCGGCTGGTGGTGGTGGACTTAGTGGGGATAGTTTACACCCCTAGTTTACCGCCACTTTGAACCTTCATTACTCCGGTCGTATTGGAGCTAGAGGCTTGAGATTTATGTGAGATACTCCTTAGGATGTATGCCGTACAATGTCATACTCAGTTTTTACCCTAGTGCTCCCGGGCGGGTGGTCATGCGGGGGAGACGAACTATTGAAACCCCCCCCCCCCCCCCCCCCGCCCCCCAAATGACCGAAATGAGTTTGTTTTTATTTGTGTGTTCATTTCTCACCATTCTCTTCCATTTTGGCTCAACAATTGTTTTTGAAGCCCCCCCCCCCCCAACCCCTCACCGGCCCCCCCCCCCCCCCCCCCCCCCCCCCAAAAAAAAAGGCAGAGGTGATTTTTTTTTGTTTTTTTTTCATTTCTCATCCTTGTCTTCCATTTTAGCAAACAAAAAAAATAAGTGAAAATGGCTTGGGACTGGGGTGAACAAAATATTATAACTAGCCGGGGCTCAACGGGTTAAGAGGTGACTTAATTCAAGTGTTCAAAATCATCAAAGGCATCGGCAATATGAACTGTAGTAAGTACTTCACTATCGACCAATCTAATTACACGCGGGGAAACGGTTGCAAAATTATTGGTAAATCTTTTAACTCGCACGAATCTAAGAATTTCTTCTTCAATCGAGTTGTCAACTTGTGGAATGGGCTTCCCCGAAACGTTATAGACTGCATTTAAACTCCGCATAGACAAATATCTCTCATCAAACCCGCGACTGACTGCGTTTGTAAATTAATAACTTTATTTTATCCCCCCCTCAGTTACTAACCCCTCTGTCCTCTACTAACTTCCTAATCCTGCCACGGACATTAGTTCCAGGGCAGTAATTCCCTTTCCAATGTTCCCTTACCCACTCTAAACCACTGTTTGGACACTTGATCCTCAGTGTTTTGGAGGACAAGCAACCTAGAAGGGTCACTCGATCTGTTGTTGCTTGATTTCCTTTGTACTCCTTTGTACTGTACAGTAGTCCACATAAGTTGTCAGAGAATTACCTTTGGATACCTTTGGATGTGTTCGCCGCTCTTCTAGCGGCACGAAGGAGCGCGACGCCCCTCGTTATGGGTGGTGATTTGGTGCAGTAGACTGTTTGAAGCGACAGCTCGCTCCCTTGCGAGGATGGGCTCGTCTGGCACTTTTTGCAGTTCGACATCTAGGGCTCTCTTGAAGTTGTCTAACGAGATGTCCCTCATGTCTCTTACTCGCCGTGGGAGTTTGTTGAAGAGACGTGGGCCTCTGTGTGATAACCAGCCCTCTCGCAGAGAGCCCATAGCACCCCTGTTATTCATCCGGGGGATTTCGCATTCCCAGCCTCTCCTATCACTGAATTTCATGACTATCGGAGTATGTAGGTTTGGTACTAAACCCTCTGCGATTTTCCACGTGTATATTATTAGGTAACGTTCTCTTCTACGTTCCAGTGAGTACAGATTCAGTGCTCTTAAACGCTCCCAATAGTGTAGATGTTTTATCGAACTTATATGCGAAGTGAAATTTCTTTGTACACTCTCTACGTCATTTATTTCACCTGCTTTGTATGGGGATGTTTATACGCTACAGTATTCAAGCCGCGGTAGCACTATAGATTTGAAGAGCGTTATCATAGGCAATTCACCGCGTGTTTTAAAAGTACGCAGAATCCAACCCGTTAGATGTTTCACAGCCGCCACTTTGACCTGGTTATGTACTTTGAAACCCATATTTTCAGACATTAATACCCCAAGGTCTTTCACACTGTCTTTCCGTTCTATTATGTGGTTAGATTCTGTTAAGTAATTTGTAATTTCTTTAACACCATTATTATCTCCGTACCGTATTAATTGGAATTTTTCCTCATTGAATTGCATGTTGTTTTCCCTGGTCCACTGGAACACTACATTCATGTCTTCCTGCAGTCGGCCTGTGTCCTCTTGTGTGTTTAATATCTTGCTTAATTTTGTGTCATCAGCAAAAGACGACACCGTACTGTGTCTGGTGTTGGTATCTATGTCGCAAATTAGTATGAGGAACAGAAGGGGCGTGACACCACTTTACCAATGACTGTACAGTAGCCTACATAAGTCGTGAGGGTATGACACCACTTTAACAATGACTGTACAGTAGTCCACATAAGTTGTAAGGGTATGACACCACTTTACAAATGACTGTACAGTAGCCTACATAAGTTGTGAGGGTATGACACCACTTTAACAATGACTGTACAGTAGTCCACATAAGTTGTGAGAGAATGACACCACTTTACCAATGACTGTACAGTAGCCTACATAAGTTGTGAGGGTATGACACCACTTTACCAATGACTGTACAGTAGTCCACATAAGTTGTAAGGGTATGACACCACTTTACAAATGACTGTACAGTAGCCTACATAAGTTGTGAGGATATGACACCACTTTTACCAATGACTGTACAGTAGCCTACATAAGTTGTGAGAGAATGACACCACTTTACAAATGACTGTACAGTAGCCTACATAAGTTGTGAGGATATGACACCACTTTTACCAATGACTGTACAGTAGCCTACATAAGTTGTGAGGGTATGACACCACTTTACCAATGACTGTACAGTTGCCTACATAAGTTGTGAGGGTATGACACCATTTGTACAAATGACTGTACATTAGTCCACATAAGTTGTAAGGGTATGACACCACTTTTACAAATGACTCTACAGTAGCCTACATAAGTTGTGAGGGTATGACACCACTTTACCAATGGATGTACAGTTGCACACATACATTTTCATCAACTCAATGATATTACGTAGGAAGCAATGTAAGTGTTAATTAACCCACTGGGCACCAGCACCGCAGCGTATGCATCGGCAATCTATGTAATGATAAACCCCAGCGCTGCATAGGGTGCGTCGGCACCGTCAAACTTATTTAGTCTTGTCCTATGGTAGCTAGAGGATTCTAATTTGTACGGGATATACCTTATGATGTTGCCGAACAGTGGCGGTACTCGGCAACCCCCAAGTCCAGCCGTGTGGGAGGGTATGGGCGGATGGGGAAAGCCAGTTTACCCTCTTATCTCACCACCACTTTCGATTGTATTTACTCCTGTCCTATGGTAGCTAGAGGGTTCAAATTTGTATGGAACATACCTTATGATCTTGCCGAACAATGGCAATACTTGGCAACCCCCAAGTCCAGCTGTGGTGGGGAGTAGGGAGACAGACGCGCGGGAGGAGGGGGGACGACAGTTGTCCCGTTGACTTCGCGAGTGTCTGACCTACCTTGTCGCCTCGCGATGTTGGAATAAAGGGAATAGAGTGTGTATTGCTCCCCTACTGCTCCTGATGACATAGTTGACTCCTCACCAAGTTGGGAAGAGGAGGAGGAGGATGACCCCGGCCCCATGGCATTCCTCAAAATTCCGCCAGGCCATCGTAGGGGTCAGAAGAGACGAGCTGAGGATGAGAGTGTGTCATGTTGCTACACAACTAGTGCGGTGTACGTGGTCCTCCCCCACGCCTGCCTTTACCACCACCTCCCACTGTCTCCCCACTAAAAATACAATGTCAAAACCCATATTTCTAAGTCAAAAGTGCCTAAACCAATGTGTAAAACTCATATTCTAACTATACACTATATACGATAAAGTATAAAATTAAGAAACAGAGTGTGTGAGTATTAGAGAGGCATAATAAAAGTGAAAGTGAGTGAATGGGGAGTCGGGTGTCAGTCAGCTGGCCTTGTGTACTTGCGTGCGTCGTGGGCCAAGATGGCCGCCGGTCACCATGGTAACCAGGACGCGCGCGGGGCTTGCCACTCGTCGGCATTTATAAAACTTGAATCTATGCACTTATCACACTAACTTCACTTACAATGACATTATGTGATACATGTTGCTAATATATGAACTATGAAGGCACACATGATGCTCGGGTGGTGTAAATAACCGTCACTCGAAAATTGGAGGCATCATACATCAGCAATGCTGCCTCACCCAGTTGTGGTTTGCTGGCGCGGGAGGTTTAATGAGGCGTCCGGCACCAGCTGATGGCTGATCCCCCCACCTTACGACCCCCAAATGATCGATGTGAGTGTTTTTTTTGTTTCCTTCTTTTCTCACCAATTTAAGCTGTTTTAGGGGAAAAATTTAAATTTTTGGCTGGTCCTACAGTATATATTTTTTATATATTAGCTGGTGCCCTGTGGGTTAACTAATTAACCCATAACTGTCGGGGCGCAACTTAAGTCGAGTATAATAAATCTGGACTATCTGGCAGTGCTCGACATAGGTCGTGTGGCAATTTCAGCACGTAATGTTGCTGAGAGAGAGAGACAAGTGGTGGCAGGAGAGTAGCGAGCGTATGACTGCTCCAGACCACCGCGGCGAACCTACTGACACGAATCCCACCTCCTCCCTCCCTCTCTCTCACTCGCTATATACGGAATTGTATGGGGAAAGTGCCGAATTACATGGTTTTTGCACTCGCGTTGCACGGTTGTTGCAAGAAAACTAGCCATCATAAAAGGATCGTTATGGTGTCATTGGAAAGCTCTGTTTATGCCCTTTCAGGGATAGATACTTGTTTTACGCTCTGGGTCTTATTTAGGCATGAAAATGATCACGTAAACAGCCCTATTTTGGGTAAAAACACCCCGCTGGGCGGTACATATAAATAAACCGCCTAGGCCGCTCGTAAGGTGTTAAACATAATTGTTCATATTAGATATAACAAGTAGTGAACACATATTTGAATGTGTTTAATACAATTAAATTAGTGGTTTCTGAAGGATTTAAAATGCTATGGGTTATTCTGAAATTATCGCAAATAATTAGTTTATTTAAATTGAAGGGTGGATGGGCGTATTTATTTGCTCATTTACATATATTTTTTACATGTTCTTAGTTTCCTCCCTAGACCTCCATCTTACTTTATAAAACAAATAAAACAATACAATATGAAAAAACACCTACCCCCAAGACCCTCCTTGAAGAGAAATATCATACATTTTGTTTATAAAAAAAAAGTACCAGCCGAAGGTCGGGTACTTCTATAATACAGGCTCGTTATCGCTCGCCAGGAAAACAAATTGACACATAAATTGCATGAAAGGTCTAAATATTGACAACGAAATGGGGCGAATGATCTTAAAAACGCAAAACTAAAGGGTTCAAAGCCTAAGATTCAGAAAACTAATAAGGCTAAGCGTGAGGGTGAAGGGGTAACCTTAACAAAGCAACAGGTATTAAGCCAAAATATGTGTGATAACATAAATCATTGCGTTTTCTGGTCCTTTAACCCACAGAACCCCAGCGACGACAGGTTTGCGTCGGCAATGTATGTAACGCTAAACCCCAGGGATGCATAAGGTGCATCCTGGTTAATTACTCCGGTCCTATGGCACCTAGAGGGCTCAGATTTGTATGGGAACTGTGTAAGTATCCTACGCAACAATGCCGATGGTTGAAAACTCTCAAAGTCCAACCGCGTGCGCGTGAGCGCGCAAAAACCTGTTTTTGCCTACCCATTTCCCCATGTTAATTCCGACTTTCGGGCGCACCGTAGGACCCCTTAGTGACCTAGGGGATCGGTTTTTTGTGGGTTTTCCTTCATTTCTAACCCATTCCTGGTGTTTTCTGGAAAAACAGATTTTTTTACAACCCCCTGGTCCTGTGTGGTACATTTATTATTAAATAGCTGGGGTTCAGTGGGTTAAATTAAGTGCAAACATTTCTGCTTCAGATGACGTTGCCATACTGAGTGGGAACATAGAGGCGCAGAACAACGAGATTCAGCGGCAGCACGCAGATCAAGTACAGTTCCAGAACACTTATTCAGGTAATATACTGTATAGGCTATTATGTTCAAATGAAAACACCAGGCATCATCTGATTAGTTAGTAGGGAACACACTAACCAGGTCATCTTTCTCGGGAGAAAGGGTAAAATTCTATTTGCAGATGGGCAATAGAATTCTTCACACATGGCCAGTAGGATGTACTGGGATGAGCGGTTTGCTCTGTCAGATAATGTGTCGTAAACAGAACGAAAGATCTTCTTTTGTGGATCTGAATTGTAATTACTGCTATTTCAAGTAATTATGTTGCTAGTTTCTCTAGAGGAACATTCTACTAAATTTGTGGCATTAACAGAACATCTGTCCTCTCTGTTAGCATATTGGAGTGTCTTGCCGAAATGCAGGAGTGTCTGCGGAGGCAGTCAGGAGAGGTACAGTGGTTGCACCGTAGAAAGTAGGTATTCAGGTATGTTATGGCCATTCTGCAAGTGTTGAGTACTCATCCGGATTAACCTGTAACCATTGAAATGATTCTGTTTCGTGAGTGGTAGCGTCTAGACTAACAAACTTAGTCCTGAATGAGTTAAGACGTTCTTATTGATTCTAGACAACTTACCTTAACACTGACTATGAAGAGGAATATTGAGCTCTCGTCGGCATTTATTCTTATCATTATTGCATCGGATGCATGTAAATGATCTGGGAATGGAAGTTAGATCTTGGTAAAGACTTTCAGGTGTCTCTTAGCATCCTATTTGACTGATAAGTATAATCTATAGGAATATAGATTTCTGCGTAGCTTTGCTGTAGCCAGAAATAATGGCAGAAGCTTGTCTTTACCAGCAGAAGCTAGTCTTGTATACCTGAGGTTTTGAAAGACTTCTAGGTAATGTAAAGCCATCTAGGTTTTCCTTGACTTCTAGATTACTTTAATATCTGCAAGATGTTCCAAGATTTCAAAGATAGCTATGGTAGCTGAGGTACTTTGCAGTCAACTAGCCCAATTGAGAATGGGATCTGTTGTTCAAATACATGCTTTCTCAAGTAGATATCACCCATTAATTCTGTCACATTGTGCTTGGTTTCCAACCTGTTATCGGCGAGGAGGTGCCTAGGAGAGGAAGAGCGAACAAGTGAGTAATGTACGAGCCTGTTGGTAATTGGGTCCTTTTGTATCCATCTTTAAGCAGGAATATGACGAACTAGACTGAAGGATTATATTTAACACAAACCAGCTGGTACTGTTTACATCTGGCGTCGTCTGGGCATTTTAGCAATTCCAAAGAAAATGGATGTGAAGCCGTCGGGTATTCCAGGAGTGTCACAGGTTATGGTTTTTTCTCAAGTACCTTGTGGTAGCACAAAAGAGTCTTTTTGGTAATGTGTCGTTTACTATCCCTCTTAATAGTTTTCCAGTAGTACATCTATTTAGCGGCTTCAAGAGTTGCTTCCTGTCTGCACATATGAACTGTCCACTTGTTGGTACAGTTGCTGCACTAGGTTTTTTTTTTTTTTTTTTTTTAAAGAGACAATGAACGGAGGAAGGAAAAACACAGATAAAACAAAAAGGTCCATGTGCCTAAAGGCATCCTCCATTCATAAAATTTTTGTAACAACTGGATTTAAACATTTGCAGATTGTAAGTTTGTGGAAAGCAATTCGAGGGAAGTGAATTCCAAAGAGTAGTAGCTCTGGGGATAAATGAATTCTGATAAGCAGAAGTTCTGCATTGTGGAGGAGAAAGTGTAAATTCATGGGCGCTCTCAGCTGCCCTAGTTCTACGCGGAAAGATGTGGAGAGGCGGCACAATTGAAGCAAGTTCCTCGGAACAATTGCTGTGAAAATATCTGTAGAATAATGCAAGGGATGCAACGTTTCTTCGTATGGATAATGTAGGAAGGTCCTGTGTGATTGCAGGGTTATTGATTAATCTAATAGCTTTATTTTGAATTTTGTCCAACTGCCTCAATGCAACCACTCCACCTCCACCCCACAGAGGTGAACAGTAATCCATCTGAGAACGCACATGACTTTTATATATCACGGCCAACTGCTCGTCAGTGAAGAATTCTCGAACTCTGTACAGGAGTCCCAGTTTTTTAGAGGCATTCTTAGCAATGCTTCTAACATAATGTGTCCAGCTCAAGTTAGTAGTTAATGTTACACCGAGAATGTCAATACTAGGGGAAGTGGGAATATTTACATCATTAAAAAATATATGGGAGTCAGTGAGATTCTGTCGGTTAGAAAATTGAATGTTTTCTGTGCATTAAAGGAAACTAGATTCTTTTGTCCCCATCCATTAATTCTAGAAAGGTCCTGGTTCAGAGAAATTGCAGTGTTTATTTTTGAATTTATAAGATCGGGTTGGGTGATTGAATTGGTAAATGTGAAGGAACTGTGGAGTGTTGAGTCATCTGCGTAGGAATGTATTGGATTATGAGTGGTCGATATGAGATCATTGATATGAATGAGGAACAGAATTGGGGCCAAAACTGATCCCTGGGGAACACCAGCATTTAATGAGTGAAATTGAGAATAAAGGCCATCTACCATTACACGTATTTTTCTGTTATGAAGATAAGAAGAAATTAGTGGAACTAACGATGCACGGCCGTATGTGACATCTTCGACAATAAGGATTGATGCCAGACTCTATCAAATGCCTTTGATATATCCAGTGCTATTGTATGTGTTTCACCATGTTGGTCTGTAGCTTGGTTGATTTGATGCGTAAGAAGGCAAAGCATGTCTGCAGTTGATCGACATCGTCTAAAACCATATTGCCTATCACTGATTAATTTATTATTCTCAAGATGCTTAATTATGTGATTATTTAATATAATTTCAAAGACTTTACCAAGAGTGGAAGTTATAGCTATTGGTCTGTAGTTTGATGGATCTGAAGAGGCACCTTTTTTAGGAACTGGATGTATGTTTGCTTCTTTCCAGGGTATTGGGAAGCATGAGGTATGAATACACAGACGGAAAAAATTTGCCAATACAGGAGCGAGCACCAAGGAGCAATTCTTAAGTACTATTGGAGGAATTTCATCTGGACCAGGAGCCTTATCTACTAAGAGATTCTGCAAAATAGTTTTGACATGTCTGGTGTGGATCTTCAGTGAGGGAATCTCAAGCGAATTAAAATTAAGTACAGGGACATCTTGATTTATTTCATCTAAGGTTGAGTTGGTGGAGAAAATATCCGCAAGAAGGTTAGCTTTACCTCGTGGGTCACTTACAAGATTGCCAGTCGGAGATTTTAATGGTGGAATGGATGAAGCAGTAGTGAAGTTGGATTTAAATGAGTTAAGAGTAGACCAAAATATTTTGTTATCATTTGGATTATATAGAAGTTTATTTGCCTGCTTGTGGAGAAATTTTGATTTAGTTAGGTTTAATACAGTTTTGGCATGATTTCTGATGTTTCAAAGTAATTAAAGGCTTCATGAGTTTTTGATCTTGTGTATGCATTGTAGGCTATTGCTTTTTGTTCAGTTACTCTAGCACAATTATGGTCAAACCATTTAGGTGAATTAGATCTTTTACTGTACTTTTGATGAGGAATAAAAGTTTCCATTCCAATTTTTACAAAATCTTGTATGTGGCTCAAGGTGGAGTGTGCATCATTAGAAAAGAAAGAGGTCCAGGGAATATCAATAAAGAAACCTTGAAGACCCTCCCAGTCTGCCCTATCGTAATGCCATTTAGTCACCAAAACAGGTTCAGAGTGGGAAGGTGTGGTAGGTGATAGACAGGTGGCCTGTATCAGACAGTGATCAGAAGATCCAAGCGGGGACCTCACTGTAACATCATAATTTTCTGAATTGGTTGTTAAAAATAAGTCCAGTAGGTGGGAATTATGATTAGGATTATCTGGTACACGGGTGGGTTGGTTGACTAGTTGAGTGAGATTAAATGAGTCTGCAAATAGCTCACATTCAAGACCAGCATCATCAGTCCTGGCTGAATGAGTGAGCCATTCAACATTATGGACATTAAAATCACCCAACACAGTGATTTCAGAAGAAGCATTTAAGTTGAGGACACTGAGTTGTGAGGACAGAGTATCAAAAAGACTTTGCTCTGGAGGAGTATTTGGGGAACGGTAGATGCAACATATGTATTTAAATTTACCAGCAGAAATTAATTTGTATATAGAATAATCAAAATAGGGACAATTGAAACTAGTAACCTCCTCCAGGGCAATTTCAGATTTTGCGAAGCAACATACACCTCCTTTAGGTCTGAAATTTTGGAGCAGTTGATAACCTGGAAAATTAAATCTAGACGTGTCAGATGTGGATGTTACTTGAGTCTCTGTCAAAAAAAGGAGAGTAGGGGATTCTGCTTGAAGAAATTGGTATACAGAATTGATGTTAGAGTGAAGTCCCCTTATATTGCTAAAGAAAAAGCTGCACCGACGAGCAGCTTTGGGACGTTGCAATGCTCTCGACACAGTCGCATGATGACGACCGGGAGGGCCCTGTGTCAATGACCCAACCCTGCCGGGGGTGGATATCCGAGGGACCACCAGGTTTGCTCTTAACAATTGTACTGCCATATTTATTGGGTAAGGTGTATGGTGTTACATGTATGATATGTAGTGGGAAGAGTAGTGTTTTATGGATAGAGGATAGCAATGTAGGGCAATGTCGTGAAGTTGGATGTGTATGTTATATAAAGAGGGTTTTCCTGATACCCCTGATGTGTGAGGCAGAAAGATATGTATCCAGCTACCAAGGCCTGGGAGAGAAAATGGAATTCAGGCTATTCCCTGAGTCTCCCGAAACCTTGGCGGTAGTACTTCCCTGGGCGGGGCTGCCTACCCATACTACCTACAAACACCTACCAGGTAACAACTTGATGGCATCATGCTGTTTCGGAAGTACTACAATCGGGTCTGCAATAATAGTTCAATGACATATACATGGCTGTATGTGTGTGTGTCAACGGGAAGAGTCTAACCAGAGGTTCTTAGTGCAATCGGAACTGCGTTAGATGAACTTGGGTTGTAGAAAAGACATCATCTTCTCCAATTCAAGAAATAGCTTACTTATTGTATTTGTAGTGGTTCTACGCTTGCTCGTCTTGCACTTGGCTTCTCTTAAGGTCGGTAACGAGATCACCGGGGCAACTTGCATGATTCTGGAGAGTGCGTTGGCTGCCATGTTAGCTCTTACCCTAAAATACAGTATCGGGTTAGCTGTAGGAATATCTTGTACCACCGCGTTAGTCTGCCAGTGAGACTTATCACCTTTGAGTACCTTTTTGTCCTTGCCTGTCTGTCTGAGTAGAGGTGGAAAGAAGGCTCAAGGCTAAGCTTTCACGAAGGTTTCGACTCCCAAGATGCTGCAAGGGTTAACCTTTCTGTGTTGTGATATTTAGTCTCTACTTTATTCAACACTTTCCTTATGTAACCAATGACTAGCATCTTGACTAGGTCACTTGGCATCTTGAATACTGTACGGAGCTCTTGTGAGAAGAGTCGTTTGTACGAGTGTGAATTATTGAGCATGTTTTTACTGAATTATTTAGGCAAGCATTCTGATGAGCTCTGCCTTGTAAGACTTGGAAACATCTTATTATAATTCTAACCTTAAGTTTGTATTTTAAGTGCGACTTTAGAAGGTAATTAACTGCACTGATCGTACTAATCGATGTGAATCCTTTCTGCACGACTCGAGATTGGCTTACTGGGACATCACAGATACCGATTGTGAATGTAAAGTCTAGTCTTCTGATGTCTATCCATGAGGTGATGGAGTTCCACATAAGAAAAACTTAGACTTTTGAGTTCCTTTGAAAAACTTTGTTCCCCTTATTCCTATGGCGTGTAGGAGTTCTGACGGATCAGGCTGTGGGAAGTATTTCCTTAACTTGGCTAGAATATGCTTCGTGGTTGTCTTTGTGGTGATCAACCACCTAAATCTATCCCGTTCTTGGTTACCAATCGGGTAGGTGTCAACCAAAGGAAGGACGTGTGTCTTAGACTTACCTAGGTTTACTTTTAGGGCTATATAGTGAGTTGGTTAGATTCTTTAGTGTTTTTAGCAGTACACTGCGGAAGGCGACTACAATCCTAAGTCTGGGTCTTTGTAGCTTCAGGAGAATGTTTAGCTATGCACTGAGATACCGGAGTAGATGCGCGAATCATTCTATAACTCTACGGAGTTTCATATCCTCTACAGGGTTTGCCTGCAGGATGCCTTAGTACATTGTAGGTATGGATGTCCTTGGTAATGTACTAACGTGTGCTGTAAAAGATTTGTCCACATCTGCTGTAATTTCGGGTAGTTTTCTGGAAGACGTACCCTATTCTTCGCATAATTCCTTTGTTTTCCAGATACTACTAAGGGATAAACCTGGGAACCTTGACCCATTGATCAGAGGACGTTGGTTCTGCATTTAGGTAACCCAACTGGAAGGTGTGCATCCTCTCTAGTACGAATCCTTTTTGGCTTTGGATGTGAGCGAGAGAAATCTGGTTTGCAATACGGCTGTTGATCCTAACACTCAAAGGATCTTGCAGGTGAAACTGGTCATACTTGTCGACACAGTCACTGCTTATGATCGAATGCAGGAAAGAACGCGTAATGCGTGTTGTGTATGTACGTCGACAATGTTGGCCCAGCTGTGACCTATGCACCATGATCAGTGCTGGGGATAGGTCGGATCGAACACAGTACGGAGTACCGGAACAACGAGGGGTGAAACTCAAGCTGTGAGACTTTAGATTGATGTGGTTGTCTTTCAGATTCATTATGTCTAGGACATAGATAATTTGGACTTGTGCAGAACCTTGTATTTGCTTAGGCGTTTCGGCTATGCAAACTATGTGAGAGTATCGTATGTTACCTGTGTCAAAAGGTGTCTGCCGCCACAAGAATGTATTTTGGGGACTACGTGTGGGACCTTGGCGTGAGGTTTAATCCACCACGTAAAACTGGCTTAGTCACGTATAACCTTAGTGTGAGGTTTTGATTGTGACGCAAATTGTTGACCGTGGAGAGGTCTCATTCTCTGCGACTCTGGTGAGTTTGTCCTGCAGAGAGCTGGCAATTGTAGTCTTGCGACTAAAGGATCTGACACGGTGGTAGGAACCAGAATCGCAATGGAGGCGACTCATCTCTTGGTCTACGTGGTGTGTCTACACGAGGGCAATCCTTTGTGTCGTGTCCATACAGAGTTTCACAAACGAAGCAGTATCCCCTTCGTGCAGGTCTTTCTCGATGTTTAGGGCAAGGGTTCCGTTGTGGTTTTCCTCCCTTACGAGGTTTGTTATGCACTCGGGATTGGCGTTGTGACGCTCGTTTCTTCTTTGGGAGTAACTGGGGATGGAGTGTCCGGCAATTCTCTCTTGTATGACCAACTTTATGGCAGTCGCCACACTTCTTATGGGTTGCGGCAGCCCTCCTCGGAGGCGGTGTTGTCGGACGGGGTCTGCGACTTGCCACGCAAGGGTGTCCTACTCTAATGCAATGGTTGCAATAGGTACAAACTGTCTGTGAAACTGTCACTATCTCACGAGCTCTTCTTGGATTAATGTCAAGAGGAATTAGCTCGGGGTCTGGTCTACGAGCTCTTCTTAGCTTGACAAAAGTAATTTGCTCGGGCTTTTTATTGGGGTGGAGCCTTGGAACTACAGTAACTTGAGGACAGATGCGGGAACAGTCTCTGTTGTAGCACCTGGAATCTCGGGAGCTGGGCCCGACGAGGTCTAAGAAGCAGTATCTGTGTCCGCAGCAATGCTCGCATCAGTGTCCGAAGATGACTCCGGGGACTCCGGGATAGTCTCTAAACTTGTGTTGGAGGTTTTTGTGGGAGACTTTGGAGTTTGTTTAGCGACTGGGGTGATGGGTTTCCTTGATCGGCGACCATCGTAACTGCCAGTGCTAGCAAAGTTTGCGAGTTTTACTCATAAATCATCATAGCTTGGTGTCTGAAATTGGGTGATTGCTTGAGCGAGGTCGATAGCACTTCCTGGTTTCAGATGTAACCGGACAAAGGCAATTTTGTTCACGGCCCATTTGATGTTTCGGGATTTCATGTACTCGTTGATTCTTTTTAGGAAAGAAAAAGGTCCAGCTGGGTAATTAGGACAATTCTTCCCAGAAGACATAAGCAAGTGGACTTTATGCTGTGACAGAGCATCCACGTGAGATTTTCCTCTTGTCGTAGCTGGAGCTGTAGCTGTCATAGCTGAAGTCGGAGCTGTGTAGCTGTCATAGCTGTAACTGTCATAGCTGTAGTCGGAGCTGTAGCTATTGTTGTTGTTGTTGTTGTTCTCCAAGCTGCCTAGCCGAACAGCCCCAAGGCCCAGAGTTAGGCCAAGGCCATAAACGAGCGCCCACACAGAACCCTCCCTGCCGACCACAATAAAGCCTGGGTGACCGAAGCCACTCCATGGCGGGGAGCTGAGAGGGTGCGGAGGGTGCCCGGGAAACCAAAGCCCCACCCAGGGCCCTGTGCCCCTCAGCAATTATGAAGAGAAAGTTGAGGGGCAAAGGAATAATGTGATGCTTTAGCTTCCAATCTTGGTAGATTGGGAGGTCAATCCACGGAAGAGACGCAGTCACTTGAGATCTAGAAAATATATAAGTAAAAGGAACAGTCAGAGTAAGCTATGGGTATGGCAGAGATCGCTCAGGTCTCACTCTGATAGACCAGCCCATCACCATAGGAGCTGTAGCTGTAGTTAACATAAGAACATAAGAACATAAGAAAATGGGAGTCTGCAGAAAGCCGATTGGCCTAAGCAAGGCAGATCCCTGTCCCACACAACCCCAATTACAAAGCCCAATTATAGGCTCAACACTCTAATACCCTGAGGATCATCTTACCAAAACGGTTGGAGATTAACGCAGGATTACGGGGGTCTGCAGAGCGCTGATTGGCCCAACCCTGCTGATCCCCCTTCACACCCAACCCTTCTCGTCCATATGCTTATCCAATTTTATCTTAAAGCTCCCTATCGTTTTTAATCCCACTATAGCACTTGGTAGTCCATTCCACCCATCTACAACTCTGTTACCAAACCAATATTTGCCTATATCTTTTCTGAAACGAAATTTATCTAATTTGAAACCATTGGTACGAGTTCTTTCGCTATCACTGAGCTTTAGTACATTTGTCATGTCCCCTTTGTTAATCCCACCTCTATCATATCCCCTTTAACTCTGCGTCTCTCTAACGAATGTAAGCCTAATTTCTTCAACCTTTCTTTATACGGAAGATTTCTAATATTATGGATCATTTTTGTCATTCTACGTTGTACTCTCTCCAATGAATCTATGTCCATTCTGTAATAAGGACACCAAAATTGAACAGCATAATCCATATGGGGTCTCACTAATGACAAGTAAAGTTTTAAGATAACATCAACAGTTCTGTTACTCACACTCCTTGAGATGAACCCGAGAATCCTGTTTGCCTTGTTTCGAACGCTTATACACTGTTGTCTAGGCTTCAAATCATTGCTAACAAACACACCTAATTAACACAAATTTGGATTAGTATGATATTTTGACACAGCTTTATTCACACCCTGCCCTACGAACAAGGTTAGTCACCCCCCCATCTCTCTTTCTTTCCTTCTCGCTCTCTCTCTCTCTCTCTCTCTCTCTCTCTCTCTCTCTCTCTCTCTCTCTCTCTCACACTTTCTCACACATGGAAACTACGGGACCGGTACGATTTTGATGTATAGACAATCATATTCGTAAATCCGTTTGTAGAGATATACTTCCATAATTAGAAAAAAGGTGAGGTCCATGAATTGTTATGAGTGATGGTACGTTGAGCAAGATGCTGCCGATAATAAAACAAACAATACAAACAAAAAACACGAAGGAATGTAGTAAAGACGCATGACAAATGCGTTTTTACACCCACGCGGACAATGACGCAACATGGTTGCCATAATTTGCCTTGCTGGAGCCAATGTCACGTATGGCTGACTGTATACGACTGCTGCCGTATCGTTATATACCCAGCACCCTACCATACTCTTGTCCTTACATTCACGTTATGTCACTATACAATATAAATATAAAATTAACACATTTTGCATGCCTAATTTTTATATGTATAATGCATGCGCCAGTGGCCGTAGTTTCCATGTGTGAGAAAGTGAGAGAGAGAGAGAGAGAGAGAGCGAGAGGGAAAGAAAGAGAGATGGGGGGGTGACTAACCTTGTTCGTTTCCTCATCATCCAGGTGTGACCAGGTGCGACTTTAACCTCATGACACAGGGACATTAATTCTACACTTTTAGTAATGCACGATATTGGCGAAAATTAGGGCAGGGTGTGAATAAAGCTGTGTCAAAATATCGTACTAATCCAAATTTGTGTTAATAAGTTATTACCGAAAAACCATGTAACACGGCCTCTGAAACCCATAGTAGATCTTTCTCACAATTCGAGTTTTCTAATTCCACATTAGCTAGTTTATATTTAACATTTGTATGCATCTTCCCTATCTTTAATACCTTGCATTTGTCAATGTTAAACTTCATCTGCCAATTTACTGACCATTCGTGTAAGGTATCTAGGTCCCTTTGGATCTAGATCATGTAGTTGTCATAGCTGTAACTGTCATAGCTGTAGTCTGAGCTGTACCTGTAGTTGTAGCTGTCATAGCTGTATCTGTCGTAGCTGTAGCTGTCTGTAGGTGTAGTAGGTTCTTCTGAAGCTTTCTCTACACTTGAATCTACAAAAATTCAACTCTAGCCCTAGATATTTAAAAATGTGAAACTTACCTCAGGGATGCAGGTATTGTACACTAGTGTTTTTGGTGGATACTTTCCGTTCTGCTACGGAGATAACACCTGAACTATGCACAAATATTAAGATGTAGGACGTACGTAGGGGAAAAATTCTGATAAGTGCGTAGCACAGTCTCAGAATAACATAACCTTCATGCCTGGGCGACACTAAGGGCCTTATATTTGGTGTGCAAATATATTAGAAATTCGCTTGCGCTAAGGATGTATCAGGGTGGTCCGATGTCTCCTTGAAAGAGTTAGCTAGAGTATCAGTCAACTCGTCAAGGTCAGAAGCAAGTTTTGTCCCTACTTCCTATCTCTAGCTCTGTGTCTGACTGAGGCTCAAACTCCTATTCCTTAAATTGCACTTTAAATTAAGAAAAAGTTCCAAGCATTGAAACATAATCCCCACCTGAAATTCTGAAATGACAAACAAAATCAAGGTCACTAGCATAGAATATAGGTCGTAGGAGTTTCACTTTAACATCACACCTCTATCCAAAGTTGAAGGATGAATGATGTTAGTTAGACCATGAATTCAGCAAAACAAAATTATACAAGGAAATCTAGCAAAATTCAAGTTAGTAAGGCACTGTATAGGGATACTCTCTTACTAAGAAATTCAGGTTAGTAAGGCACAGTAGGGATAGCCTACTCTCTTACTAAGAAATTCAGGCTAGTAAGGCACAGTAGGGATAGCCTATTCTCTTACTAAGAAATTCAGGTTAGTAAGGCACTGTAGGGATAGCCTATTCTCTTACTAAGAAATTGAAAAAGACAAATGAAACATGAAGTAACAGAAAAGAAGGGTTTGATCACTGTTAGAAAACTTCTTTAAGTCATTCTCTGTGGGCTTATTTGCGCTATTTAGGGCATATTCAGGCATTCCTGATTCCTGAATGATTAATCAAGGTTCTGCATTAAATTAACTGTATTCTGCCGAAAACTAGGCGAAAATAGCTTCAAAATGAGACCAGAACGAGCTTCGTAGGTGGCGGGGTTCACCCGCAGCGTTGCCATAGACATTCGGGAAAACTCGCTAATTATTGGCTCTCGCTCGCTCGGCAACACTGTTGTGAGACACACGCGCGAGACACAGTCTCCCTCAGTGAGCGGCTGGCTGCTCTGAGGGTCGGAGGGAGGTCCCTCACGCTCCCGCCCACTGACACTCGATTTCTACGGCTTTTACAGGCTTTTAAAGCCTGGAAATTGCTGTAAATTGCCTATGCGTTCCAGAACGTCACCGCACCGAAAGGGTTAAAGTACTGTTATTGCAAATAAATTATATTACTGTGATGCCTTTAAATGTAAAAAGTATAAGAAAAAGCGAATTATTTAAGGAAGTAAGTATATTTTCTCTTAGTGTGAGATAAAAATCTGTTAAACTAAACCTGAATTTAATCGAAATTAAATAAGATGGACGTTCAGTACACCTCAAAAACTCGAAGTAAATCAAAGTTTGATACTAAGATAATTAATTCATACTGGCATTGCTGTGTTGTAAGTTTACTAGTACTAATTCACTAGTATTATTATGTGTCAATGTAGTTTATAACTAACCTATTACAAGTAACTGGTACTGCTTGTAGGTCGTGTTGATTGAAGACGTCTCTATCAGTTTTGATTGAAGAGGTACATCGGTGTCCCGTAGATTTCTGTGCTCCAGCTCTCGGTGACGTCACTCATATGTCAGACCACGCTCACTCCTGACTCGCTCGTCTGGGCGAGGTTGAGAGAGCGGGTGAGTAAAGGGTGATGGTGGGTGACTATTTGATGAGTCAGCCGCTCGAGGCTGTGAGCGCCTGGGAGACTGAGTCAGCTTGCTGCTTGTTGAGTTTACAGTAAGCTTGTTTGCTCACTGATACCATCTCCCTCTGCTTGGAACTGTAATTGTTCGATTCTTCACTGAATAATGTTGCCTTTGTACACTACTGCTGTCTTTTCTTATTTCCTTTTAGCTCAGTTATTATATATTGTCTATAGTTGTTGTTTTAGGTTGCTATACGGTTATTAAGTGTCTAATTAATTGTTCTTCGGAGGCTTATTTATACTTTAATGGTTCGATTGACTTTAGGGGTTAATCGCATCCCTAAGCTGCCTACCTATATGTATCGATGAGGCACTGTACCGGATAGGGTTAACTTATTTTCCTTACCTCAATATTTCCTGGACATTGCTGTAACACTCTGTAGGAATCTGGAATGACTGGAAAATATGTATGGAGGTTTTAAATAAACAAGCTCGGGCTTTTGTCATTTATTATCTGAAAATATAAGTCTGCAGCCCTTAATCCAAATTGTTGAGGGATTAGAAATATTGCACTAGACGTCCCGTGCATTGAGGAAATGCAATTATAAAGCAATTACTAACGTGGAGTTGAGTGTGTACCGATATAAGTACTTTATCTATTACTTAAGAAAGTAACCTACTTAACCCAGCAAGTGCTGAAACACTAATAAGAGTTTTACCGCTGCGCTGTGGAACTCCTTATATAATCCAAGGCCTAAAAAAAAAAACATTTAAACCAGCCCAGTATCAATTTTGTTTCTTTCTATTGCCCCTTGGCCATGCCAAATATCACTCCTGCACATCCCCTCCTTCCCCCCCCCCCCCCTTCAATTATTACCTATTCTCTCTCTTATTCCCTTATTTCATCGATATATTTTCGTGCTATCAATAGCGATTCATAAGCAAGCTGTGCTTGTATGTGCTACACAGCGAATGAAAGAGAGAAAGAGAAGGAACAACACAACAGTGTCGCTCCAGACGTCGTGAGGGGTGGCAGGCTGGCAGGCTGGCTCAGCCTTCAGTTATGTAACTCCTGAACTAATATGCCGATTTTGACCATCCAAACGCTGTTTCCACTTGTTTTATTGTTGTAACAGGTTAATATCTTTATAATCAACGTAAAATAGGCGCATATGGATAAGTATAAATGATATTTATGGTACGATGACGATTTGAGTGTAGGAAACAGTCTAAATACCTCCGCACAGGGAGGGGTGGCCACTACCCGACCTGCGCAGTTACGAGGTTAATAAAAGCAACCATAGAACTTTGAGCTGTTTCCAATTGTATCTATCTTTTCCAAAGGGTTGAGGTGAGAAACCCTCCTTGGGAGGCTGATGTGTGCTGACTGATTCGCTCCTCCCTGCTTGAGGCTCAGCAACACCGTGTGGCCACTGGGTGTGACAAAGTTGCTAGCAATTACTTCTCGATTTCTTAGCAATGGATGTGTGACACATCATTGTGACCGTGAGATCCATGCTTGCCTAAGCTTGTGGAAAGTTACCAGCGTTCATTGTGATGGTGTGAGCTTCTATTGGGAGATCACACCAACACACTTACAGTTCTCCAAATGGTTATTATATTGGTTATAGTGATATATATGTGAATTAGACTACCTAGTAATAAATGTACAGTCACCTAAAGTTGCGCTGTTACACACATGTTCGAGCTGTAAAGGATCGATACATCGGTGAGACAATGATAATCTCACTCTTAGGTTCGCAAAACATAAGGGTGTCTCAATTCTCACCGGAAGGCCTCTTACTAGACCAGTCAAAGTAGGGCTGGACTTAGAACAAATTGCAATAGAAGGTTTTTTGGCTTTAACTTGTTTATTAGGTCCCTCTGATGAACATATAAAAAGTCTCCAACTTTTGGACACCGGGAAAGTGGTTAATTTGCATAAATTCAAGATGGCCGCCGTCCAAAGCTTCAATTTACAGATAACTTTTTTCTGGTTGCTCCTAGACCCTATAAATGTATTACAAACAACGTTTTTTGGCTTTAACTTGTTTATTAGGTCCCTCTGATGAACATATAAAAAGTCTCCAACTTTTGGACACCTGGAAAGTGGTTAATTTACAGCCAAAAAACCTTACAGCCAAAAAACCTTCTATTGCAATTTGTTCTAGGTCAAGCCCTACCTTTACTGCACATTATTGTCTATTACATTTTGCCTAGGCCTATACTAATCTCATCATCTTGTTTCTTGTTTCAACAGATTGGTGCGACATCTACCGAAGCCATGGAAGAAGAGGTGGTGCATAATCCCTGCGGCATTTGCTCAAACACGTTAGACGAAGGAGAAACAGTCAAGCTGAGGGCGAAGGGAGCAGATACTATCAACAAGGCCAGTACTGAACGTGGAATGCCATCAATTACCGTGTCCGAGGGCCAAACGGTGCACATTGATTGCCGAAAGAAGCATGTCAATACGAAGCCAAATAGAATTCCTGGGAAGCAGAAGAAACGTCCTGAAAAACCTGCTCTTCGTTCTCAGACACCAGACTTTTGTTTTACAGAGAACTGCTTTTTTTGTGGTACAAAAATCTATTTGGACACAAAGCATGATTCAGAAGAAGTGCATCCAGTACGCACCTTCAACTTTCAAAGGACAATACTTTCTGCATGTGATGCCAGGGCTGATGAGTGGGCTGACACTGTTAGAGGCCGAATTAACTTTGCACGCGATCTTCCAGCAGCTGACGCAATATATCACAAGCAGTGCAGCTCAAATTTCCAGACACATAGGCAGATCCCCTCCAAATATCGTGATTCCGCAGACAGTGAACCTCCTCGCAAGGGTCGCAAAGTAGATGCCTCACGAGAGGAAGCATTTCTACTCGCAATCGAGGACCTAGTCAGTGGCAATGATGATGAACAGACTACAGTGGTTGATCTCGTTGATAGAATGTCCCAGTTGTGCCCTGATGTTGAAGCGTATAGTGTAAAATACATGAAACAGAAACTTATTTCATATTTTGGGGATGAACTGGTTATTAGTAACGTGCATGGACGCAGCGATGTTGTAACTGTCAAAGAAAGTGCTGCAAAGATTTTGCAACAATTCAAAGACTCACCACAGACTGATGATGAGGAAGCAGAACAAAGAAAGATAGTCAGGGCTGCGGCACGGTTGATCAAAGCAGATATAAAGAACATTGATACTTGTAGAGATTTCTATCCAGATCCTTCTGAACTCCGGTCGCTGGAAAAGAATGTGGCGTACGTTCCGCAGTCCCTTCGTATATTGCTGCAAGAGACGTTCAGTGGCAAGTCATGTGATCTTGAAGTTGCATCAATTGGACAAAGTATCGTGCAACTTACCAGACCAAGGGCCATTGTAGCACCCATTCAGTATGGATTGGCGGTTCAAATGCACCAGCACTTTGGTTCCCGCTTTCTTGTGGACAGTTTACACAGCCACGGCTTCTGTCTGCCTTACGCAGAAGTTTTGAGGTTTTCGAAGTGTGCTGCCAATTTCAGGGGCACCAACATATCCACTGCAGGCAGGTTTGGACAGTTCGTTGCAGACAATGTTGATCACAACTTGCGTACGCTTGATGGGCGAGGAACATACCATGGTATGGGTATAATTGTTGCTGTCACCCCTGAAGTAAGAGAGACACAACATCAATACCAAGATTGCAGTCACCTGAAAACAACTTCACGGCAGCTCAAATTGAAATCAAATACTACCGCAGTGTTCGCAAGAAGGGTGGGCCTCTCGAATTTAGAAAGCTTGACCCCATTTCAGCATCTGACAAGCTTGAAAATCTGGACATACTGTGGAAAACGTCATGGTTGCTTCGACCAAAACGACCAGGCTGGTCCGGCTTAATGCAGAGTGTGTGCCATGGACCACACCCAGGGAAATCATCCGTCCATTTCTTGCCCATGATTGACATGGACCCTATGGACATGAGTTGTATTTACTCAACACTTCACTTCGTTGCTGCGGAAAGCCATCGCCAGGGAACGACGCCAATGCTGACATTCGACCAACCGCTTTATTGGAAAGCGAAGACGATCATTGTTCATGAGAAGGAAGGAAGCGAACTGAAACCCATTGTTTTGAACCTTGGTGGCTTTCACTCTGTGATGAGCTTTTTGGGATGCATGGGCCATGTTAGGGAAGCATCTGGGCTTAAGGAGGTTTTGGAACTTATATACGCTGAAAATGCTGTGACCCAAATGCTGAGTGGGAAAGCCTATGCACGAGCAATCAGAGGCCACTTCTTGGTTGACACAGCCTTGAGTTCGATTGTGTTAGGCAGGGCATACGGTGTCAACCTCTCAATGGTAGATGAGGAAAGTGACGCATGCAAGGACTTCCAGGAGGCTGCAGATCTTTTGGATAAGCTGTTGCGTGAAGACGTTTCACCGGATGAAGTCTGCAGTAAAGACGTTTTCAACAGAATTTCTGAAAAACTTAAAGCTGAGAAGAGCTCCTTAGCAGAGCATAAGATGGGAAAGCTATGGATTCAATACATGGACATGATTGACCTGCTGCGTCGCTTCCTGAGGGCACTGAGAATGGGCGATTTCCTACTGTACCTCGGAACACTCCAGGAGATGTTGCCGTACTTTGCAGCGTGTGGTCATAACAATTATGCCAAGTCAGCCCATGTGTACATTCAAGACATGATTGAACTTGAGCAGCTCAACCCAGACATGTTCTGTCAATTGAACTCCGGTCTATTTGTGATCCGCCGAAGTGATCGGCTGTGGGCAGGACTGCCAAGCGACTTGGTTATAGAGCAGGTTTTGATGCGCTCTTTGAAAACGAATGGTGGATTGACACGTGGTAGGGGCATGGAGGAAACGCAACGCCTGCGCTGGTTACTTGCTATGCCAGCCTGCGCTGAGGTGAGTGAAGTTATGCAAGAACTGACAGGGAAGCATTTCCACACCTCTGAGCAGCACAAAGAAATGACTGAAGCAAGGCGTGAACGAGATAGGAAGGACACAGAGAAGGTTCTCGCATTCTTCAAGGATTATGATCCATTTCAAGAATCAAATGAACTCAGGAATATTGCCAACGGTGTGACAGGACCAGCCTCGGCCAATCCTCATTTACTGTATGAGGTTGGTATGAACATTGTGCAGAAGATGGAAGGTAGCAATGCTTTTGACTTTTCATTTAGGAAGAAAGATCAAGTTGAGTCGTTGGGTGCAAAGGTTACAATCAGTGCTGAAAAAGTACCAATCGACCCACAGCTCCTTTTCCAGAGGCTCCTCATCTTTGCTAATAACAGGGACTTAGGTGTTGAAGAGGTCTTTGCGTATGAGTTGTCTAGCTACCCTACTGCTCTGTTCGATAAGTGGGGGAGGCTCAGGGAAGCCAATAAACCACAGCTAGGAGATGAGATAGCTGCTGTTGTTCCCAAGTCGTCATTGGAATCATTTGAGGAAGAAAGGACTGTGACCCATGTTCTGGATGGTGGTTCCTTATTGCAAAGGATTCCATGGAAGAAGGGTGACACATTTGAGGACATTGCAAGCATGTACATGAAGCATGTTTCCAAAAACTTTCTCAACCCGGTGGTTGTATTCGACGGTTATAAATCAGGACCTACTACCAAGGACATGACACACAATCGACGATCAAAAGGAGTCTTTGGTCAAAAGGTGATGTTCACTCCAACCATGCCCCTTCGGTCAAAAAAGGAAAACTTCTTGTCAAACTCGGACAATAAGCAAAACTTCATTGACTTATTGTGTGAAACATTCAAGGCAAATGGAATTGACTGTGTCAATGCGCCAGCAGATGCAGATGTCATGATTGCGAAGAAGGGAATTGAGCATGCAAGGGAAACCGTGACATATGTGATAGGTGAGGACACAGACTTGTTGGTGCTGTTTTGTCATTATGCGGAACGAGGGATGAATGATTTCTACTTCAAGTCGAGCAAGGAAGGTGGGAAATGTTGGCATATTAACTCAGTAGCAGAAGCTCTCGGTGAAAGCATCTGTCGTGTCCTGCCAGTTGTCCATGCACTCTGTGGATGTGACACAACCTCACGACTGTATGGTATTGGTAAAGGGGCTGCCTTGAGGAAAGTGAGGGAAGACAACGGTTTCTTGAAATGTATAGAAGCATTCTGTTGCCAAAGTGGAAGTAAAGACGCGATATCATCAGCTGGTGAAAAGGCCTTGGTTTATTTGTACGGGGGAAAAGGAAATGACACCCTTGACAGACTGCGAAAGACAAAGTTTTGCAACAAGGTGGCAAAAAGTTCAACTACCGTTGAAGTTCACAGCCTTCCCCCAACAACCGATGCAGCCAAATACCACTCGTTCCGAGTTTATTGTCAGGTCCAGGAATGGATGGGGAACTGTGTGGACCCCGAGAAATGGGGCTGGTGTCTGCGGAAGGGACAGCTTGAACCGAAGACGATGGATTCGCCAGTGGCTCCTGATTCACTACTGAAATTGGTCAGATGTCAGTGTAAGGGCAACTGTGACACTCAACGCTGTAGTTGCAAACGGAATGAGCTTGAATGTTCCAGTGCATGTGGTCAATGTAAAGGACTCTGTCAAAATAGCAACTTTGATGCAAGCACCGATGATCCAAGTGAATACGAACTCCTATCATGAATTACATAATTGGCTCTGAATGACGTCATACTACGTCATGTTTTTTTTTTTTTTTTTTTATAAAAAAGAGGGACAACAGGTAAAAAAACCCATACAAGCACAAAGTGCCTGTGTCACCCCTTGTGAAAGAGACAGTTCAGCCTGTCTGTAAGGTTTTTCGGCTGTAAATTAACCACTTTCCAGGTGTCCAAAAGTTGGAGACTTTTTATATGTTCATCAGAGGGACCTAATAAACAAGTTAAAGCCAAAAAACGTTGTTTGTAATACATTTATAGGGTCTAAGAGCAACCAGAAAAAAGTTATCTGTAAATTGAAGCTTTGGACGGCGGCCATCTTGAATTTATGCAAATTAACCACTTTCCCAGTGTCCAAAAGTTGGAGACTTTTTATATGTTCATCAGAGGGACCTAATAAACAAGTTAAAGCCAAAAAACCTTCTATTGCAATTTGTTCTAGGTCCAGTTAAATGATTGCTAGATTTACTGGACTATACCACTTCCTCTCATTCACCAATTCGCTCTCATTCTCTTGATTTCGAACACTCTTTTCCATATATAACTTTAAAATTTTAACGACTGCATATTTCCCTATGGACACAAACTTATTGGAATCCCTCTATATTAATCATGTATCCCCCAAATTAAACAACCAAATAACTTCATGCAGTCTGAATATTGTTAAATGAGTCCTCAAGACACAACATAATCGAACACAACACCTTTCTTCCTGCCACTTCACTTTGATTTAACCAGTATAATAGCCACCATTGCCGGACACACACATAACCAGTATAATAGCCACCATTGCCGGACACACACATAACCAGTATAATAGCCACCATTGCCGGACACACACATAACCAGTATAATAGCCACCATTGCCGGACACACACACATAACCAGTATAATAGCCACCATTGCCGGACACACACATAACCAGTATAATAGCCACCATTGCCGGACACACACACATAACCAGTATAATAGCCACCATTGCCGGACACACACACATAACCAGTATAATAGCCACCATTGCCGGACACACACATAACCAGTATAATAGCCACCATTGCCGGACACACACACATAACCAGTATAATAGCCACCATTGCCGGACACACACACATAACCAGTATAATAGCCACCATTGCCGGACACACACATAACCAGTATAATAGCCACCATTGCCAGACACACACACATAACCACACATAACCAGGACCCGCACAGCCGTGCGGGTCCTGTCTTTGCCCAATGCACAGGCTCTGCAGGCTTCTGTAGCCCTTTTTGCTGATATATATGGAGAAGGTGTCCAATAAACTTGTTGAAACGTAGCAGTAAATTTTCTTTGGGCTAGATGGATGCCATTATGCATGTGAATGGATTGCATGGTTGAGAGAGCTGTTTTTGGGGTTATTACAATTTTTCCTTCTGGTGTGAATAAATTATCTGCTCTTCTGGTGATTGAGAGAAAATACTTCTTGGCATCCAGTCTGGTTTCTCTTGTCTTTGAAATTGTTTCAATAGATCTTGTTGATGTCGGCTTAAGGAATCTTGATGGTGTATTGCTAATATTGGTTGATTTCCGGAGTTCTGGGGTGAGGTATATTTGGTTGAGCTGGTTGGAAGTCTTGATAATGCGTCAGCGTTGGTATGGAGTTTTCCTGGTCGATAGGCAATTTCGAAATCAAACTCCTCTAGTGATTCTCGCCATCTGACTGTCAAGGCGTGTCTGATTTCCGAAGCCATTGAAGGGCATGGTGATCCGTGATGATGGTGACCTTTACACCTGCTAGGTAAGCCTTGAAGTGTTGCAAGGCCCAAATGATGCCTAGACATTCTCTTTTTGTTACGGGATAATTAATTTCTGCTGGATTTAAGGTTCGGCTGGCACAGGCGATGATATGTTCCCTTCCTTCTCGAGTTTGTCCTAGAACGGCAGCTATTGCGAATAGTGAGACATTCGTGTATAGGCGGAAAGGCTGGGTGTAATCTGGGAATGATACTACAGGTGAGGCTACTAGTAGGTTTTTTGAGGTGTTGAAGGCCTGAAGGCACTGTTCTGTCCATAAGAAGGGTTCATCTTTTCTGGTAAGATCATGAAGGGGTTTGGCAATGGTGGCAAAGTTCTTAACAAATCTGCGGTAGTAAGAAGCTAAACCGAGGAAAGCTCGTACTCCTTTTACATTTGTGGGGGGAGTTATGGTGTTAATGGCATCTAGTATGTCAGGGTCTGGACTCTGGGGCAATTCCTTCCTCTGACACGACATGTCCGAGAAATTTTACTTCCTCTTTGGCTAAGAGTACATTTTGATGGTTTGACTTTTAGATTGGCTTGTCGAATCCTCTGGAATACTTGTTTTAATCTAGGTGTTCCGCCCAGGTTTTTCCGAACACGATTATGTCGTCTAAGTAGGCCAGGCATGTCTCTGAGGTTAATCCTTGTAATACAGATTCCATTAACCCGGAGAAAGTGGCAGAACCGTTACATAGGCCAAAGGGTAACACTGTAAATTCATACAATCTCCCATGACTTGTGGAAAATGCGGTCTTCTGTTGATGTTCTGGGTGGAATGGTACTTGCCAATATCCTCCTTGTAAATCCAGGGTAGTGAACCATTTCGCTCCTATTAAGGAGTCTAGTGAGTCATCTATTCAGGGTAGTGGGGTAGCGTCCTTGATGGTGACGTCGTTCAACTGTCTGTAGTCAATACAAAACTGAGTGGATCCGTCTTTCTTACGGACGAGTACTACCGGAGAAGACCAGGGGCTGGTGGAGTGTTTTACAACTCTTGTGGCTAACATATCCTCGACTTGGGACTCTTCTTCTTGCCTTTGGATCGGGTTTTTTCTCCGGATTGGTTGTTTGATAGGTTGTCTGACAGTATGTATAGGGTGGTGAATTACGCTAGTTTTACCGACGTCTCGGATGGAAGTAGCTAATATGTCTTGGTAGGTGGTCAATACATTTTTCAGATCGGTTTTTTGTTGAGGGGTAAGATGGGAAGGATTATCAGGTAGGGGAAGACGAGTGTGGGGGGTCTTGTCTGTAGGTACAGAAAGTTCTTCCTCATAAGATTCAAGTTCCCTAATGGCTAACCCTTTGGGTAAGGTAATTGCCTGATCTGATATGTTTGCTATCTTGATGCGGTTAATTCTACTTGAGATGAGGCTTGGAGCGGTCAGGCAGTCCCTATCAAAGGGGCTTTGGAGGTGAGGGGTCATGATGGCATCCCCAGGTAAGGTGGGTACAATGGGTACCCATCTTTCATGGTGAGGGGGCAGTGTCACTAGTTTGGATATGACAACATGAGTGGCCTGGGGGAGACAAGTGGTAGGTTTACTCAAGTTTTCCTGCTTGATTACAACTTGGGGACTAGGGTTTGAAGCCTTGGTTGTTTGAGGGGAAGTTAATACTGTGGACTTTGGTATGTTTTGGATATTCTCGATGACTTGGATGGGGCGAGTGGTAGGGAGGTTGGGCTTGGCTGAGGAAAGCTTAGTTGGGGTGGTATGGAGGGTTTTGGTTTTTGTGACTTTTTTAGGGTCTTTTTTTTTTTTTTTGTTGGAGGGGGTTTGAGAACGTCAGTGTTTTCTTCCCGCAATCTATGGAGGCGCTCAATGTAGTGAGCAGATCGAGCCCCAAGTATCCATCGTACTTGGTCTCTTTGGGATCATAAATCATGAATGAATGATCAGTTCCATGGTATGGGACAGGGGTACTAACATATAAAGGAAGAGTCTGTCCGAAATTTGGAATGATATCATCGTTTGTACTTAATAATACTATGGAAGAAGGTTGGATAGCACCGAAAGCTTTACGGTGTTGTCAGAAAAAAGGAAAGAAGAGACATAAACGGGAAGCTCCCGTATCAATAAGAAGTCGGACTTTCATCCCATTTAGGGTGATTTTTCTGTAGATGGGAAGATTGTCTGGATTTGTCCCCTCATGAGCCCCCGCCATTCTGACGACTATTTGTGAGCGGTGGCGGCTCAAAAATCCAGGTCACCAGTAGTTTCCACTACTGGTTCGGTTTCTTCAAATTCCTCTTCTTCATTGCAGCTCTCAATACCTGCAGTTCCATCTTCGTTTAGGTAGTTACTCCTCTGGGCTTGATCCAGGGACTCTGAGCCCACCAACTAGGTGACCGGGTCCTTCTCTTGATCAGTTCCGTAAATTACTTTTTTAAAGAGGTCAATACGCACTGTCCATTATAGGGTTTCCAGTCGGCGGGGCGAATCCTGGCCCATTCCTCAGCTTCGTCGCTGGCACTTGGTGCCATAGGACCAGCTGTGATTACTGTCGACGGGTGAGTTGTAACTTTGGTGATGACGCCGATCTTGTCCTGTTTCCTGATTTTCCTCAGAGCCATAATATGCCTTATGACTGGCATATCATTGTCATAATTGGTAGGCTCAATGATGGAAAAATGATCCGCCACTGGCTCAGGCAAAATTCTCACTAATGCCTTGAACACTATTTGCTTCCTCTGAGCTATGGTTTCCTCAGGGAAAGCGGTTATGACTATTTGGGTCAGTTGGTTGATCGTGTCTTCCAAATCTCCCGCATATTTCACTTCATGGAATTAATGGTCCGCAATGAACAGGATGTGTAGATCAGATTTTTACCCTGAATTGTGTTGTGGAGAAATATCTGGAGAAGAAACAAAAGGTGTATGTTGCCTTTATGGACTTGGAGAAGGCCTATGACAGAGTGGATTGAGAAGGTTTGTGGAAAGTACTTAGAATATACGGAGTAGATGGCAAGTTGCTGAAAGCAGTGAAGAGCATGTATGAGGGTGCAAAGGCGGCAGTACGTGTGGAGAGTAAGCAGAGCGAGTTCTTTGACCTGAATGTTGGTTTGAAACAGGGGTGTGTAATGTCCCCGTGGTTGTTTACTGTATATATGGATGGAGTCATGAAAGAAATACTATCAAGAGCAGTGTATCGCTGAAAAGGAAGGGAAATGAGTGGAAGCTACCTATACTTCTGTTTGCGGATGATACAGTTCTGATGAGTAATTTTGAATGGGAGTTGCAGGGACTGGTAAATGAGTTTGGAACAGTGTGCGAAAACGGAATTTGAAGGTAAATGCGGGGAAGAGCAAGGTTATGGTCTTCGAAAGGGGTGAAGTCACAGAGTGTGAGGTGAAGCTGAACGGTCAGGCTATGGAGATCGTCAGCTCTTTTAAGTATCTGGGCAGTGTGTTGAGTAAAAATGGGACTATGGATGAAGAAGTGCGGGAGAGGGTACAACAGGGGAAGAGGGTTGTAGGAATGCTGAAAGCAGCAACAAAAAATAGGGTGGTCAGTATGGAAGTGAAGAAGTCCTTGCATGCCAGTGTGGTAATCCCGACACTGACTTACGGAAGTGAAGCATGGACGTTGGTTGAGAGACTCAGACCAAGAGTGAGAGCAGTGGAAATGAATTACTTAAGAAGTGCGTGCGGAGTTACATGGAGGGATAGACAGACTAATGAAGAAGTAAGAAGGAGGTGTGGTGTAGAGGTAGATGTGCTGGAAAGTGTGAAAAGGAACACCTTGAGATGGTTCGGATTATGGAATGTATGGAAAGTGAAAGAATGACTAAGAGGGTGTACGAGAGCGAGGTGGAGGGACACAGAGGGAGAGGTAGACCGAAGGAGAGGTGGAAGGATGGAGTGAGGAAGTATATGAACGAAGGCGGTGCTTGTTGGGGGGAGGGGCGTCGACTGACTGGGGACAGAGGTGCATGGAGGCGATTCGTTCGTGGCCACCCCTTCGGGGATCACGGCATAGGGCAATAGATAGATAGAATGGTTTGGCCAAGGACTGGTTTGATTGCTATTTTCACATGACTCTCAAATTGTGCCCAGGTTAAACCAGGCATATTGTCACGCACATACCCTGATACCTTAGCTGCGTACATCCCTAACTTCATTACCACTGTGTAAATCTTGAAAGCGTTTTCGTTCCCGAACGTCATGTCCAGGACCGGTTTGACTATTTCGATACACGTATTTATATCATACTCCTCTGGCTTGAATGCCGGGATATCGAGTGTTTTCGTTGCCATGATGAATGTTGTGTTATGATGCTGATTGAGTACTAGTAAGTTTACCAATAACAAGACAATAAGTGCTGATATGCAGTATCGAGACACCGCTGCCCCAGTGTTATGCCGGGTTGTAATCCAACAGGCTTCAGTATTATCTATAATCAATATTCCTCGACAGGAACACATCGAGCACAGTGCATATGATAATAGTAAACTCAATCAGGCAACAATAAACACAATAAACACACAAGGTAATTTACTCTCATATTTATTAATAGATATAAATAGGTTATAAAGTATGTACACTAAACTCGACTGTTATATGTAAAACAGGGAGCAAGCAATAAATATAGTGTAGAGAGTTAATAATCTTATTCTCAAATGGAGTACTAGAATTAATTACACAACAATTAAGGAAAGAACAATACGCATAAGATACAGATACCTATATAAATAGAATAATAACCCTTGATAATAATATATATGGGAGTCAAGCGTCTGACGTGAAGTATTCTAGAATACTACGCAAGACAATGCAACGTATCATTCACTGCGCGGGGTGAGTGCGTGGTGTGGGGGTAGAAAGCTAGGTCGCACGCAGGTAAAAGATCAAACGGGGAAAAGACCTGAGGGGATATAACTATGATGGACTGCGGTCATGGAAAATTATAATATGAATGAATGCGATGTTAACTTAAAGGTTCAAACTAGGTGGATAATTCAAGTCAAAAAGGGAAGCTAAACTAAATTAGAATTTGACCCTCTAAGAATAAATGTGAATCATCTTTTTAATACGACAAGAAAAATACTTCGATCAGAGATGAAGTCAAATCACAAGAATGGCGGAATTCAGATGCACTAAGAATTAACGTGACTGAAGGACAATGGACAATCCAAAGTAATAGGGTTGGAATAAATTAACTGAGTAATATAGGGGCGCAGATATAAGTAGCACGAATAAATAGCTTAAATAGCTATATGAAATGGCGTACACGACGAAGTTGTACTAATTAAATACCAAAACTTGGCATAAAAGGAGCTCTGAATAAATTAACAAATTCCTATTTAAACGCAGAACTATTTTAGCGTTATATTATAACCTTGAAATGGTTATAATAAATAATTACTAAATCAAGTAATCAAAGATAAATTAATAGCCAAAACGTAGGCTAACTAGATATAGGAATATACAAACGGAATTCCTAGATACGTGTGGAAAGAATGATATGATCCAAATACGTATATTATTAGATTACTCACAAGAATTAATAGGATAGAACTTGTCAACGAATAAATCCTAATTCAACGAAAAGGGGTCTTGACTTTCAAAACAAAGTGGGTAATTGATAAAGCTCTCTGGGTAGTAATTAAGTAGATAACAGAATATTGAACTTGGGCGTAAGTTCTAGATAAGTAGAAGATTTAAGAAGGGAATAAATTCACATTATACACTTTGACTTCAACTTCGTTACACACAGAATAAAGGACACATAAAAGGAAAATCTGCGAGTAATCCGGCTAAGTAACACTGATAAACATATGATGATGAAGGGTCTAGGTAATTAATTTAAGACGGTTTCACACAGATTTACAAGGCAATATCTCGTACGTAAAACACTTGTACAGATAAAACATTAATAGTTCACACGGGTAATACACATTCAAAACAGATCCTGGGCACAGATCTAGAGTTAATTAAAAATGGAATATTCACATACTTTGCCTTACCTTCACAACTAATAGCCACAACTTAATTTACTCAGAGACACTTAGGGTAGGGGTGGAGGGAGCCGTGAGCGAGAATCGGTCGACGTGGTCTCGCGGTTCTGCAGGGCTGGACGTCAGGGGGAACTGCCTCTCGTGGTACTGCAGGGCTGGGCGTCAAGGGGAACTGTCTCTCTCCCAGGTACAGGTGAAGGGGTTCCGGACTGGACGTTTGGTGAAGCGGCAATACCAATGTTTTCCTCCCGGCGTGACCAGACGAAGGATACAATCGTATTTGCTTAATTTCCTTCAGTTAAAGTCAGGCTATATTTGGGTTCTTTTTAGGGTTCAATTTGGTGTCTTTCGAGTTCATAGGGACATGTGGTTATCGTGGTTTGGCTATCGTGAAGGTTATGCTTAATCTAAAAATGCATGGGGTTTATTTATTGGTACACATGGAGATGCTTAATCTCGTGATCTTGATCCCCTATGTTTAGAGGGCCTTGTGGAGATGTAATGGATGATTTTCTATCCATCGTGGTATCTTGCTTTTCTTATTTTGCCGGCCACAAGTTTCTTATTTATCACTGCATTCATTTCATTCCCAGTCTTCCGGGAAGGTATTATAGGAGGGGTACTGAGGGTCCCACTTGTTTCTATATTGGAAGGGTTCTTGGTGCTTAACTTGCATAAACATTTCTTCATTGGATTGTAAATTGGGCTGGAGCTGATGATATGCCTCGGACGGTGGTTCCTGCCTCTGCCATTGGAGGAGTTGGGGCCCCTGTGAGTGGTCAGGGCTCGAACTCCTTTTCCGGATAGACTGATCTATTTCTCCGGAATTTAGAGCATGGGTAGTTCCGGAAAAAGAGGTAGACTCGTGTATCCAGGCCAGAATTAAATCCTGGGAAGTTGGTTGGGTCTCATTTCCTCTCGTCCTCTCCTGCTCTGTCTTCTCCTATTTTTCCTGTTGTCTTGGATGACTGCTATTCTTGTTTTGGTTTGGAGGTGGCTGTTCAACCCTGTCATCTAATTGATAAACTTGAGATAGTGATCTACAACGATGAACAGCACCGACTCGAGCACATGGCCCCAAAAAATGTTTCGAAATATTACACTATCCTGTTAGAATATTTGGTTAATGAAAACTATATTTATTATCTCTGGAAGAGCATGCAGGGACACGTGGTACACATAAAATTAACAATTCTGACATGCCGATTTTATATAATGAAACATTCCCTTTAACCACATGCTCGAGTCGGTGTTTTCCTTCAATCATTTGTCTTTGCTTTACGTTTATCGTCATGTAGGTGACCGAACTGCTCAAGTAGTACACCATTTGCACCAATAGTTCGCTATGACTGCCTAATCATATACAACTCTGGTTTGGTAATTAGGCTAGGTCAAGTTAGATTAGGTCTTCACTTTGGAACTGGTTTAGTTATCCATGATTGATTGGGCACTGGTTTAGATTCATTGACTGAAATGCTCCACTGATTGAAGTGTTGTCCGTATGTAATGTACAGTCTATTTATCTATCTATTGCCCGACGCCGTGATCCCCGAAGGGTTGTCCACGAATAAACTGCCCCCATGCACCTCTGTCCCCAGTCAGTCGACGCCCCTTCCCCCAACCAGCACCGCCTTCGTTCATATACTTCCTCACTCCATCCTTCCACCTCTCTTTCGGTCTACATCTCCCTCTCTGTCCCTCCACCTCGCTCTCGTACACCCTCTTAGTCATTCTCTCGCTTTCCATACGTTCCATATGGCCGAACCATCTCAAGTTGTTCCTTTTCACACTTTCCAGCACATCTACCTCCACACCACACCTACTTCTTACTTCCTCATTAATCTGTCTATCCCTCCATGTAACTCCGCACGCACTTCTTAAGTAATTCATTTCCACTGCTCTCACTCTTAGTCTGAGTCTCTCAAGCAACGTCCATGCTTCGCTTCCGTAAGTCAGTGTCGGGATTACCACACTGTCATGCAAGGACTTCTTCACTTCCATACTGACCACCCTATTTCTTGTTACTGCTTTCAGCGTTCCTACAACCCTCTTGCCCTGTTGTACCCTCTCCCGCATTTCTTCATCCATAGTCCCATCTTTACTCAACACACTGCCCAGATACTTAACCCTCTCCAACATATGACACGATTTTGAGCCTATTACAAATACTTTAAAGCCTCTGTTACCATCAGGAGTATTTAAAAACCTTTAGTTTAGTTACTTCAACCTCTGCAGTTGTCTTTGAGTTAGCTGTGGGCAGAAAACTAATTTTGGAGAGGTAATTATGAGAGTGAGATAACTCTATTTCTTATTGCTAATCTGGCAACCTCTGCGTCATATGAGTCTGAAGGGGTTAAAAGAGTTGACGATCTCCATAGCCTGACCGTTCAGCTTCACCTCACACTCTGTGACTTCACCCCTTTCGAAGACCATAACCTTGCTCTTCCCCGCATTTACTTTCAAATTTCGTTTTTCGCACACTGTTCCAAATTCATTTACCAGACCCTGCAACTCCCATTCATTATCACTCATCAGAACTGTATCATCCGCAAACAGCAGTATAGGTAGCTTCTACTCAATTCCCTCCCTTTTCAGCGATACACCAACATCCACTGCTCTTGATAGTATTTCTTTCATGACTCCATCCATATATACAGTAAACAACCACGGGGACATCACACACCCCTGTTTCAAACCAACATTCAGGTCATAGAACTCGCTCTGCTCACTCTCCACATGTACTGCCGCCTATGCACCCTCATACAATATCATGCTCTTCACTGCTTTCAGCAACTTGCCATCTACTCTGTATATTCTAAGTACTTTCCACAAACCTTCTCTATCCACTCTGTCATAGGCCTTCTCCAAGTCCATAAAGGCAACATACACCTTTTGTTTCTTCTCCAGATATTTCTCCACAACACAATTCAGGGTAAAAATCTGATCTACACATCCTCTTCCCTTTCTAAAAACCTCCCTGCTCGTCGCCTATCCATTTCTCCGTTCTCACTATCACTCTCTCAATCACTACCCTACTGTATACCTTCCCTACTACGCTTAGAAGACATAATGCACAGTGAAAAGCATAAATTATAACGCACCCAATTGAATCGGTATTGATCACAAACGAGACAGTACAATGCTTTATTATAGCTTGAACAATTCAAATTGGCATAATCTTATATTATGTACAGGGGATTGTACGGTACGTATGTGAAAGTTGTGTGGTTGGCTATGGGTGGCGGGAACTCAGGATCTCCAAAATGCACACAATGCAGGCGATGAGGCACCCAATACCCAGTAGATAAAACCCTCCTTGTAGATGTGTCAACTTGAGTGCTACCTGGCCACCACTATCCTGCAAAGTAGGGTTTATTACTGGAACGTAGGCTTCAACCTTCTCGGTATTCAAGGGCGCTTTTTCACGTTTTACTGGCCATTATTAGACGATTTTACTCTGCTTTGGAAGACCCTCTAGCAATCAAATGAGTAATGTCTATCCTAATGAACCCTCCAAGAGTTTTTTCTTAAACTGAGTAAAATACAGGTTTGACAACCCAAAGGGAAAAGAGGAAAACCTGATATTTAGTAGTGGCTCCGGAGTCAAATGACGTAGTGCCATTAACTCGTGATTGGCATTCTGGAAGTGTCTGCTAGGCAATTTAATGCAATAAGCCTTCATTAGGAAAAAAAAAAAAAAAAAACGCCCCAGTACTGGAGAAATGGAAGCAATATGTGATTAGGTGCTATTTCTGCAGGGGCCCTCACACAGTCAGGAGTGCGAGCTAGTGGGAATTTAACAGGAGTCACTAGGAGTCGCTAGAGTCACTAGAAGTCATCGATTTTCACCGCGAGCAAGTGGGAGTCTACCAGTAGTCGCTAGGAGTTGCTAGAGTCACTAGGAGTCATCGATTTTCACCGCGAAAAGGCCCGCAAGTCTTAATTTTCCCCTACTCCTAGTGACCCTAGCTCACACTCCTGACTGTGTGAGGGCCTCTTTACCACCAGATCCTGCCTTTCCCTAACGTGTGTACTACCCCCCCACCCCCCCCCCTCCCTCTCCTCACCTCATTTCTCCCTCCACTTCAAAGAGCCGCGGCGGTCGATGGGAGAGCACGCTCACGTCTGAATCTGCTTGACCTGGGTTCGATCCCAGCCAAGGCGGACATTTAGTGGGTGTGGTAGTACGTCGTGGTGTGTTTCACATGCTTTCATCCAGTCGGAGAACTCCTCAACGACGTATACAGACTAATAACACACATAACAAAGCCACTCCAACAGCTTCCTCTCTCTCCAACACCCCTTCTTCCCTCTCTACACTCTTCAGAAAATAGGAAAAGTAGAAAGTAGCTACGAGGTGCCGTTGTAAAGGCTTATCCCTCAATACCTTCACCTGACCTGACCTGACCCATCCTCAATTATCCTATATTTTCCATCTTTATTTCCCCTATTTCTTTTTCCCGCCATAATATGTTGAGTTATCACTCTCCCTCCCACCCTCCAATTCTTTCCATTTCTAATATGCGCAGGAGGCAGCCATATGTGTCTTGGAGAGGGAGGGCGTATGTCACACGCTCTGTCACATGCTTCAACCCTCCTCCGTCACAATCATATGGGTTTTGGCTGGATATTTGCTGTTTACACCTATTTTCTGGTCTTCAATGTTCACATGTTCATTATACATTTAAAATATTTGCACATGGATCAGTAATATTGCTTTATATAGTAAATATAACAAATTCTGTCAAAGTCGAAGATAATTTATTCTAATGCGCGGCACTTTAAAAAACGTATGATGCGCATTCCTTGGGTTGATTATATATGTCCCTATTTAGCCCTTAGTCTTATATAGTAGACTTCTTACATAAGAACATAAGAACATAAGAAAATGGGAGTCTGCAGAAAGCCGATTGGCCTAAGCAAGGCAGATCCCTGTCCCACACAACCCCAATTACAAAGCCCAATTATAGGCTCAACACTCTAATACCCTGAGGATCATCTTACCAAAACGGTTGGAGATTAACGCAGGATTACGGGGGTCTGCAGAGCGCTGATTGGCCCATCCCTGCTGATCCCCCTTCACACCCAACCCTTCTCGTCCATATGCTTATCCAATTTGATCTTAAAGCTCCCTATCGTTTTTAATCCCACTATAGCACTTGGTAGTCCATTCCACCCATCTACAACTCTGTTACCAAACCAATATTTGCCTATATCTTTTCTGAAACGAAATTTATCTAATTTCTTATTAACAAATTAGAACCATCTTCATAGGCGACACTGTGAAAACATCTATAGGATGTCATTTGTCACGGAAAGCACTATGGAAAAATAGTTTAAATTTTTTTTTTTTTTTACATAATAAGAAATTGGAAAAAAATTGCTTTTACTATCTTAGATTAAAGAATAAAACTGTTCTGTTACATTGCGCTTCCCATGCGTCTGTTGTCATCAAGCGCATCATCTCGCTTGCCATGCTTTCTGAGCTTATATTGAGTGGCAGCTATATGGGAAGGTGAAGGAGGGAGGTCTCCTGGAGCCACTACTAAATATTAGGTTTTCCTCTCTTCCCTACGGGTTGTCAAACCTATATTTTATTAGTGGGTCCTACGTTACATGACGTAGTGCCTGGATAACCAAGATTGGAGGGGTACTTGCATAATTATGTCTTAAGCCACAAAAATCAAATGTATTAAAATTAAATGTAGTTAATATAAATATAAATTATAACTCAAATATTATTATTGGACATTTTATAGAGTTATTATAGGAAGTGATATGTGCTTCCTTTAGTGTATAAATACTTAGACTTCAAAATATAGGGTTTAACACAAGATAGTTGTACATTTCATGTATAATGATATAATATGTATATCCACCTATCACACTGTTATAATCTACTGTATAATTCACCTTTGGTGAAATATATCATACTTTTATATGGCTAGAAATATATCATACTTTTATATGGCTAGAAATATTTGTGACCACAAAATAGTCCGGAAAACAAAATAGGCCTACTTGTGTATGAAACCTGTGCTCTGAAAAAAAACAAAAAAACAAAAATAAACATAACCATTAAAATTTAACATCAAACCGTATCAAACCGTACTCACGCTAGCCAACCCAAAGGCAAGTAACCAGCTTGCTGGCTTAGACCCAATTTTTGGATCCTTGAGAAGCAGTCCTCAGGCAGAAAGGACAAATATAAACTCTGAGGCTTGTCTTAATACACAATTTGGGCACTCTGAATCACCCTGCTATTGTGCAGAGGAGAATGGGTAGTTAAATCGATCAGGTTTGAGCACTGATCGAGAAATTGCTGAATCGAGTAAATCAAAGGGGAAACGAGTATCTGGAAAGTATCGGAACTCTCAATTTTGTCACTCTGAATCACCCTACTATTGTGTAGAGGACGGTCAGTCAAATCGACCAGGTTTGAGCACTTGTTATGAAATTGAAGGGACTGAGAAACTAGGAGCTCTTAGTGTTGTTCGTGTGGATCTCTCGGGAACCCTGACCAACATCAGACTTCTCACAAGTACAACCCTAGACTCGGGATACAGTCTTTCCCTTGTTCGACTTTGGCCAATACTAAAACCAAAGTTAAGCATTCGAGTGAAAGTATACGAGTCGCCACACAGAAATTGCCTTTTCTTGATTCATAGTGGTAACGTGATTGTTGTGAGGGTTTAGACCCAGGTGCGCTGAGGATCTTTATTATATATCTAACGTAGTATTTCGAGAGGGTGCTGTACTCTCCCTTCTTGCTTTGCTCTAGCTATCCCGCTTGTGGGAAACACAACAAACCTGTCCTACACCGGGTATCAGTATTTATACATCCTCAGGTCCAGGCTCCCATGATCTATTGGAAAGGAGATATACATATTATCTGATTTTCCTTCTATATATATACAACTCGCTACACGTAGTTCAGATCACTCGCTGTGTACCTGTGTTTATAAGTTCTACATCACCAGGGTTCATAACCAGATAGTCGATGTCTCTAGAACAGAGTTGGATGTTTTCAGTGATAAATGTATGCTAATATAGCTTATTGTTGAACTTATAGTCAATCTTTGTTGTCTCCATGACTTATAGTAACTTGTGATTCTACATTTCTGTAAAGTCATATTGTCATATGTGTATTATCCTTTAGATCGATCTGTCCATTATTGCTTGTTCTCAGTATCAATTCTATTTCACAAACTTAACTTAGTTTATCTGCCTTTTGGCTTTGAATACTTCAGTTATTTGTACATCCTCTGCTTATACCATTTAGAACGATACTCGTGTTTTGAGGCTATTGTGTCTGATTTTATAACTAACCATGTTTATGCTTTATTATATTACCAGCATTAATTAATATTTACTCGATACCTATTTGATACATGAACCTCCACTTGTATTGAATAAAATCTGTGTAATCTTATTTTGTGTCTCTGTTTAAAGCCTGTTATTGTGTGTGGTGATTTGAGGAATAAGGACAGTCCTCGCCCAGTCAAGCAGCCTTAGTTGAAGATAACTGCACATTCCCAGTCAGGGAATAACAAATATATATATATATATATATATATATATATATATATATATATATATATATATATATATATATATATTATATATATACACGTATATATATATATATATATATATATATATATATATTTATATATACAGGGTGTTCAGAAATTCCACCGACAAAATAAGAGAGTAGGTAGATACAAATATTGTAAACCATATTTTCAAATGAAAAAAAAAAAATCTAAATTGCATTGAAAACAAGTTACAAGACTTGCTAGGTTAGTATTACAGGACTTACTAGATATAAAGAGACATGGATTTAATATGTTAATAACGTTTTATTAACCACCAGGTATTTTTAGTAAGTTAGAAGTGATATGGCGAGCATATTTACGTTGGTAAAATAATAAACATTTCCAATTATTGTTTTGTAGCGTTTTTGGACTTACGTACACCTCATTTCGCTACTATGAAAAGATAGAATACTCATTTTGTTTAAGTGCTTCATGAATCATTTTCCGAATCAGGTGTTCAGTCCAACCTGAGGATTGGTGGGGAACAGTGTTTGGACGTGTGGACAAGTCTCTGTCCCCGGTCAGGCCTACATTTATAATTATAATTAAATGCTCTCTAACTCGTTATTGGTACAAGATATGGAAAAACGTTATTTAGTACAAGATTTTCATTTTTTTCAATGATAATGCTGTATTTTTTTGTCTGTGGAATTTCCGAACAGGGTGTATATATGGGGGTAAATTGTAGGCACAAATCGAGAGGCTGTAGGCATTTGATAAGGAGTCGCTGGAACTCCTGTTTCATTTGCTTGGCCTCTCTTACTGATTCCCTTTGTACCTCACTTACACTGAGAGTAGTCCAGCCACCTCCTCCTCCTATCTACTTCACTACACTTAACATGCACACCACACTTCCTCCTTCCACAATTTTTGTTTTGTTAACATGATGATTAACACTCACCAAGCCTCGGAGTCCCCACGGGGGGAGGGGACAATGAATGCCCCCACACCTGCCTGACCTTCCCCTGACGACCCCTCTAAATGCTCTGGAACACGGCCTGCCACTCTTACTATCAACTTTTTGCAATAATCGTGGATTTTCCTCTAATTTTCACTCAGTTGAACACCATCTCTCCTCCTCCAAACCTGATCTTCTTTTTCTCAATTAAACCCAGGTGTCTGAGACAACTGCCAGCAGCCCCTTCTCTGTATCCTCCTACTTTCTCTATCCTAGTTTCAAAGCCGAAGGCAGATGTGCATACATCCCCAACAAACTCACTTGTTCTCATGTTCTCAATTTTGATTCCACTGAATTCTCAACTTTATGGCTCAAACTATCCTGTCATTCTCATACTAAATATTTCTGTGCTGTCTATCATTTCCCCTAACTCTAGCGACTTTCCCAAATGCTTTGACTATCTAAACCCTAAAGTGGAACACATTCTATCCAACTCTCCCTTCTCGGAAATCTCCATCTTAGGAGATGTCAACGTTCACCACCGCCAATGGCTCTCCTCTCTTAGTACTGACCAACCTGGTGAAAAAGCCTTCGTCTTGTCTATCCTAAAAGACCGAGAGCAGCTGGTCCAGCAACCCACCCGTATCCTGGATCGCTTCGGAGATCGACCCAATATTCTTGACTTATTTCTGACTTCTAACCCTTCTTCTTACACTATAAATGTTTTCTCTCATTTGGGCTCTTTCGACCATACTCTTATCTCTGTTACCTGTCCTATCTCTCCAGTACGGCCACCCGATTCTCCCAGCCGGCGGCGCTTGTGGCACTTTGGCGCTGCCGACATGAAGGCTCTTCGGCAGTACTTCTTTGATTTCCCATGGAATGACTTCTGCTCGGAGAGCGCTGAACACATTACCGAGACAATCTTCACGGGCATGGAAGCGTATATTCCATTTTCTTTCTCAGTCTAATGCCAACAAATCTTGGTTTACTCATGCTTGTTCTACTGCTGTCCGCAACAAGGAGGAAGCATTCAAATGGTACCGATGCCTGAAGAATCTCATTCTTCCTGTTTCTGCCCAGAATCAAGCCAAATCTGTTCTTCGACTTGCCAAGCATTCTTTCATCAATAATAAATTCACTTAACTATCCAACTCTAGCTCTTCCAAAGCTTTTTGGCATCTAACCAAAAACCTATCCAACAATTTTTCTTCCCTGTCTTTCCCTTCCCTTTTCCACTCTGATGGCAAAACCATCATTTCTTCCTCTGACAAAGCTGAACTCTATGCTCAAAACTTTACTAGAAACTCCACCTTGGATGATTCCGGTGCTATTTCTCCGTCTCCACCACCCTCTCTCCTACTTATGCCTAATTCCTAATCTCTTCTAAAGATGTACTTTCTACCCTCTCTGGGCTTAATACTAAGAAGGCGTACGGTCCGGATTGTGTTCCTCCTGTTGTACTAAAAACTGTGCTTCCGTGTTGACTCCCTGCCTATGCAAACTCTTTTGTCTCTGTCTCTCCTCTATCGTCTTCCCTTCATGCTGGAAGTTTGCTCTCATTCAACCTACCATAAAGAAGGGTGACCGATCTCAACCCTCCAACTATCGTCCAATTGCTCTCATCTCTTGTATTTCTAATGTTTTTGAAACTACTCTTGCTTCCTAATTTCTTTTGCATTTCTCTTCTCATAATCAATTCTCAGATCGCCAGTATGGCTTCCTTAAGGGTCACTCTACTGGTGATCTTTTTTTATATCTTACTAACTCTTGGTCATCCTCCTTTTGGGACTTCGGTGAGACCTTTTCTATTGCACTAGATGTATCAAAGGCCTTTGATAAAGTCTGGCACAAATCTTTAATTTCTAAAGTACCCTCCTTCGGTTTATGAGAGTAGGAAATGGTGAGTTGAGTGAATGGTTTGAGGTAAAGGTAGGTTTGTGACAGGGTTGTGTAATGTCACCATGGCTGTTTAATATGTTTATGGATGGTGTGGTGAGGGAGGTGAAAAGGAGAACTATGGGAAGAGGATTGGGTTTAGTAGGAAAGAATGGTAGAGATTGGGAGTTGAATCAGTTGCTGTTCACTGACACAGCATTGGTGGCGGATTCTGATGAGAAACTGCAGCGGGTAGTCGAAGAGTTTGGTGTGGTTTGTGGAAGGACGAAACTGAAGGTGAACGTCAATAAAAGTAAAGTAATGGTGTGTAATAGGGGAGAGCATAGGGTGAATCTAGATGTGAGGCTGGATGGGGAAATATTGGAACAAGTAGAGTGTTTTAAATATCTAGGAGGAACGATAAGCAGGAGTGGAGGTATGGAAATGGAGGTAAAACAGAGAGTGTATGAAGGAAGGAAGGTTTTCGGAGCAATGGGAAGTATGTGGAAGACGAGAAATCTCGGACTGAAAGTAAAAAGTGCACTGTATCAAGGAATTGTTGTGCCAACAGTTATGTATGGGGCTGAGACATGGGCTCTGAAGAAAAAGGAGAAAAGAGAGCTGGATGTGATGGAGATGAGCTGCTTGAGGAGTATGTGTGGAGTTACTCGTAGAGACGGATTGAGGAATGAAGAGATACGTAGGAGAGTGGGGCAGCAGGAACATTTGTCAGCCAGAGTGGACAGAAGGGTGCTGAGCTGGTATGGTCATGTTGATCGAATGGGAGATGAAAGGCTTACAAAGAGAATATGTGAGTCAGGTAGAAGGGGAGATAGAAGGGCAGGAAGACCCCCATTGAGATGGAGAGACTGTGTAAGAAAATCTTTGGATGATAGGGGAATGACTATAGATCAGGCAGGGGAAGTGGTGGTGGACAGGAGTGAATGGAGAATGTTTGTGAATAGTTGAGTGAACACATGGTCATTTGGAGTAAGGGGTCGGGCGCAAGTTGGACTAGATAATAGTCCATCAGGCGCCTGGCCCGGGGAGACGATTAATATGAAGGGTGCTCCTGGAAGTGTGGTGGGAGGGCTTGTGGCTTTAGCTCCGCTGCATGTCTGCCTGCCGAGATCGGATCCTCTCCGGGTGGTCGGGGGCCGGGGGAGTGCTGGAGCGACCTTGGTGACCCTGGTCTCTGGGTCTTCTCCTGGGTGACCTAGATGTGTGTGAATTTGTGCTTTGTATCTGTGTTTATTCGTTGTTTTATGTTGTTTTTGTGTTTTTCCCTATTCTTGCTCTGTCTTGAGTCGGCTACCCCCATAATGGGGATTGGGCCTGAGCATATAGATAGATAGATAGATAGATAGATCTGTGCATTGTCTCTAATTTCCTTTCCGTCCGTTCCATAGCTGCGGTTGTAAATGGCCATCTGTCACTTCCTCATCCTATCAACTCTGGTGTTCCTCAGGGCTCTGTCCTATCTCCCATTCTCTTTTTAATTTTCATAGATGATCTCCCATCCATTCATACACAGACGACTACCTTACACTACTCAATTATTTTTCCAGAATGCCCCAGCCAGCAATCCCTCAAAGACAAAAATAATGAAGCCATGCAACTGTTATCTTCTGATCTAACTACTATTTCCAATTTGGGCAGAGAAAACCTTGTTGTTGTTGTTGTTGTTCCCCAAGCTGCCTGGCTGAACAGCCCCAAGGCCCCGAGCAAAGCCAAGGCCATAACCGAGCACCCCCACAGAACCCTCCCTGCTTACCACAATAAAGCCTGGGTGACCGAAGCCACTCCATGGCGGGGAGCTGAGGAGGGTGCGAAAACGCCCGGGAAACCAAAGCCCCACCCAGGGCCCTGTGCCCCTCAGCAATTATGAAGAGAAAGTTGAGGGGCAAAGGAAAAATGTGACGCTTTGGCTTCCAATCTTGGTAAATTGGGAGGTCAATCCACGGAAGAGACGCCGTCACTTGAGATCTAGAAAATATGCTTCCAAAATCCAATTTATCCATCTTAATACCCGTCCGGAACTCCCAGAGGACAATCCTGTACACTCCAACAATACAAATATCAATCCTTCATCTACTCTCAATATTCTTGGCATCTGTTTATTTTCTGCTCTCACTTGGAAGGACCATATTACCAGTCTTGCTAAGGCGGCCTCCCAGAAGCTGTGTGTGCTCAACAGCCTCAAAGGGTTCTTTACCTCTGCACAGTTTCTTGATCTGTACAGGGGCACATTGCGTCCTTGTATTGAGCATTGTTCACATGTGTGGAGAGGATCCTCGCACACCGCACTCCTAGACAAAGTAGAAAGGAAGGCCTTTCGTATCATTAACTCCCATCCACTCACCAACTCTCTGCAATCTCTCTCTCTCCGCCGCATTGCTGCATCTCTCTCGCTATTCAATCGCTATCCTTGCTTCCAAATTTCTTAAGCATTTCTCTTATCATAATTTGCTCTCAGATCGCCAGTATGGCTTCCTTAAGGGTCGCTCTACTGGTGATCTTCTTTCATATCTTACTAACTCTTTTCGTGAATTCGGTGATACTTTTTCTATTGCACTAGACATATCGAAAGCCTTCGATAGAGTCTGGCACATATCTTTAATTTCTAAACTACCCTCCTTCGGTTTCTATCCCTCCATCTGTGCCTTTGTCTCTAATTTCCTTTCCGGCCATTCCATAGCCGCGGTTGTGGACGGCCATTGTTCACTTCCTTACCCTATAAACTCCGGTGTTCCTCAGGGCTCTGTCCTATCTCCTATTCTCTTTCTAATTTTTATAAAATAATGATCTCCTCAACTGTACCTCATCATACGCAGACGACTCAACCATACACTCACAGAACGCCCAGCCAGCAATGACAAACGTAAATGTAAAGAATTCTTTTAAATAATACTATCTTCAATTGGGGCAGAGAAAACCTCGTTACCTTTAATGCTTCCAAAACCCAATTTCTCCATCTATCTACCCGTAAGGAACTCCCAGCGGACTATCTTTTATTCTTCAACAATACAACAATCAATCCTTCATCTTCTCTCAATATTCTTGGTGTCTCCTTTTCTTCTGCTCTCAGTTATAAGGACCATATTACCAGTCTTGCTAAGGCAGCCTCCCAGAAGCTAGGTGTGCTCAACTGCCTTAGGGGGTTCTTTTCCCCTGCACAGCTTCTTGCTCTGTACACGGGCATAGTGCGTCCTTGTATTGAGTATTGTTCACATGTGTGGGGAGGTTCCTCTCATACCGCTCTCCTAGACAAAGTTGAAAGGAAGGCCTTTCGTATCATTAACTCCCATCCAATCACCAACTCTCTGCAATCACTCTCTCTCCGCCGCAATGTTGCATCTCTCTCGCTATTCTATCGCTACTACAATAATCAATGTTCCTCAGAGCTTTCCCAGTGTATACCACCTCCTTTACGTAGGGCACGTGGTACCCGTCTTGCAACTCAATCTCACCCCTACTCACGTGCAACTCCAACCCAAGAGTGAAACGTTACTCTCAAACTTTATTCTACTCAACAGCTGAGCTCTGGAACTCTCTCCCAGAATCAGTCTTTCCCTCTTCCTATGACTTAAATTGCTTCAAACTCCGTGTTTCCAGGCATTTTGGCTCGAACGTCCCTTGATTTTGGCCCTGTCAGTCTTTCAACTATGGGGGAGTCACTCGCTATAGGCAATTCTGCCTTTTGCCTCCCTCAAGCACATAGAAAAAAAAAAAAAAAAAAAATCATTGCCGGTTGCCGGTCCATGAGGCTGTAGGCACCAGCCGAACAGGGCGGTACTCCCGGGGAGTGTTACAGGTGGTTGACATGGACAGCTGAAACTCCTGTTTCACCACCTGGCCTCCCTAGCTGATCCTTTCTGGGCTTCATCAATATTGAGAGCAACCACAGTCTGCCCTAAACAATGGTTTATCTTCCTATCAATACATTATACTACAAACACATAAATACTTCACCACCTTTGCAAAACTGTCAACAAACCATGATGACATCCATACATACTGCCTCTTAGTCCCCACGGTAATGGGGGTGGGCGGGGGGGGGGTGAAAGGAGGGGGGGGGGGTGATAAATGCACCATCGGTTTATCCCCTGGTCTGGACTTCACAAAGTGCCCTGGACCTCTACCTTCTACTCTATCTATCAATATCTGTAACATTTGTGTCATCTCCTCTAACTTCTCTCTCTGTAGAACACAAACTCTCTTTTACCAAACCTGATTTACTTTTCCTCACCGACATTCAGTTGTCTAAGGCAACAGACAGCAAACCTTCTCTATATCCTAATACTATCTCTATCCTCAATCCAAAGCCAAAGTAGGATGTAGTGTGTACGTACACAATAATCTTACTTGATCATGTGTTCCCAACTTTGCCTCATCTGAATTCTCAAATCACTGGCTTAAACTATATTGTCACTCTCTCACTAAATATATCTGTGTTTGTTATTTCTCCCCTAATACTGCTGACTATCCAACATTCTTTGACTATTTATTTCCAAAGTGGAACACATTCTATCCATCTCTCCCTTCTCTGAAATCAATATTCACCACCGCCAATGGCTCTCCTCTTTATTCATTGACCAACCTGATGAACAAGCCTACATCTTTTCTATCCTAAATTACCTAGAGCAGTTAGATCTGTACCCCACCCGTATCCCAAACCGCCCTGGAGATCGGCCCAACATTTGTTACCTATTTCTAATCTCTAATCCTTCTGCTTACACTGCTATCCTTCCGTTGGGCTCCTCCGATTATAACCTTATCTCTGTCACCTGTCCTGTCTCTCCAGTACGGCCTTCTGACCACCCCAGCTTGAGGCGCTTGTGGCATTTTGGCATTACTTCTTTGATTTCCCATGGAATAATTTTTGCTTCCATGGCTGGGGCTCCTCAGAGAGTGCATTGAGTGCACTACCAAGGTAATAATTTCGGGCATGGAAGCATAATATTATATCCCATTTTCTTTCTCTTAAACTAACTCACAAAAATCTTGGTTTACTCACGCTTGTTCTACTGCTGTCCGCAATAAGGAGAAAGCGTTCAAATGGTACCATCGCCTTCAAACTCAAGAATTCAGTACTATATATTTTTCTGCCCGGAATCAAGCTAAATTAGTTCTTCAACTCGCCAAAAACTCTATTATCAATAACAAATGCTCTGAACTTTCCAATTCCAGCTTTTCCCAAGCTATTTGGCATCTAGCCAAAAACCTCTTCAACAATTTAACTTCCTCGTCTTTCCCTCTTCTTTTCCACTCTGACTGTACCACTGTCACGCCTTCCTCTGACAAAGCTGAAGACTTCGCTCAAACTTTCACTATGAACTCCACCTTGGATGATTCCGGCGTTACTCCTCCCTCTCCGAACCTCCTCCCACTTATTTATGCCCAATATCATAATCTCTTCTAAGGATGTACTTTCTGCTCTCTCTGGGCTTAATACTAAGAAGGCGTACGAACCGGATGGTGTTCCTCCTGTTGTACTCAAAAACTGTTAACATAAGAACATAAGAAAATGGGAGTCTGCAGAAAGCCGATTGGCCTAAGCAAGGCAGATCCCTGTCCCACACAACCCCAATTACAAAGCCCAATTATAGGCTCAACACTCTAATACCCTGAGGATCATCTTACCAAACCGGTTAGAGATTAACGCAGGATTACGGGGTCTGCAGAGCGCTGATTGGCCCAACCCGGCTGATCCCCCTTCACACCCAACCCTTCTCGTCCATATGCTTATCCAATTTTTTCTTAAAGCTCCCTATCGTTCTTGATCCCACTATATCACTTGGTAGCCTATTCCACCCATCTACAACTCTGTTACCAAACCAATATTTGCCTATATCTTTTCTGAAACGAAATTTATCTAATTTGAAACCATTGGTACGAGTTCTTTCGCTATCACTGAGCTTTAGTACATTTGTCATGTCCCCTTTGTTAATCCCACTAACCCACTTGAACACCTCTATCATATCCCCTCTAACTCTGCGTCTCTGTAACGAATGTAAACCTAATTTCTTCAACCTTTCTTCATACGGAAAATTTCTAATATTATGGATCATTTTTGTCATTCTACGCTGAATTCTCTCCAATGAATCTATGTCCATTCTGTAATAAGGACACCAAAATTGGACAGCATAATCCATATGGGGTCTCACTAATGACAAGTAAAGTTTTAAGATAACATCAGCAGTTCTGTTACTCACACTCCTAGAGATGAACCCGAGAATCCTGTTTGCCTTATTACGAACGCTTATACACTGTTTTCTAGGCTTCAAATCATTGCTAACAAACACACCTAGATCTTTCTCGCAGTCTGAATTTTCTAATTCTAAATTAGCTAGTTTATATTTAACATTTGTTTGCATCTTCCCTATCTTTAATACCTTGCATTTGTCAATGTTAAACTTCATCTGCCAATTTACTGACCATTCATGTAAGGTATCTAGATCCCTTTGGAGGCACTCTATATCGCTATCTGAATCAATTGATCTCCCCATTTTAGTATCGTCTGCGAATTTACTTATCCTACTAGTTATACCTAAATCTAGGTCATTTATGTATATAAGAAACAACAGGGGACCTAATACCGATCCCTGGGGGACACCACTTTTGACTGCTCCCCACTCTGACTTGGTACCATTTATGCTGACTCTCTGTTTCCTACCAATTAGCCATGACCTAATCCATCCCAACAACGACCCTCCTATTCCATGTGCCTCAACCTTTCTCATCAATCTCTCATGAGGGACTCTATCGAAAGCTTTACTGAAATCTAAATATATAATATCATATGACTTGTCACTATCTACTGCTTCATATACCTCTGAGAAAAAGCTAAGCAAATTAGTAAGGCAAGAACGTCCCTGAGTGAATCCATGCTGAGAAGAATTTATTAAGTTAAATTTTACTAAGTGGCTTCTAATTTTCCTAGCAATAATGGACTCTAGCAACTTTCCTATGATTGATGTGAGACTAATGGGACGGTAATTGGATGCTATCGATTTATCACCTTTTTTGAAAATCGGAACTACATTTGCAAGCTTCCAAGCTTCTGGAACTAAACCTGTTTCTAATGACTTGTTAAATATAAATGCTAATGGACTACTTAACTCATCTCTGCATTCTTTTAATACTCTAGCATATACCTCGTCAGGACCAGGCGATTTTTGAGGTTTCAGTCTGTCAATTTCCTTAAGCACATCATTTCTACTTATACTAACTGTACTTAACATATTTTCTATACTATCACTATATACCATATTGACTTCTGGAATCTGTGCCAAATTTTCATTAGTGAAAACGGAAAGAAACTGACTATTTAATGTACTGCACATTTCTAAATCATTTTCTGTTATTTCTCCTATTGAAGTTTTTAGGGGGCCTATTACATCTCTAACTTTAGATTTATATAGTTGGTAAAAAGCTTTAGGGTTATTTTTTGAGTCGCTGGCTATCCTTATTTCATAATTTATTTTTGCTTTCCTGATTTCCTTTTTGACCTGTCTTGATAGAGTCTGATAGTATATATGTAAATGATTTTCACCTTTCTTTATTTTTCGATATATTCCTTTCTTTTTTCCTATAAGATCTATTAGCTTATTAGTCATCCATTTTGGTTGGTTCTGCGTCGATCTAAATCTTCTTTTAGGGATATATTTATTTTGAGCATTGTGGAGTGAAGCAATAAACTGGTTATATGTAGGTGGCAAGTTTAACTCTGGCATATCCTGACTTAATTGCTTAACAATAGGGTCCACCCTTAAGCCTCTTCTTAGCCCACCATAATCGGCTTTTCTGAAATCTGGGATAAGTGTCGTATTCTCTTTAGCATTCCCTGTCCATTGTATATTAAAATAAATAGATTTATGATCGCTATTTCCTAGGTGGTCACCAATCTCTACATTATTTATCATATGTTCATTGTTACTGAAAACTAAATCAAGAATATTAATACCTCTAGTCGGCGTATCTATGAATTGAAATAAAAAACTATCTTGTACTACCTCAATAAACTCTACTGAATCGGAGTCGCCTAATTGGTGCTGCCAATCAATGTTCGGAAAATTAAAATCCCCCATAATGCACACATTTCTAAACCTTGATGCTATTTTAATTTCCTCCCATAACGATTTTCCGCCATTTCTACTCATATTAGGCGGTCTATATATAACTCCAATAACTATGGTCTCACTACCTTCGTTAACCTCTACCCAAACACTTTCATTATCATTATTTAGTCTAATACCTGATTTAATACAGCTTTTTAATGTACTCCTGACAAACACTGCTATACCCCCGCCCCTCCTACTTGTTCGGTCATATTTAAACAAACTATATCCTGGAATATCAAATTCTGCTAAAAAATGCCTAGATTCTGTATTAATCCACGTTTCAGTTAGCGCTATTATGTCTATATTTTCTGTGCTAACGAGTGCTCTAAGTTCGTTCATTTTGTTACATAAACTCCTACAATTTGTATAATATACCCTCAACCTATTACTTTTATTTGCAACTAATTTTCTATTGTGTTTAGCTAACTTATTATTTCCTGTTGAACTACTAGCTCTAGACGGAAATTCTACTCTATCAGTATTCTCATCTTTACTATCAGTTACATGTGTAGTGTTATCGATACTACTATTACACATCACTATATCCGCACTATCTTGACTGTTGTTCCGTGCTGACTCCCCACCTGGGCAAACTCTTTCGTCTCTGTCTATCCTCTAACATAATTTCTTTTTGCTGGAAGTTTGCTCTCATTCAAACTGTCCCAAAGAAGGGTGACCGCTCTCAACTCTCCAAGTATCGTCAAACTTCTCTTATTTCTTGCATCTCTAATGATTTTGAAACTATCCTTAATTCAAAATTACGTAAACATTTATCTTCCCATAATCTACTTTCTAATCGCTAATATGGTTTCCTTAACCCCAAAACGGCAACCGTCCTCAATAGAGTTTTTTTCTGGTGCACTGCGACCATCCTTAACCCGTACTGTATCGTAGGATACAGTAATAAAAGTCCCCAGCAGTCCCAAGCAATGTGGCCAAAATGGCAGGAGAGACCACCTTTCCACCTCCAGAGATGAGGCAACACTGGCCTTCCCACCCTTCAGTGGGTCTCATATAAGCTGAGAAGTGTTGCCATACCGGGAGCAGTGCTCAAGCGGTCGTGGTAACTGGTACAGCCTTGTACAGGCGGTTACAAGGAAAGTACATTACTGACGACTACTGTCGTCTCTGGGATTGGAGGGGTTAATAGATCCAGAGCATAAAGAAAACTTCAGAGAAAAGCCCAGTGGCACTCAAAACAAAGCAATTTGTGATTAGATGAGATAATTCGCCTCCATTACTTTCTACCACTCCTACATATGTGTCCCAACCCCTCCCCCTTCCCCTCCTTTTTCCCCCTCTTCAATTATCAGCTATTTTTCCTTTTATTCCCCCTTTTATCGGGTAATTTTTGGCACGAAATTCCCCTTCCCGGTCTCTTTAACTCTCCCCGACATATTAACTCCCCCAGACATATATGACGCGATCGCGTCATATGGACTAGTGAACCAAAAACTCATATGACGCGATCGTGTCATATGGACTTATCTCTATACCTCTCCAATAAGTTTATGACGCGATTTTGCGTCAGTACCTGCCTGACCTTTGCTGAGTGAGGACCTGTCCCTAGTGACTCCCAGTGAATTATCTTTGCCCATAGTGTGGTGATAGTATTAACGCTTTCTTAAAATGGCTGGTGTTGACGAGATTGCTACCTCCTCTCATATTCTCCAGCTTTGTCTTGCTTTGCAAGAGAGGCTGGAGAATGTGGAGAGAGAGGTGCAGTCTCTCAAAGACGAGAATTTGGCCTTAAAGCTGACTTTGGCTGACAAGAAAAGTGAGGATAGTGCAACTGCTGTTAGGGATCGTGATGCTCCCTGGACAGTTGTTCCTACAAGTGCAACAACCTGCAAATTTATTAGGCGGCCAGTTGCCCTCAGCAACAAGTTCATCACCTTGGATGACGAATGTAATGGTGAGGTTGCGAGTGCTTCCTTCGGCGAGGAAACCAGGAGAAAGGTAAGTAAGTTGCCTCCAAACACAGGGAATGCTGTGACTGCTGCCCCCCCAGGAGTACCTTCAACTGCTGCCCCAGGAGTTCCTGCCGCTGCCGCAGCTGCTACCAAGTCATCGACAAGGAGAGGCAAGTCCTTCTCAATTGTTGGGACTCCATGGTCAGACACTTAGCTAGGTCCACCTGTACTGATATTAGGAAGCTTGTCTGTCTGCCTGGTGCCGGGGTTGGGAAGGTGTTAGAGGAAATTGATTACATCATGAAAGATATTGGAGATAGCCCCATTATCGGTCTCAGTACAGGGAGCAATGATGTTGGTAAAGGTAGGACGGAAGTACTGCTTCGGCAGTACAGGGAGGTGTTAGATAAAGTTAGGAGGAAGGGAGGCATACCTGTAGTACACAGTATCTTGCCACGGAGAGGGGTCAGCAAGGAATGGTCATCTAGGGCAATTGGTATCAATTGTCGGCTGGAAAAATACTGCAATGCATATGCAATACCATTCCTTGATAACTGGACCCGTTTCTATGGTAAAAATCAGTTGTACGCACAGGACGGGGTTCATCTTTCTCGGCTAGGGGTGGCAAATTTAGCTAGGTCAATAGATAGGATTGTCGCGGGGTTTCGCTGAAAATAAAGCCTGAGAATATGAGTAAGAATAATTGTCTAGATAGGGTAAATTGCCGTACTGGTACATCAGATAGGAATAGAAAATATCAGTCACAGGATTTTAATTGTACTGCTAGTAGAAATATTGAAGGTGTAACAGAAGATGGGAATTCAGTTAGAAATAAAGGTAAATCCGATACCAGTAAAATAAATTCATTGCGATTATATTATACAAACTGTAGGAGTTTATGTAACAAAATGGATGAACTTAGAGCACTTGTTAGCAACGAAAATATAGACATTATAGCACTTACTGAAACATGGATTAATACAGAATCAAGACATTTTTTAGCAGAATTCCATATACCAGGATATAGTTTGTTTAAACGCGACCGAACAAGTAGGAGGGGCGGCGGAATAGCAGTGTTTGTCAGGAGTTCTTTAAAAAGCTGTATTAAATCAGGTATTAGACTAAATACTGATAACGAAAGTGTTTGGGTAGAGGTTAGCGAAGGTAGTGAGACCATAATTATTGGAGTTATTTATAGACCACCAAATATGAGTAGAAACGAAGGTACAGCTTTATGGCAGGAAGTGAAAATAGCATCAAGGTTTAGCAATATGTGTATTATGGGGGATTTTAATTTTCCGAATATTGATTGGCAGCATCAAATCGGCGACTCAGATTCAAAAGAGTTTATTGAGGCGGTACAGGATAGTTTTTATTTCAATTCATAGACTCGCCTACTAGAGGTAATAATATTCTCGATTTAGTTCTCAGTAATAATGAACAAATGATAAATAATGTAGAGATAGGAGACCAACTAGGAAATAGTGATCATAAATCAATTTATTTTAACATACAATGGACAGGAAAGGCTAAAGAGAATACGACACTTATCCCAGATTTCAGAAAAGCCAATTATGGTGGATTAAGAAGAGCCTTAAGAGTCGATCCTATGGTTAAACTATCAAGTGGACCCAGGTGCGCTAATGAACATACTCTCTCTCAGATACCTGTCTTAACTCAGGATAATTTGACAGCTACATATAATTTTATTTCTTCACTCCACAATGCGCAAAATAAATATATCCCCAAAAGAAAATTTAGATCAACACAGAACCAACCCAAATGGATGAATAATAGACTATTAGACCTTCTAGGAAAAAAGAGAGGAATATATCGAAAAATTAAGAAAGGCGAAATTCACCTACTTGCTTACTATCAGAATCTATCAAGAGAGGTTAAAAAAGTTATAAGGACAGACAAAAGAAATTATGAAATCAGGATAGCCAATGACTCAAAAAATAATCCTAAGGCTTTTTACCAGCTATATAAATCTAAAGTTAGAGATAGAATAGGCCCCCTTAAAACTTCGATAGGAGAAATGACAACAAATTATTTAGAAATGTGCAGTACATTAAATAATCAGTTTCTATCCGTTTTCACTAATGACAATTTGACACAGATTCCAGAAGTCCGTAAGGTATATAGCGATAGTATAGAAAATAGGTTAAGTACGGTTACTATAAGTAGAAATGATGTGCTTAAGGAAATTGACAGACTGAAACCTCAGAAATCGCCTGGTCCCGATGAGGTATATGCCAGAGTATTAAAAGAATGTAGAGATGAGTTAAGTTACCCATTAACATTTCTTTTTAACAATTCATTAGAAACAGGTATAGTTCCAGAAGCTTGGAAGCTTGCAAATGTAGTTCCGATTTTCAAAAAAGGTGATAAATCAATAGCATCCAATTACTGTCCCATTAGTCTCACTTCAATCATAGGGAAGCTACTAGAGTCAATTATTGCTAGGGAAATGAGAAACCACTTAGAAACATTTAACTTAATCAGTTCTTCTCAGCATGGATTCACTCAGGGTCGTTCTTGCCTTACTAATTTGCTTAGTTTTTTCTCAGAGGTATATGAAGCAGTAGATAATGACAAGGCATACGATATTATATATTTAGATTTCAGTAAAGCGTTCGACAGAGTCCCTCATGAGAGATTGATGAGAAAGGTCGAGGCACATGGAATAGGTGGGGCGTTGTTGGGATGGATTTGGTCATGGCTAATTGGTAGGAAACAGAGAGTCAGCATAAATGGTACCAAGTCAGAGTGGGGAGCAGTCAAAAGTGGTGTCCCCCAGGGATCGGTATTAGGTCCCCTGTTGTTTCTTATATACATAAATGACCTAGATTTAGGTATAACTAGTAGGATAAGTAAATTCGCAGACGATACTAAAATGGGGAGATCAATTGATTCAGATAGCGATATAGAGTGCCTCCAAAGGGATCTAGATACCTTACATGAATGGTCAGTAAATTGGCAGATGAAGTTTAACATTGACAAATGCAAGGTATTAAAGATAGGGAAGATGCAAACAAATGTTAAATATAAACTAGCTAATTTAGAATTAGAAAATTCAGACTGCGAGAAAGATCTAGGTGTGTTTGTTAGCAATGATTTGAAGCCTAGAAAACAGTGTATAGGCGTTCGTAATAAGACAAACAGGATTCTCGGGTTCATCTCTAGGAGTGTGAGTAACAGAACTGCTGATGTTATCTTAAAACTTTACTTGTCATTAGTGAGGCCCCATATGGATTATGCTGTCCAATTTTGGTGTCCTTATTACAGAATGGACATAGATTCATTGGAGAGAGTACAGCGTAGAATGACAACAATTATCCATAATATTAGAAATCTTCCGTATGAAGAAAGGTTGAAGAAATTAGGTTTACATTCGTTAGAGAGACGCAGAGTTAGAGGGGATATGATAGAGGTGTTCAAGTGGGTTAGTGGGATTAACAAAGGGGACATGACAAATGTACTAAAGCTCAGTGATAGCGAAAGAACTCGTACCAATGGTTTCAAATTAGATAAATTTCGTTTCAGAAAAGATATAGGCAAATATTGGTTTGGTAACAGAGTTGTAGATGGGTGGAATGGACTACCAAGTGCTATAGTGGGATCTAAAACTGTAGGGAGCTTTAAGATAAAATTGGATAAGCATATGGACGAGAAGGGTTGGGTGTGAAGGGGGATCAGCAGGGTTGGGCCAATCAGCGCTCTGCAGACTCCCATAATCCTGCGTTAATCTCTAACCGTTTTGGTAAGATGATCCTCAGGGTATTAGAGTGTTGAGCCTATAATTGGGCTTTGTAATTGATTTGGGGTTGTGTGGGACAGGGATCTGCCTTGCTTAGGCCAATCGGCTTTCTGTAGACTCCCATTTTCTTATGTTCTTATGTTCTTATATGAGCTCAGTAAGTCCGATAAGTTACCATACGATAAAAGCGTTGGTGGCAACCTCATTCACCTCCGATAATTCTAACGGCCGCAGTGTTGATATGAGTGTAGTGCGGGGCTGTGGCAATGATCCCGGGGCTCCCGCCTCCTCGGACTTATTGGAACATAATATGTCGGAGGGAGTTAACTTACGAAAGTCAGGGGTTGCCCGAGCGCCCGGTATTTCACCTACAACACTCTTTCTCACACTGAGGGACCGTTAGAAGTCGGAGGAATTTGGGGTTGCCAACAACCGACAGATTATGATCTAACTTACCTAACTTACTGAGCTCAATATGACGCAAATCGCGTCATATACTTATTATTGAGTTATTTCACTAAGTTCATATGACGCGATCGCGTCATATGATACTTTTGGGCAAACCGCCATATGACGCGATCGCGTCATATAATTATGACGGAGGGGGTTAACACATCTGAGGCAGCTAGAGATCCTTGCAACAAAGAGACTTCTACTCAGACTCATCAGTATCGATCGAGAGCTTGTAGAGGGAACATATACTCCCACCCCCTGCTCTCGCCACATGATACGACCTTGGGGCAATAATACGTCTTTTTCACCCCCCAAATGCTATTCCCAATTCTTTTATTGCTCTTAAATTTTCATATGTTCATATTAAAAGCAAAATAGGCACATATGGATAAGTAATAATTATATATATGCTACATATGGCAATTTTCGTCAGAATAGAACCAAATAGCTTCGCTTGGCAGGAGGGTTTGAACTACCATGTCTTCACAGTTTATGAGTTAAGGGCCGCTCTACTGGTGATCTTCCTTCTTGGTCAACCTCCTTTCAGGACTTTGGTGAGACTTTTTATATTGCGCTAGGCAACGACCGAGTCCGGCTTAAATCCGACTTATATAACAAAAATACTCCGCAGGGAAGTCTGCGCCAGCATAGAAAACGGAGATCCCCCTTCCACTCACTACACTTTACAATACAGTATTGTATGTGAAATTCATCATAATAAAGACAGATAAGAACATAATTATATTTTCAGTGGACAGTACATATAGTACAGTACATAGTATTTTCAGTGGACAGTACATTATAGTACAGTACATAGTATTTTCAGTGGACAGTACATATAGTACAGTACATAGTATTTTCAGTGGACAGTACATTATAGTACAGTACATAGTATTTTCAGTGGACAGTACATTATAGTACAGTACATAGTATTTTCAGTGGACAGTACATTATAGTACAGTACATAGTATTTTCAGTGGACAGTACATTATAGTACAGTACATAGTATTTTCAGTGGACAGTACATTATAGTACAGTACATAGTATTTTCAGTGGACAGTACATTATAGTACAGTACATAGTATTTTCAGTGGACAGTACATTATAGTACAGTACATAGTATTTTCAGTGGACAGTACATTATAGTACAGTACATAGTATTTTCAGTGGACAGTACATTATAGTACAGTACATAGTATTTAGTAGTATTACAAAAGTCAAAAGGCACGGGCTTGAATTCATCCTAAAACCACATAAAATCATGCAAGAGAAAGTGCGAGAAAGTGTTGTCATCATGGCGAGCGACCCACGAAGCAACACACACACACACACACACACACACTCAATCAGCTGACTCGGGCTTGATCAATGATTTCCTGTAGTTCGAATCGATATCGGTATTCATGAAAGAAGTGGAGAGTGACTTAACCCCTTCTGTATGGTGCCCATCATATGGCAGGCACCATTTTGAGGCTATTTTGAGCCCTGAGAGAGAGGCCAGCTGTTGGAGGGAGAGCAGGAGGGCTCCAACTACTCACCACAGGCTGGAGGGACACATTGAGGTCTGAGAGACAGCTCGCACACTCATGTGAAGCGTCACAATAGCAAAAACAGCAAAAATTGACCCCTTTGTTACCAATTTTGGCCTTCGTTTGCAAGATCGTTGCAAGATAACCAGATGTCGTACAGGGATAATTCAGGTGTCATTGGAAAGCTATATCATTGTACCTTCACGGATATATATTTATATTACACTCTGGCTCTTGCTTATGCATGAAAAAGATCATGTAATGATGGTAGTTTCGGGCAATTATGCCCGCAGCGTGAGTGTTAAATAATGGTGAAATAAATGTAAAATCAATAAATAGTAATCAATAAGGGATGCCGGAGGATATATAATTCAAAGAAGCAAACACCAACCCACTACCACCAACAACCAACCTGCAAGACCAACCAACCCGGATTGCAAGCATAAAAACATTTAGCAGCAATAGGGCCAAAGTCAAACAAAACCAAGATGGAGAAGATGCCAGAGAAAACGCGACCGACAGGGGAAGCTATTACAACCTCCCGGACAACCACATGGCCACTTTCTACACACACGACTTCAGCAATACTATGCAAGTTAGCCATCAACCTCAACCGTGTGCCCCAATAGACTACAAGCTAAATAATGAAGTGTACACCGTGATGCAGAGTAAATGTTTAAAACCAGTGTTAACATACCACGAGAATGCATATGACGAAGAACTAAACAGGCCAGAACTAGCAGAACAGCCTCACATGCCCTATGCAAATATCCCTCAGAACCCGACCAAGCCAAATACCAAAGTGATATCCATGTATGCACTACCCAGTCATAAATCCCAAGTGCAAATAACCCCTAGTGTAACTGGCTCACTGAAAGAACACAAAGCCAGTGTCTACCATGCCCCTCTTGCCCCGAAACCGGGAGACCAGAACGTCGACAAAAACAGAATCACTATGTGCGTTGATCAAAGTAGAATTAAGCAATCAGCCTGCTGGCTATAACCATATTTTTTATTCTGATATCGATGCTCCTAGGTTAGCAAGGAGAAGGAATGACATTGATTATTGTGAAGAAGTGAATTCTTTATTCTCTGACTGCATCAACAAAAATGGGACAGAATAGCTCAATCGGGGTCTGCATCAACAAAAATGGGATCAAGATAAAGCCATATAATCAAAGACAAGGTAGGCCTTTTGATCCGATCTCTGACTGCATCAACGAAAATGGGACAGAGATTGAGTTACTAGCCTCGCTATTATTCAATGATAAGTTTGTCATAGATCAAGAACCTATAGTACAAGTAGAGCAAGTCTGCCCAAGCCCCCTAAGCCTGGATTTGTATCAAAGTACTCTATCGATATTCAAGACAGTAATACAGTAATTCTAACTGTCCACCTACGCCCGGAAAGACTTTATGTTTACCGAGTGTAGGGGATCTTTTAGTTTCATTCCCCAGGTTCAGCGTGGATAGTGGTATCGTGAGTCGCACTAAGACGAGTGTGCGAAAGAGCCGAGCAGAACAGAACGTATCTTGGAATTGTTTGGGCCTGAACCTAGCTGGGAAGTGTGATCATCTCAGTGCCCCTCTGTAGTCAAAAGCAAGACAACCTGTGACTCAACTTCAGTATGCTCAAAATTCGTTCTACCAGTGCTCCCACTCTCTACGAAATCCTTTAAATGCTTTTCCTAGTTCGTAATGGTAACAATGATTACTGTGAGGGTTTAGACTTAGGTATGTCAAGGTTCATCTATTAACATCAGACAAAAGATTTTCCCTTCTTCCCTTCTTTATTTATTTTCCGTTGCTCCATTATGGGAGAACAATACATATTCTATCTTGTGGAAAATATTTACATATTGTAGCGCAATGGATAAATGCACTGAATTTCGGTGTGAGCATCCTAGGTTCGAATCCCTGGGCTGCCACATGTATTTGTTGATTTCATTAATTGAGTTTAGGAGTAAAGTCGGTTGGTGGAAGGAACATAATAATTCATTCAGGTTCAGGGGTAGTTTATAGAGAGGCCTTCCTTAGGGTTAAGGCCCCATTAATTACTCCTTCCATTCATCTATACATAGCCTATGATAGCACAGTTGGAAAGTGTGTACATGCTTAGATTCATATGCAGGATTCGAAACTGCATACTAAATCGTAGGCTTGTCCACCATTCTTAACTGTCTTCGTTAAGGCCTCATTAATTACTCCTTCCATTCATCTCTCCATAGCCTATGATAGCGCAGTTGCAAAGTGTGTACATGCTTAGATTGATATGCAGAATTCGAAACTGCATAATAAATCGTAGGCTTGTCCACCATTCTTAACTGTCTTCGTAGCGCAATGGATAAATGCACTGAATTTCGGTGTGAGCATCCTAGGTTCGAATCCCTGGACTGCCACATATATTTGTTGATTTCATTAATTGAGTTTAGGAGTAAAGTCGGCTGGTGGAGGGAACATAATAATTCTTCATATTGGAAATATATATATATATATTTGTTCCAGTTATATATACATACACTTACACGTAAATTTTGAACGCTTCGTCAGACCTAAGTTTATGCGCTACATATCATTTGGTTATAGATCCAGTAGTGAAAGTTTCGTCGCAGAGCTAAATGTTTCCTCAGTCACGTATAGTTGACTAAGATAATTATTCTACTTTTATGAATTCAACTTTCATAATTATTACTCATTGAGTTGTTACAGTTTAAATACTTACTCAAGTTGCATTAACTTATTGTTCGTTTTGAGATTAAATACTGTCCTATTTTCCATACTTATCAGTACCACGTTTCCAAGATCGCAGTAACTATTATTTGAGAGCTTTGCATATTTATTTCAGGACTTTATTTCTTGTGATTTGAGACTTATCATCTCTGTGTGTTATTAAACCGTCCTGGTGGTGTAATGGTTAAGGTGGCAAAAATATGTGTGTGATAACCCGGGTTCGAATCCCGGTGGATCATATATACTTTAATTAATTTCATTGGGGGTGTGGTGGTGAGATTAATAAAAATAATATTAGTTATATGTTCATTAGTAACATTATTATTATTTGTATATGATTACTATGCTTATTTCTCCAGAGACATATTGAGATTGTACCCTAGCAGTTAAGGAATAACAACTGTATATCCTTTACCCATGTGTTTGTTGTCCATTGCTTATTACTATTGTACCCTAGCAGTTAAGGAATAACACCTGTATATCCTTTACCCATGTGTTTGTTGTCCATTGCTTATTACTATTGTACCCTAGCAGTTAAGGAATAACACCTGTATATCCTTTACCCATGTGTTTGTTGTCCATTGCTTATTACTATTGTACCCTAGCAGTTAAGGAATAACACCTGTATATCCTTTACCCATGTGTTTGTTGTCCATTGTTTATTACTATTGTGTTGCTTAAGATAATTAAGGCCAGTCCTCACCCAGTGGAGAGGTACCTAAGTTGACGATAAACGCTGATTCCTAAGTTGGAAATCGCAATCAGATTGTCTCAAGTTTCTTGAAAACGTGGCATAACACAATATAATCAATTATAATACATAATCCATAATCAATAATCAATAGTTGAACGAGAATAAACAAAATGAAGACATAGGCGCCTCGCCGCGATTGAGGAATCGAACAAGTTAGGTCTCGGGGTCTAACCATTAATATGTATACTCTCTATTAGATATCTATGGGTCTAACCATTAATATGTATACTCTCTATTAGATATCTATGGGTCTAACCATTAATATGTATACTCTCTATAGATATCTAATTAGAATCTATGGGTCTAAAATATGTATACTCTCTATTAGATATCTATGGGTCTAACCATTAATATGTATACTCTCTATTAGATATCTATGGGTCTAACCATTAATATGTATACTCTCTATTAGATATCTATGGGTCTAACCATTAATATGTATACTCCTCTATTAGATATCTTATGGGTCTAACCATTAATATGTATACTCTCTATTAGATATATATGGGTCTAACCATTATATGTATACTCTCTATTAGATATCTATGGGTCTAACCATTAATATGTATACTCTCTATTAGATATCTATGGGTCTAACCATTAATATGTATACTCTCTATTAGATATCTATGGGTCTAACCATTAATATGTATACTCTCTATTAGATATCTATGGGTCTAACCATTAATATGTATACTCTCTATTAGATATCTATGGGTCTAACCCCCACATTAATATATCCTGAGACTCCTGATATTACCCCAATCACGGCAAATCTTACCCCAGAATGTTCAGCATTAAAACTGAACCAAACTCACAATACTGTTTCCACGTGTTCACTGAATGTCGTTCGTGTGTGCTCATATGGCACGTTTCATGAAAAAGTTAAACTAAAATAATTAAATATATTACAGTTTAAGATATACATGTTTGTCTATTGATTGTAATTAGTGTAATTGATACTCTTGATAAAGATAATAATGTGTATTATCTTCTAATATGTATATTAATGCATCTTAGTACAGTAGTGTAACATTAATGCATCATGTTGCACCACCTTTGGCTTTTTATAACCTGAGACTATAGTGGAAGGGAAGGCCTGTTGTATTCAATAGCTGATCTATCAATATTAGCTAAGCTGAATGCAATATAAACTTGATAAATGAATATATATACTACAGTATTATTTTAAGTACATACACGTGCAATTGGGTAAAACAGGGCGGTGGCGACGGTTTACTTATATATATATATATATATATATATATATATATATATATATATATATATATATATACTGTATATACTTGATATATATATATACGGTATATACTGGATATATATATTTGTTTTTTCCTCTTTGTTTTATATGAGTGAGGGAGACAAAAGGCAGAACTGCCTGTAGCGAGTGCCTCCCCCCATAGATGAAAGAGTGACAGGGCTAAAATCAAGGGACGTTCGAGCCAAAATGGACACACATTAGGGGAGGTGTGGCAGAGTGGTCTTGCCACTGGACTGGTAATCCAATGGACCCGGGTTCGAATCCCAATATGTCAATGGGAAGATATTATTGGGATGAAATTCGTGCTGTACCTAGTTTCAGTGCATTACCACAGCACACCGAAATGCCCCCCAAAAATACCCTCATTGTTCCCTGATGTAATAGCATTGTATGAATATTCCCATATTCAAAATATGTTACAGGGGGGCAATGCCTAGTGAGTTAATTGCTCAATAGGGGGCGTTCTGAGAGTGAGGGTCCGAGTGTGGAGGATGAGACGGTCAAGCGCAGAGGCGAAGCGGCTTCAGAGATGGAGTTGGTTCGAGCCGGGGTGCTTCGCATGTCTCACTCCCTAGACTGGAACAAGACCTCACGGGCCTCACCGTGTTCAGCGGTGTAGTGTAAAGGCTCTCAGCCTAGGCCCGAGAGGGAGTAGTTGGAATATAAAAAAAAAAAAACAGTTTGAAGCAATTTAAGTCATAAGAGGAGGGAAAGACTGTCTGATTCTGGGAGAGAGTTCCAGAGCTCAGCTGTTAAATAGAAGAAAGTCTGAGGGTAACGTTTCACTCATGGGTTGGAGAGTTGCACAGAGTAGGGATGGGATTGTGTTGCAAGACGGGTAGCACATACCGTACGTAGAGGGGGTGGTATACACTGGGATAGCTCTGAGGAGCCGAGCAAAGATTATTGTAGTAATGATAGCATAGCGAGAGAGATGCAATATTGCGGCGAAGAGAGAGAGTTTGCAGAGAGGTGGTGAGTGGGTGGGAATTAACCCTTCCAGCCCGGCTGTCCTTTTATAAGGACACCGCGGCAGATGGGAAGGACCCCGGGTGTCCTTATAACAGGCAGTAAGCTTGAAAGCCTATTCCGCTTGGTCTGAACGCCGTGTGTCCGAACGCATGTAAACAAAGCCGGTCATTGCGTAACCGCACCTCCGAAAACAAGAAGGATCAATGTTGTTGTTGTATGGTATGACGAAATTTGTGTCTGAAAAGCTCCGATATTATCAACATCGCGTCAAAATTCGCTCCACGGAAATCGTCATCAAAACTGAACCAGTTGACTTAGAGAGCTCTACTCAACGCCAGTCTACAGATTGGAAACCGCACTAGATTTAGAGATGCGTTGAACATTTCTAGCAGTTAAGATAACAATGATACGGTAGCCTAGGCCTAGACGTTTTTCGGCCAAATCGCCCGGGTACCCGACACTGTCCTTAGGAGGGCGACCCCGGGTCAGAAGGGTTAATGATACTAAAGGCCTTACTTTCTACTTTATCTAGAAGTGCGGGATGAGAGGATCCTCCCCACACATGTGAACAATACTCAATACAAGTACGCACTGTGCCCCTGTATAGAGCAAGAAGCTGTGCAGGGGTAAAGAACCCCTTGAGGTGGTTGAGCACACCCAGTTTCTGGAAGGCTGCCTTAGCAAGACTGGTAACATGGTCCTTCCAAGTGAGAGCAAAAGAAAAACGACACTAAGAATAATGAGAGAAGATGAAGGATACATTTTTGTATTGTTCAAGAATAAGGGATAGTCCTCTGGGAGTTCCGGACGGGTAGATAGATGGAGAAATTGGGTTTTGGAAGCATTAAAGGTAACAAGGTTTTCTCTGCCCCAATTGGAAATAGTAGTTAGATCAGAAGATAAGTGTTGTATGGCTTCATTATGTTTGTAAGGAATGTACAGTTGAGAAGATAATTTATGAAAATTAGAAAGAGAATGGGAGATAGGACAGAGCCCAGAGGAACACCGGAGTTGATAGGATGAGGAAGTGAGCGATGGCCATCCACAACCGCAGCTATGGAACGGCCGGAAAGGAAATTAGAGACAAAGGCACAAACACACCTATATACAAATAATCAGCAAGCTTACCAAATATGACAGGGAACTAACACAAGGACAACCAGCCAGTACATAGGTCACACAGACTTAGTTCAACTGTTGTCATGGGTGGTTTATTTGAAGTTTGTGGGTGGTTTAAAGGTTTATTTGTTTCTCATACTCTCTTTCCTTTGTCATTCCTATTCATGTTTGGCTCATTACCTTGGTGACCTTTGTACTGGCTAGTTGTCCCTGTGTTGGTTCCCTATCATATTACCTTGGTGACCTTTGTACTGGCTGGTTGTCCCAGTGTTGGTTCCCTATCATGTTACCTTGGTGACCTTTGTACTGGCTGGTTGTCGCAGTGTTGGTTCCCTATCAAATTACCTTGGTGACCTTTGTACTGGCTGGTTGTCCCAGTGTTGGTTCCCTATCATATTACCTTGGTGACCTTTGTACTGGCTGGTTGTCCCAGTGTTGGTTCCCTATCATATTACCTTGGTGACCTTTGTACTGGCTGGTTGTCCCAGTGTTGGTTCCCTATCATATTACCTTGGTGACCTTTGTACTGGCTGGTTGTCCCAGTGTTGGTTCCCTATCATATTACCTTGGTGACCTTTGTACTGGCTGGTTGTCCCAGTGTTGGTTCCCTATCATATTACCTTGGTGACCTTTGTACTGGCTGGTTGTCCCAGTGTTGGTTCCCTATCATATTACCTTGGTGACCTTTGTACTGGCTGGTTGTCCCAGTGTTGGTTCCCTATCATATTACCTTGGTGACCTTTGTACTGGCTGGTTGTCCCAGTGTTGGTTCCCTATTATATTACCTTGGTGACCTTTGTACTGGCTGGTTGTCCCTGTGTTGGTTCCCTATCATATTACCTTGGTGACCTTTGTACTGGCTGGTTGTCCCAGTGTTGGTTCCCTATCATATTACCTTGGTGACCTTTGTACTGGCTGGTTGTGCCAGTGTTGGTTCCCTATCATATTACCTTGGTGACCTTTGTACTGGCTGGTTGTCCCAGTGTTGGTTCCCTATCATATTACCTTGGTGACCTTTGTACTGGCTGGTTGTCCCAGTGTTGGTTCCCTATCATATTACCTTGGTGACCTTTGTACTGGCTGGTTGTCCCAGTGTTGGTTCCCTATCATATTTCCTTGGTGACCTTTGTACTGGCTGGTTGTCCCAGTGTTGGTTCCCTATCATATTACCTTGGTGACCTTTGTACTGGCTGGTTGTCCCAGTGTTGGTTCCCTATCATATTACCTTGGTGACCTTTGTACTGGCTGGTTGTCCCAGTGTTGGTTCCCTATCATATTACCTTGGTGACCTTTGTACTGGCTGGTTGTCCCAGTGTTGGTTCCGTATCATATTACCTTGGTGACCTTTGTACTGGCTGGTTGTCCCAGTGTTGGTTCCCTATATTACCTTGGTGACCTTTGTACTGGCTGGTTGTCCCAGTGTTGGTTCCCTATCATATTACCTTGGTGACCTTTGTACTGGCTGGTTGTCCCAGTGTTGGTTCCCTATCATATTACCTTGGTGACCTTTGTACTGGCTGGTTGTCCCAGTGTTGGTTCCCTATCATATTACCTTGGTGACCTTTGTACTGGCTGGTTGTCCCAGTGTTGGTTCCCTATCATATTACCTTGGTGACCTTTGTACTGGCTGGTTGTCCCAGTGTTGGTTCCCTATCATATTACCTTGGTGACCTTTGTACTGGCTGGTTGTCCCAGTGTTGGTTCCCTATCATATTTGGTAAGCTTGCTTATTATTTGTATTTACTGTAGGTGTGTTTTTTGTTATAATTTTTCATTTTCGGTTGGGTCATATACTGTAATTCATGGGTTGACTGAAGAAGTTTAGTAAAGGGATAGTAAAGGCCTACAGTCCATTATTGATGGTTTAGTTTATTTGTGTATAATATTTTCAAAGAAGTATTTGTTTTATTAACTTTGTTGATATAACTGGGATTGCAAAATTAATGTAAACAAAATATTATTTTGTATTTCATAACCTATTCGGTTTTAACCCTTAACTGGCGGCGCGCAACATAAGTCGAGTAAAAGAAATTTGGACTATGTGGCGGCTCACAACATAAGTCGGGTGCCATTTTCAGCACGTAATGTTGCTGAGAGAGAGAGAGAGACAAGTGGTGGCAGGAGAGTAGCGAGCGTATGACTGCTCCAGACCACCGCGGTGGACCAACTGACATGAATCCCACCCTCCTCCACCCTCTCATACTCGCTACACAGTGAATTGTGTAGGGAAAGTACCGAATTACATGGTTTTTGCACTCGTGTTGCGCGATTGTTGCAAGAAAACTAGCGGTCGTACAAGGATCGTTGTGGTGTCATTGGAAAGCTCTGTTTATGCCCTTTCAGGGATAGATACTTGTTTTACACTCTTGGTCTTATTTAGGCATGAAAATGATCACGTAAACAACCCTATTTTGGGTAAAAACACCCCGCTGGTGGCTACATATTATTTACCGCCTAGGCCGCTCGTTAGCTGTTAAAGTGCAATATTTATAGCTAAACTAGTTTACTTAGTATGCAGTAAATACTGTACAGTAGATTGCATATTATGTTATTACATTCTTTAAATTTACTATTATTTTAAATGTCAATTCAGAGGATTTTGATTGAAGTGTGGTAGTCTATCTTTATATAGCTTGATTGGGAAGGCCATCAGCATATCATGACTATTAGGCCATACTAAAGCAAAATGTTGATCACCAAGAACCTCAGAATACTGGAATATGATAGTGGCAAGTATCACAATCCAGTATACGTCACAGGCCTAACACAATTAACAACAGGAAAATAATAAAGGCAACATCAGCTGAGAAGAATAGTGTCAGGACAAACACAATCTTAAGAGCATCAACTGTCAACCTCATTATATGCTAAGACAAAGGGGAAAAGCAAAACAAGGAACTGCAATTTATATTAGGCCTACTCTAAAATGAAGTAAAGACAAAATTAAAGAATGTATCAAACTAAGCAACAAGGGAGGTCCAGTGAACATAATACATAATTAGTGAAAACAATAGCATAAACAAATATGCTAAACAGAAACATAATAAAGCAATAAAACACCACCACCAAAATTAAAACTCAAGTTACAACTCTCTGAATAAATTGGTTTCCTTCAGGTAAGCCATCAATATGTCAACCACACCAACATCCCCGTCACCCAATATCGAGTCCAAAGTGATGGGGACGTTATTCGCCCTGCAGTACATCAGGAGAGGGCTACGCTCCTCCACAAATCTATCATAGAACAATAGGATGTGGTTGATCGAGAGAATCCCACTCCAGGTGGTACATTGCGGAGGGAATACACGGTTGATATAATTATGGTTTCATGTGAGTTAGGAATGTGCAATTCATCCTCAGTCGAGCTAATATAACTTCCTCTCTCCCGGAGGGAGGAAGTTATATTAGCTATACCCTCCGGGAGCGACGGTTAGCTGAGGGCCAAACCCCAATTGTCGGTTTGACTGTAAGAATAGTTAGGTCAGTCCACTGACTTTGCCACAGAAGATTAATTGATTTCTTACCGAAAGAAAGACTTGACTGTAGATACCGAGGGACGTCCCACGGTCCCTCAAGTTCTACCGTCGATTTTGCAAGTGCGTCAGCCTGTTCGTTGCCGAAAATACGATAATGAACAGGCACCCAAATCAGAGAGAAGGACTTACCACTCGAGTGTAACTTATTGACAATGCGGTCCTGGATTTCAGAAGAATCCGTTCTACATGAATCAATTGCATGAAGGGCTGACTTTGAATCTGAAAACATGACAAAGCTGTCATGAGGAGAAGCCTCAGCATAATCTATGGCCCGATCAATTGCAAAAAGTTCAGAAATGAACACAGACGTATGAATCGGCAACCGGTACCTGAGGCGACATTCAGTCAACCACACACTCACACCCACACATTCATCCGACTTAGAGCCATCAGTGTAGAGGGGGTAAGAAGCTAGGTGTCTAATGAGGACCGATCGAAAAAGCTGTCGAATTTCCACCTCCGGCGCCTGACGTTTGGGGGAAGGAAGCCACTGGGCATCAATGGTAAAACGGGGCAGCTCCCAAGGCGCTATCTTTAAAACAACCAACTGGTCAACATTAGAAAAGCCATAGTCTAGCCTTTGTGTTAGGAAGTGGAGCCTCACAGCCACCGACTTGAGGGGCCCATGCAGCACATGCTCGTACTGCAGGAGGGTCCCACAAGCCGGGAGGCAGAGTGAGCGTTTCCGGTGCAAAGAGATGCCGAACGAAAGTAGCATGTGGTCACGACGGATACGGAGGGGCAGCACGTTAGCATCCACTTCCATACGCTCCACTCGAGTACACCGAAGGGTTCCAAGACACAAACGCAAACAGATATTCTGAAACACATCCAACCTCCTCAAGGTACAAGCGGACACCGACCCATACACCTGCGAGCCATAGTCTATGTTTGAACGAATAATGGACTTATACAACATCAGTAAAGATGTTCTGTCGGCTCCTCAGTAACAGCCAGAAAGGTATTTAAGGACATTTAACTATTTACTGCAAGAATTAATCAAATAATTGACATGTGACTTCCAATTCAGCCTGCGATCAAAGTGCAGACCCACGAACTTGACTGAATTTTGGAAAGGTATCGGCTCATTATCCAAAGTGATGCGCAAATTAGGTATGTTAAGCCTACGAGTAAACACTACGCTGACACACTTAGCAACAGAAAACTTAAAGCCCCACCGCAACGCCAAAAGATAGACGGAATCAAGGGCTCAGCCGAAAATTGCACATTGCGGGAAGGATGCCACAATGCGCAATCATCAGCGTACAGTGAGTATTAAAGATTCCTGGGGATCGGAGCGGAAAACAGAATATCATTTATCATAAGCAAAAACAATGAAGGGCTAAGCACACTGCCTTGCGGCACCCCATTCTCTTGGACATCAACGTCCGATGTTATGTGATGGGGCAACCTGACTGCAAAAGTTTGGTCAGATATGAAGTTACAAATAAAAATAGGCAAATTACCTCTAAAACCGGAAGCATAGAGTTTCGTAACTATTCCGTGTCACCAGGTCATATCGTAAGCTTTATGAATATCTAAAATTCATTGTTGGCAAAAGCCTCGGCAATACAATGCTCCAAATCCATTAATGTTCTAGTGTACCCCTGTGTTTACTGAAGCCTCATTACTGAACATCTAACAAATTCTTCGACTCTAAAGCCGATATCACACGAAAGCTTTTATGCTCAACATATGATGATCAACATTTTTCTGGCAACATTTCTGGACTATTTTGCATTGATGTCGGAAACTAGACTCTTGGTAGATGATTTTAGGTGACCGAAATATTGTAAATGTTGACCTCATAAGCTGCCAGACCAGTGTTGAGGATAAATGTTGAGTGAAAAAGCGCTAGTGTGATACCGGCTTAAAACAAAAATAAATCTGACGTTAACCATCCTCTCAAAGACCTTACATAGACACTCCGTCAACGCAATAGGATGAAACAGCTTGGGATCTGTAACAGGATCTGGGCTCTTCGGAATCGGTATGACGTGCGCAAAATGCCATAAGTTTGGAAACGTTCCAGACGTCCAAATCTCATTGTACAATGCTAACAGCTTAGTCAGGTTGTCCGGACTAAGATGCTAAATCATACCGTAGGTGACTTGCGAAGGATCCGGACTCGACCCTTTACAAGATTTTAGGGCAAGGAGAAGTTTCTTCATCGTAAACTCATGGAGTTCGGCCTGCCGCTTATGGTCTAAAAAACGGGGATCGTAGTTGGCCGAACTGCTAACATCCGCATAATGCCTGGCGAGTGTGTTGGCAACGTCCACGGGATCATCGATGATATTATCGTCCAACCTGATAATGGTGATGGGTGAAGGAGTATACTTGTTGTTAGGTACATTTATAGTGGACCAGACCTCTTTAACCCTTCTTTAGCGGCCTATGCGGTTTATTTATATGTACCGCCCAGCGGGGTGTTTTTAGCCAAAATAGGGCTGTTTACGTGATCATTTTCATGCCTAAATAAGACCCAGAACGTAAAACAAGTATCTATCCCTGAAAGGGCATAAACAGAGCTTTCGAATGACACCATAACGATCCTTTTATGATTGCTAGTTTTCTTGCAATAACCGTGCAACGCGAGTGCAAAAAGCAGGTAATTAGCCACTTTCCCGATACAATTCCGTATATAGCGAGTGAGAGAGGGAGGAGGGAGCTGAGATTCGTGTCAGTAGGTTCGCCGCGGTGGTCTGGAGCAGTCATACGCTCGCTAGTCTCCTGCCACCACTTGTCTCTCTCTCTCAGCAACATTACGTGCTGAAATTGCCACTCGACCTATGTCGAGCGCCGCCACATAGTCCAGCTTTATTAAAAACGACCTATGTGGTGAGCCGCTTTTTAAGGGTTAAGCGGCGTGAACTGATTTACCGTGAACACATAAGAACGCCAGGCACTACGCTTTGCGGATCGAATGACTCTCCTTGCCTCAGCCCTAGAATTCTTGTAAGCAATGAGGTTGTCTTCCGAGGGCTGTTTATCAAAAATCCTGTATCGCCTAATATGTTTAGTGAGCGCTTGTTGGCAGTCTAGTGACCACCACGGAACTCTATCCTTCGTGTGGACTGTAGAAGTTTTAGGAACAGCAACCTCGGCTGCATGTAAAATGCAAGTCTGAACGTGAGTTACCTTGTCATTAATGTCACCCTGCGAAATATCGAAGTTAGCGATTCTATAGAAGGCACCCCAGTCTGCTTTCTTAACCCTTATTTAGCGGCGAGCAACATAAGTCGAGTTAAATAAAGCTGGACTATGTGGCGGCGCTCGACATAACTCGAGTGGCAATTTCAGCACGTAATGTGGCTGAGAGAGAGAGACAAGTGGTGGCAGGAGACTAGCGAGCGTATGACTGCTCCAGACCACCGCGGCGAACCTACTGACACAAATCTCAGCTCCCTCCTCCCTCTCTCACTCGCTACATACTCAATTATGTACCGAAAGTACCGAATTACCTGCTTTTTGCACTCGCGTTGCACGGTTATTGCAAGAAAACTATCCATCATACAAGGATCGTTATGGTGTCATTCGAAAGCTCTGTTTATGCCCTTTCAGGGATAGGTACTTGTTTTACGTTCTGGGTCTTATTTAGGCATGAAAATGATCACGTAAACAGCCCTATTTTGGCTAAAAACACCCCGCTGTGCGGTACACATAAATAAACCGCATAGGCCGCTCGTAAGGTGTTAAAGTTGAATTTAATGGGCGGCGGTGGAGGAGCAAAGTCACATGAATAAGAAAGACAGATCGGTAGGTGGTCACTTTCCATAGAATCGTCGAAAGTGCCCCAAGTGATATTAGGTAGTATTACGGGAGATGACAAAGACATGTCAATGCATGATGAATGGCCCGTATGATCGTCTACATGAGTCACACTACCATCGTTCAAAAGACACAGGTCAGATGGAAGTAAAACATTAGCTATTTGTTTGCCGCGACCATCACACCTCATACTACCCCAATGATGATGATGTGCATTAAAGTCGCCTAAAAATTAATTTTGATTTGGGTATGAATTAAAAAGAGAAAGGAAAGAATCATCATCAGTCAGAACCTGAGGAGGACAATACAGAGAACAAATAGTCAGGTACGTGCCCCGAATTTTGACCCTACATGCGACAGCTTCCAGGGCAGAATTAAGAGGCACTGCTGACTCGCTGATTGGGGAAGCGACTTATGGACATAAATCGCCACCCCATGGCCCTCATGTCTTCTATACGAATGGTAGTGTTTAAAAGGAGGCGGATCGGCGTGATCCACCAAATTAATCTCCTGTAGACAAACGGCTGACGGCGCGTGTATTTGCAACAGAAGTGCTAAGTGTTGTAATTTATTCCTAATACCTCTACAGTTCCACTGAAGTATCCTGTACTCCATGGTTTAATTAAGAGTGACTTGGATGCCCAGTGTGCTTATATTTTTTACTCTTCTGTTTATTACGAGGGAAACCAGGGGACCTTTGCCGGGGCTTGCCACCGGCAACTTCCATCCGTTCAGTAGACCCCTCCAGGGGAGGTCGAGTTGCCTCCCTCGAGGGAGCTAGAGACGGGATGACGTGCTAGTAAGACGGACGGGAGAGAGGGGTCAGATTAAGTTTATAATTATTTACGTTATCACGCTTGCCATTCTTCCCGGCAACAGAAGAAGCAGCAGCAGCACCAGAATAAGAGGGCTTATCCTGCACTGAGCTAGAGGGAGAAGCAGTAGAAGGAGGAGTAGAAGAAGTAGAGGGAGTAGAAGAGATAGTGGTAGAGGGAGTAGGTAAGTCAGTAGCAGAGTCAGTAGAAGTGGTAGAGGTAGTAGTAGAGTTAGAAACGGTGGTAGCTGGCCGAGAATGTTCAAGAGCAGGAGGAACAGGTTCAGTTTGCGTGGACACAGAACAAGTCTGTGTCCCCACAGAGCACATCTGAGGCCGAGAGCCCGCCGCCGAAGCATAGGAAACATTTGGTCGAGGAGTTGCATGCAACTCCTCCACCTTCTTCTTCGCTTTGAAATACGACACTCCCGTAGTGGCCTTGACTGTGTGCAGACCTCCTTCTCTAGCTGCCACTTGGGGAAATCCTGAGAGGAAGCAGAGTGAGGACCCGCACAGTTTGCGCACTTAGCTGCCTCAGTGCATCCTTCAGCAACAAGACCCTGTCCACCACAATGCCCGCAAACCTTCTGGGAAGAGCGGCAAGCGTCTTTGTGATGCCTATATTGTTGGCATTTAAAGCAGCACATACACACAAACTGAACAAACTTCATAGCCAACATAATCATTAGTGGGAAGGGTAGCTTTACCAAAAGTTAGCACAACCGTCGGAGTCTTTACATGCGCGCCATCAGTGAAACGGGTAATGAATCTAGCCCCAATGACAAACTGATCGGCCATTTCATCAACAATCTCCTGTTCAGATATAGCCAAAAAATCCCTGCAATAGGCTACCCCCTTGCAGGAGTTTAGCGACACCGGTATCTGAGCAGTAACATCATATGAATGAAACTTTCGCAATTTAAGTAAATCCTTGACCTGAGAAGCATTACGAGTTTTAATGAGGAGGCCACCACTGGCAAGCTTTTTGACCTGGTCCACCAGGCCCGCATTACCATCAATCACCTTCTTAGTTATAAATGGATTGAGGGACGCTAGGGTAACCGGACCAGACGCATGAAGCGTTACAAAGAAGGCGTTCTCGGGGGCAATCACGGGCGTTGGAGGAGGGCGATCGGGAGGCTCACCCCTCCCCCTGACAGGGGAAGGGGGAGGGAGGAACAACGTCCATCCCACTTCCCCAGAAGGGGGAAGTAAGAACCGGGCCGGCGACGCCAGAAAAAGGGGAGGAAGAGTGAAAGCTTGCTAAACCCTCTCAATCCTCTGTTCGGGAAGCCGCGTCCCTGTTAATTCAGACCCAGAGCAATCAGTGGAGGGATATCCCAGAGGTCAGAAAGCAATGATCTAGCAAATACAAAGGGCAAAGACACCTACCTTGCCACATACAAAAAGAGAGGAAAAATGAATACAAACGTATTTATTAATGAACAAAAAGAGGCACCCAGGCCAACAAACATGCATAAAATAATAAATTCGCTGAGAACATGTCCACATGCCACGCCTAATGCAAGTCAAGTGTGGTAGTCTGGTTCTTGGGGTTTACTTAAATAATTTTAATGAAGAGATAAATTTTGTAGAATATAATTTTTTTTTTTTTTTTTTTTTTTTTTTTTTTTATTTTTTTTTTTTATTTTTTTTTTTTTTATTTTTTTTTTTTTTTTTTTTTAGTTGGGTTTCTTTGTTCTTGCTACATTGCGAAAAGCCGTGAAGAAGTAGCCTGTTGTTTCTGTTTCCATACTTCTGATGCACTCATAGACGTCTGGAGTTATTCGTTTTTCATCTTCTTTTGTAAGGATGCTTTTGAGGTTCTTGAAGCCCAGGTGATCAGTGTTCCTGGTGGAGAAGGAATCGTCCAGTCAACTATAATCATATAATCATAAAATTGTTTACCTTGATATTTAATATTACTGAAGTGATAAATTTGTTATAGACTGTCGTATGCTATTTTTCTTTTATAAACTGACATATAATGTTTTTTTTTATAAACTGTCAATTACAATTAGTAGTGCTTATTTAGTAATTAAAGCGTCTTTTATTAATTCAGGATTTAGTGTCTAAGTTAGATTTATCATTTGCATATGCTGAGGTTGTGTGCTTTCCATGTAGAGTGATTGTTTTCAGTCTTTATTATTAGTTTACGGTGTATAAGATATCTAGCACAAATAGTGTTTGCTTGGTTAATAATGAAAGTTATAATTGTATTAATTTAGAATATTCATATGAAACTTTAAATTGCGTATACTTATTTAGTCAATATAGATAATTTGAATAATGCAGTCATTCATATTTTTAGCTTGTGATTGTTAGAAGTTTGGCACTAAGTTGATATTTCTGCTGTACTTATGTAGCTGCTGCAGGTTCTCGTACAAGGATTGTGTAGTAATATTATTTTTATTAATCTCACCACCACACCCCCAATGAAATTAATTAAAGTATATATGATCCACCGGGATTCGAACCCGGGTTATCACACACATATTTTTGCCATCTTAACCATTACACCACCAGGACGGTTAAAGGTTTATGCACACGCCTACGACTTATTATCCATTCTCGAATACTGGATATTAATATAATCATGTTCATATTCCCAACCGCACTATGGTAGCCTACTGTTTAAGTGAGAGGAAAGAATATTCATGGGGCACAGATCATATAGACCGGCCTCTCGAAGAAATATCCCTAAACCTACTAATAATATTATTTTTAAGAATTATTTTGAAATACAATATAGATTTCTGAGTAATAAATACAAATTAAATTTAATGCATTACATTCGTTGGTCTCATTCTTGTTGAATATCTATAGGTATATATGTTTTCTATTAATAGGGATCTTGGGATTTTCCTGATGATGGCTGCGAGAGGTTAGCTAAACATTTGAAAAATAAATTAGATGTTGCCAAGCGTCCTTTTCCTTCTTACCCTTCTATTATGGAAGCTGAGATAACTATATATATATATATATATAAAAAACGTTCACCACCGCCAATGGCGCTCCTCTCACACTACTGACCAACCTGGTGAACAAGCCTACACTTTTTCTATCATAAATGACCTAGAGCAGCTGGTCCAGCAACCCACCCGTATCCCGGATCGCTTCGGAGATCGGCCCAACATTCTTGACTTATTTCTGACTTTTAACCCTTCTTCTTATATTGTCAATCTTTTCTCTCCATTGGGCTCCTCCGATCATAAACTTATCTCCGTCACCTGTCCTATCTCTTCAGTACGGCCACCCGATCCTCCCAGCTGGCGGCACTTGTGGCACTTTGGCGCTGCCGATAGGGAGGCTCTCTGGCAGTACTTCTTTGATTTCCCATGAAATGACTTCTGATTCCGTGGCCGAGGACCCTTGGAGAGTGCTGAACGCATTACCGAGGTAATCCTCTCGGGCATGGAAGCGTACATTCCATTTTCTTTCTCTCAGTCTAATGCACGCTTGTTCTACTGCTATCCACAACAAGGAAGAAGCTTTCAAACGGTACCGACGCCTTAAAACTCAAGAATCTCATTCTTCCTATGTTTCTGCCCGGAATCAAGACAAATCTGTTCTTCGACTTGCCAAGCACTCTTTCATCAATAATAAATGAACTGAACTATCCAACTCAAGCTCTTCCCAAGCTTTCTGGCATCTAGCCATAAACCTCTCCAACAATTTGTCTTCCTCGTTTTTCCCCCTCTCTTTTCCATTCTGATGGCACAACCATCAATTCTTCCTCTGACAAAGCTGAACTCTTCGCTCAAACTTTTGCTAGAAACTCCACCTTGGATGATTCCATTGCTATTCCTCCCTCTCTACCTCCCTCTTACTTATGCCTAATATCCTTCTCTTCTAAAGATGTACTTTCTACCCTCTCTGGGCTTAATACTAAGAAGGCGTACGGTCCGGACGGTGTTCCTCCTGTTGTACTCAAAAACTGTGCTTCCGTACTGACCCCCTGCCTAGGCAAACTCTTTGTCTCTGTCTCTCCTCTATCGTCTTCCCTTCATGCTGGAAGTTTGCTCTCATTCAACCTGTCCTAAAGAAGGGTGACCGCTCTCAACCCTCCAACTATCGTCCAATTGCTCTCATCTCTTGTATCTCTAAAGTTTTTGAAACTATTCTTGGTTCCAAATTTCTTAAGCATTTCTCTTCTCATAATCTATTCTCAGATCGCCAGTATGGCTTCCTTAACCCTTAATTAGCGGCTCACCACATAAGTCGAGTTAAATAAAGCTGGACTATGTGGCGGCGCTCGACATAACTCGAGTGGCAATTTCAGCACGTAATGTTGCTGAGAGAGAGAGACAAGTGGTGGCAGGAGACTAGCGAGCGTATGACTGCTCCAGACCACCGCGGCGAACCTACTGACACGAATCTCAGCTCCCTCCTCCCTCTCTCACTCGCTACATACTGAATTATATGGGGAAAGTACCGAATTACATGCTTTTTGCACTCGCGTTGCACGGTTATTGCAAGAAAACTAGCCATCATAAAAGGATCGTTATGGTGTCATTCGAAAGCTCTGTTTATGCCCTTTCAGGGATAGGTACTTGTTTTACGTTCTGGGTCTTATTTAGGCATGAAAATGATCACGTAAACAGCCCTATTTTGGCTAAAAACACCCCGCTGTGCGGTACATATAAATAAACCGCATAGGCCGCTCGTAAGGTGTTAAGGGTCGCTCTACTGGTGATCTTCTTTCATATCTTACTAACTGTTGGTCATCCTCCTTCCGGGACTTCGGTGAGACTTTTTCTGTTGCACTAGACATATCGAAGGCATTCGATAGAGTCTGGCACGAATCTTTAATTTCAAATCTTCCCTCCTTCGGTTTCTATCCCTCCATCTGTGCCTTTGTCTCTAATTTCCGTTCCGGCCGTTCCATAGCTGCGGGTTGTGGACGGCCATCACTCACTTCCACATCCTATCAACTCCGGCGTTCCTCAGGGTTCTGTCCTATCTCCTATTCTCTTTCTAATTTTCATATAAATGATCTTCTCAACTGTACATCCAGTCCCATCCATTCATATGCAGACGACTCTACCTTACACTACTCAATTAGTTTTCCAGAATGCCCCAGCCAGCAGTCCCTCAAAAACAAACATAATATAAACGCCATATAACACCTATATTCTGATATAGTTACTATTTCCAATTGGGGTTAGATAAAACCTTGTTGCATTTAAAGCTTCCAAGACCCAATTTCTCCATCTTACTACCCGTCCGGAACCTCCAGAGGACTATCCCTTACTCTTCAACAATACAAAAATCAATCCTTCATCTTCTCTCAATATTCTCAGTGTCTCTTTTTCTTCTGTTCTCACTTGGAAGTCTTGCTAAGGCAGCCTCCCAGAAGCTGGGTGTGCTCAACTGCCTGGAGGGGTTCTTTACCCCTGTGTATCTTCTTGCTCTGTACAGGGGCACAGTGTGTCCTTGTATTAAGTATTGTTCACATGTGCGGGGAGGATCCTCTCACACTGCACTCCTAGACAAAGTAGAATGGAAAGCCTTTCGTATCATTAACTCCCGTCCACTCACCAACTCTCTGCAATCTCTCTCTCTTCGCCGCAACATTGCATCTCTCTCGCTATTCTATCGCTACTACAATAATCAGTGTTCCTCGGAGCCTTCCCAGTGTATACCACCTCGTCTACGTAGGGTACGTAGTACACGTCTTGCAACACAATCCCAACCCTACTCTGTGCAACTCTCTAACCCAAGAGTGAAATGCTATTCTCAGGCTTTTTCTATTCAATTGCTGAGCTCTGGAACTCTCTCCCAGAATCAATCTTTCCCTCTTCTTATGACTTAAATTGCTTCAAACTCTGTGTGTCCAGGCATTTTAGCTCGAACATCCCTTGATTTTGGTCCTGTCACTCTTTCAACTCTGGGGGAGGCACTCACTGCAGGCAGTTCTGCCTTTTGTTTCCCTCATTCACATAGAAACTAAATAAAGATAAAAAATATATAGTATTTATATATACATATATAACATAATATGTGTATAGGCACCATTGCCACACACTGTACAACAGTGTTTCTCTAACATCTCTGAACCAAGACAGAGAGAAAGTTGACCACCGGGACAATTGTTAAGTCAAGACATCCAGACCGCCCGATGGGGTCACCTTCGTGTGAGAGAGAAACATAGGGAGCAGGAGCAAGCCAAGGCATTGATGGAATAAGCGACTAGGCCTTAACCCTTCCTGCCCGGGCTATACTCAACGCCAGTCTACAGATAAAAGTAAGGGCTACGTTTTGAGATTTAACCCCTAACTGTCGGCGAGCAACATAAGTCGAGTTAAATAAAGCTGGACTATGTGGCGGCGCTCGACATAGGTCGAGTGGCAATTTCAGCACTTAATGTTGCTGAGAGAGAGAGACAAGTGGTGGCAGGAGAGTAGCGAGCGTATGACTGCTCCAGACCACCGCGGCGAACCTACTGACACGAATCTCACCTCTCTCCTCCCTCTCTCACTCGCTATATATGGAATTGTATGGGGAAAGTGCCTAATTACATGCTTTTTGCACTCGCGTTGCACGGTTATTGCAAGAAAACTAGCCATCATAAAAGGATCGTTATTGTGTCATTCGAAAGCTCTGTTTATGCCCTTTCAGGGATAGATACTTGTTTTACGTTCTGGGTCTTATTTAGGCATGAAAATGATCACGTAAACAGCCCTATTTTGGCTAAAAACACCCCGCTGGGCGGTACATATAAATAAACCGCATAGGCCGCTCTTAAGGTGTTAAGTGAATTCTCTAGCAGTTTAAACAAAAAAAAATAGGCCTATGTTTACATACAATATTTTTTGGCCAGATCGCCTGGATAGGACTATTGACCTCTCTAAATGCTGCCTGGGGAGGAAGGGTTAAGGGGAGTCTGGCCGTTTGTTTGGTATATTAATTCATTTATTCATATATTTGTTTAGTTTCCTCTCTAGACCTCCATCAAGCTTATAAAAACACCCCCTAGACCCCCCTTCAAGATAAATTTGTACATTTTTCGGTAGAAAAATTTCCAGGCCGAAGGCCTGTTCTTCTTAAAACTGCAGTCTTGCTTACGCTCGCCAGGAAATAATCGACCCTAAATGGCACGAAAGGTCTGAAAATTGACAACGGAATGGGGCGAAATGTGTTAAAATCGCCAAACTAATGGGCTGCACGTCTTATAATCTCAAAACTAGTGGGGCTAAACATTAGGGAGAAGGGGGTCCAGAAAAATGGTCTGCCTCCCCTTAAATGCATAAGTAAAAGGCCTAGTGCATAAGTGTTTATTGAGATCAATAATAACCTTACATTTGCTTAACAGTGCCATTCAAGATCAGCAGGTAGAAACAGTATTATATGACAAGGATGGGCCTTCTTAAAACAATATTTATTGGCATCACAAGACCAAGTTTTTTCGGCTACATGTATCGAAAGACTTGAGTGCACTACACATTATATTATTATTTATATTACATGTATCGAAGCCTTGAGTGCACTACACATTATATTATTATTTATATTACATGTATCGAAGTCTTGAGTGCACTACACATTATATTAGTATTTATATTACATGTATCGAAGCCTTGAGTGCACTACACATTATATTATTATTTATATTACATGTATCGAAGCCTTGAGTGCACTACACATTATATTATTATTTTATTACATGTATCGAAGCCTTGAGTGCACTACACATTATATTATTATTTATATTACATGTATCGAAGCCTTGAGTGCACTACACATCATATTATTATTTATATTACATGTATCGAAGCCTTGAGTGCACTACACATTATATTATTATTTATATTACATGTATCGAAGCCTTGAGTGCACTACACATTATATTAGTATTTATATTACATGTATCGAAGCCTTGAGTGCACTACACATTATATTATTATTTATATTACATGTATCGAAGCCTTGATGCACTACACATTATATTATTATTTATATTACATGTATCGAAGCCTTGAGTGCACTACACATTATATTATTATTTATATTACATGTATCGAAGCCTTGAGTGCACTACACATTATATTATTATTTATATTACATGTATCGAAGCCTTGAGTGCACTACACATTATATTATTATTTATATTACATGTATCGAAGCCTTGAGTGCACTACACATTATATTATTATTTATATTACATGTATCGAAGCCTTGAGTGCACTACACATTATATTAGTATTTATATTACATGTATCGAAGCCTTGAGTGCACTACACATTATATTATTATTTATATTACATGTATCGAAGCCTTGAGTGCACTACACATTATATTATTATTTATATTACATGTATCGAAGCCTTGAGTGCACTACACATTATATTATTATTTATATTACATGTATCGAAGCCTTGAGTGCACTACACATTATATTATTATTTATATTACATGTATCGAAGCCTTGAGTGCACTACACATTATATTATTTATATTACATGTATCGAAGCCTTGAGTGCACTAACATTATATTATTTATATTACATGTATCGAAGCCTTGAGTGCACTACACATTATATTATTATTTATATTACATTTTCATTTATTTATTATTAATTCGGATATTTCCCGATAAGGAGCTCTAAGATGCAAATATATAGTCCTAATTCATATTTTCACCAACCCACCAATTAACTTACAAATATAGCTAATTATTGATAATAAAATATAAGATTATAAGTCAGCAGGTTAGATCAAGGCTACTTTTTGACTCGGATGCTGTGGCTTCCATACATCTGCCGGTTAAATGCCCGTGTGACACCAGCTAAAGGATAAAGCTTGTAAACCACACACAGGGCCAAGCGATCAGTGTCTGCCACCCGAGCGCCATTCAAACCCAACAAGCACAAGAACCACACACATATAACAGGAAACTATGCTGCATACACCGCCTTTATTATTTGGTATGTAAATTTGTGGTGCGAAGGACGAGGACATTTAATTAAAAAGGTATATACAATGTCATATGTACTGTGCATTATTGTACTCAAACATCTTTTATTAATTAACTATAGTGAGATACTGTTATTTATTAATGTTCAATACATTCAATTTTCAAAGTGTGACACAAAACTTTAACGTAATTGCTAAAATATATTGTAATACCATTCCAAAGTGCATCATGGATGAATATATTGTAATACAGTAGAACCATTCCAAAGTGCATCATGGATGAATATATTGTAATACAGTAGAACCATTCCAAAGTGCATCATGGATGAATATATTGTAATACAGTAGAACCATTCCAAAGTGCATCATGGATGAATATATTGTAATACAGTAGAACCATTCCAAAGTGCATCATGGATGAATATATTGTAATACAGTAGAACCATTCCAAAGTGCATCATGGATGAATATATTGTAATACAGTAGAACCATTCCAAAGTGCATCATGGATGAATATATTGTAATACAGTAGAACCATTCCAAAGTGCATCATGGATGAATATATTGTAATACAGTAGAACCATTCCAAAGTGCATCATGGATGAATATATTGTAATACAGTAGAACCATTCCAAAGTGCATCATGGATGAATATATTGTAATACAGTAGAACCATTCCAAAGTGCATCATGGATGAATATATTGTAATACAGTAGAACCATTCCAAAGTGCATCATGCATGAATATATTGTGAACCATTCCAAAGTGCATCATGGATGAATATATTGTAATACAGTAGAACCATTCCAAAGTGCATCATGCATGAAATGTGCACGAAAGTGTTAACTATTGCAAAATGATGACACCATGTTCATGTCATTATGATTATCAATTGATGATTGTATGCAATGTTGGCTGAACGTGTAAAACTATAAGATTTTACCTTATTTATGCAATTGGCTAATCCTAAGAAGAGATCATAAGCGAGATTATCTTACTGAAGGGGTTAAGTACTGAACCAGCAGGATTTCAGCTACATTATGACAAATATGTTTGTGAGCGTGTGGGTGTGTCCAACATGGATGAGATTGTCTATAATGGGGAGATTGTAGGCATCGATCGAACAGGGGGAGGCTGTATAGGAATGTGATAAGGAGTTGCTGGAAGCCTGGAACTCCTGTTTAATTTTCCTGGCTTCTCTTACTGATTTTGTTTATGTACCAGCTACACAGAGAGCAATCCAGCCAACTCTAATAAACACCTCCTCTCCATAACACTACACCATAACAAGCACACTACACTTCTATCCAATTTCTATTTATAATATTTATTAAAGATCCCAACTGAACCTTTAGTCCTATTCACTCCTATAATTATGACTCTACCCTACACTATCCAATTATCTGTCCACAACGACCCATAATGCAGCCAGAATTATCTTTCCACAACGACCCATAATGCAGCCAGAATTATCTTTCCACAACGACCCATAATGCAGCCAGAATTATCTTTCCACAACGACCCATAATGCAGCCAGAATTATCTTTCCACAACGACCCATAATGCAGCCAGAATTATCTTTCCACAACGACCCATAATGCAGCCAGAATTATCTTTCCACAACGACCCATAATGCAGCCAGAATTATCTTTCCACAACGACCCATAATGCAGCCAGAATTATCTTTCCACAACGACCCATAATGCAGCCAGAATTATCTTTCTACAACGACCCATAATGCAGCCAGAATTATCTTTCCACAACGACCCATAATGCAGCCAGAATTATCTTTCCACAACGACCCATAATGCAGCCAGAATAATCTTTCCACAACGACCCATAATGCAGCCAGAATTATCTTTCCACAACGACCCATAATGCAGCCAGAATTATCTTTCCACAACGACCCATAATGCAGCCAGAATTATCTTTCCACAACGACCCATAATGCAGCCAGAATTATCTTTCCACAACGACCCATAATGCAGCCAGAATTATCTTTCCACAACGACCCATAATGCAGCCAGAATTATCTTTCCACAACGACCCATAATGCAGCCAGAATTATCTTTCCACAACGACCCATAATGCAGCCAGAATTATCTTTCCACAACGACCCATAATGCAGCCAGAATTATCTTTCCACAACGACCCATAATGCAGCCAGAATTATCTTTCCACAACGACCCATAATGCAGCCAGAATTATCTTTCCACAACGACCCATAATGCAGCCAGAATTATCTTTCCACAACGACCCATAATGCAGCCAGAATTATCTTTCCACAACGACCCATAATGCAGCCAGAATTATCTTTCCACAACGACCCATAATGCAGCCAGAATTATCTTTCCACAACGACCCATAATGCAGCCAGAATTATCTTTCCAAAACGACCCATAATGCAGCCAGAATGCAAATGAATAGTACACCTATCTTCTGCTCTATCAAATGAATAGTACACCTATCTTCTGCTCTATTAAATATTTCCGATTGGGGCAGTCATAACCTTTCTAATTTCAATGCTTTTAAAACTCAATGTCTCCATCTATCTACTCATTACTATCTTTCAAATGGCTATCTTTTACTCTTCAACAACACAAATCAAATTGTTGTCTTCTCGCAATAATCTTGGTGTCTCTTTTTCTGCTGAACTTTATTGGAGATACTATATTACCACTCTTGCTAAATCAGCTTTCCAGAAGTTAGGTGTGTTCAACATTATCTGAGGGTTCTTTATCCCGCGCTGCTTCTTGGTCTGTAGGCTACAGAAGAATTCACTATCTATGTCTCAACCTCGGGATTGTAGGCTGGTCAGTAGCCTGTAACTCTTACAGAGCCCCGAAATTATCAATAGAAGCTTTGAGATGTTGAGCGCTTCATATGTCGCTCTAGATGGTTACAGTGGAGCTTCAAGGTGTTGGTTGCTTCCTTCCTGCCACACTAGATGACGACACCATACATATACACGTCACTTGTTTGGAGAGAGCAGCTATACGGTCATTCCGTCATTCACAGCATCTTCGAATATGGTTAAGCATCTTCTATGGTATGAATTAGTGACTATATAGGGGGTGTTTTCTTGACGTGTCGGTGTAGCCAGGATATTTATAGAACAGCAAGAACGATCAGATCACCTCGGAAAAAACCCTGACGTTAGACGTGGACTCATCTGAGGCCCTTTTGGTCTGCATTCAACGACACTGCACTGTGCTAATGCCTTTGTTCGCATGTGTGGAAAGGTTCCACCTATACCACACTTCTCTAAAAGGTAGAGGCATAACCATTTTGTCTCATCAACTCACCTCCTCTTACTAATTCACTACATTATTTCTCTAAATGCCGCCATGTTGAATCTCGTTCACTATTACAACCACCTTTCAACACATTTACATCCCCATTCTGTCCAACTCTCTAACCCAAGAGTGCGCCAATTTTCCCAGTCTTTCTTCTATTTAACAAGTAGACTCTGAGACTTTCTCCCTCAAACTACCTTTCTCTCATCCTATTACCTTAATGGATAGATATCCTGTATTCGGCAAATGGAATTAATCATTAATTTTTACTCTATCGTACCTTGAGTTGTAGGGGGTATACAAAATATAGGCGCTTTGCTTTTTGTTGCCTTGTTACTCATAGGGAAAACAAAAATGAAAACAATAAAGTGCATTTGTCCATATTCATTACTTGACTGTCTTCCATATGGTGTTGGGTAGATTGGTAATTGTGAAGAAGAACACACCTCTTGATAAGTTAGTATCCTGTATTATATATATATATATTATATACCGCATATAATTTGCCTATTATTCATTGTTAAGATATATCCCTGATGAATGGCACAAAAGCGTAATACTAAACATATACAGTATAAGGGCAATGGGGAGGCATTGGATATAAAGTATAAGGGCAATGGGGAGGCATTGGATATACAGTATAAGGGCAATGGGGAGGCATTGGATATACAGTATAAGGGCAATGGGGAGGCATTGGATATACAGTATAAGGGCAATGGGGAGGCATTGGATATACAGTATAAGGGCAATGGGGAGGCATTGGATATACAGTATAAGGGCAATGGGGAGGCATTGGATATACAGTATAAGGGCAATGGGGAGGGCATTGGATATACAGTATAAGGGCAATGGGGAGGCATTGGATATACAGTATAAGGGCAATGGGGAGGCATTGGATATACAGTATAAGGGCAATGGGGAGGCATTGGATATACAGTATAAGGGCAATGGGGAGGCATTGGATATACAGTATAAGGGCAATGGGGAGGCATTGGATATACAGTATAAGGGCAATGGGGAGGCATTGGATATACAGTATATGGGCAATGGGGAGGGCATTGGATATACAGTATAAGGGCAATGGGGAGGCATTGGATATACAGTATAAGGGCAATGGGGAGGCATTGGATATACAGTATAAGGGCAATGGGGAGGCATTGGATATACAGTATAAGGGCAATGGGGAGGCATTGGATATACAGTATAAGGGCAATGGGGAGGCATTGGATATACAGTATAAGGGCAATGGGGAGGGCATTGGATATACAGTATAAGGGCAATGGGGAGGCATTGGATATACAGTATAAGGGCAATGGGGAGGCATTGGATATACAGTATAAGGGCAATGGGGAGGCATTGGATATACAGTATAAGGGCAATGGGGAGGCATTGGATATACAGTATAAGGGCAATGGGGAGGCATTGGATATACAGTATAAGGGCAATGGGGAGGCATTGGATATACAGTATATGGGCAATGGGGAGGGCATTGGATATACAGTATAAGGGCAATGGGGAGGCATTGGATATACAGTATAAGGGCAATGGGGAGGCATTGGATATACAGTATAAGGGCAATGGGGAGGCATTGGATATACAGTATAAGGGCAATGGGGAGGCATTGGATATACAGTATAAGGGCAATGGGGAGGCATTGGATATACAGTATAAGGGCAATGGGGAGGCATTGGATATACAGTATAAGGGCAATGGGGAGGCATTGGATATACAGTATAAGGGCAATGGGGAGGCATTGGATATACAGTATAAGGGCAATGGGGAGGCATTGGATATACAGTATAAGGGCAATGGGGAGGCATTGGATATGGGAAATTATAGGGGCCTGAAAATGCTTGACAAAGTCATGAAAGTCTATGAGAGAGTCTTTGTAGGTATGATAAGGGAAAGCATTTCTATTAACGATATGCAGTTCGGTTTCATGCCAGGATGTGGCACAACCGATGCTATCTTCATAGTCAAGCAGCTGCAGGAAAGATATCTACTTAAACATAGAGATCTGTATCTTGTGTTTGTAGACCTGGAGAAGGCCTTTGATAGGGTGCCCAGAGAAGTTGTGCAGTGGGCTATGAGAAAACTAGGTATAGAGGAGTGGCTGATGCGTGTGATAATGAAGATGTATGAGGACTCTCGAACGGCAGTAAGGGTGAAAGGTGAACTGAGTGACGAGTTTACAGTTCGCGTCGGAGTTCACCAGGGCTCTGTGTTAAGCCCTCTCGTCTTTGTTATGGTTCTGGAGGCACTATCTGGTGATTTAAGAGTTGGGCTCCCATGGGATCTGCTATATGCAGATGACCTAGTACTTATCGCAGATAGTGTGCGGGATGCCGAGGCCAAGTTCAGAAGATGGCATGGCAAGTAAAGGGTTAAGAGTTAATATAAATAAAACAAAGGTTTTACATAGTGGATTAGGGCTAAGGAAGGTAGAAAAAAGTGGGGCATTCCCCTGCGCAGTATGCAGAAAAGGAGTTGGCGTGAACTCAATACAGTGTAGCGTGTGCCACAGCTGGGTACATCACAGGAAGAAGCGCTGCACTAGAATAAAGGGGCCTCTACCAAGGAAGAAGTCCGAAATTGAGAAATTTGTACACATAGTATGCAAAGGTGAGCTTGTATTCAATGATCGGCTCGAGAGTGTTAACTTTGGCAATGAGGCACTGGAGATGGTGGGCAAGTTTTGCTACTTGGGAGATATCATCTCTACCGGTGGTGGGGCCGAGGACAGCCACTATTGCCAGAATACGATGCGGCTGGGGAAAGTTTAGAGAACTCTTACCACTACTCACCATGAGAAGAATCCCTCTCCCATTGAAGGGAAAGGTGTACGCTTCATGCGTTAGAAGCGCAATAACATATTATGCTTCAGAAACGTGGCCTGTCAAAGCGGATGATACCAACAGAATGGAACACAATGAGATGAGGATGGTGAAATGGATGTGGGGTGCCAAACTGCAAGATAGGATATCAAGTGTAGAGCTAAGGAGAATGTTATAGGTATCAAGAGAATCAGTGATGAGATGCATACTATGTGGAGAGGTTGGATGAACAAAGCTGGGTGAAAAGATGCAGGTCCATGAATGTGGAGGGAGCTGCACCAAGGGGTGGACCAAAAAATATGTGGGATCGAACTTTGCAGTCTGATCTTAACCCGGCAACTGCTGGAAGACTCTTAAGAGTTTCCCCGGGCGACTGCGGGAAGACTCTTAAGAGGCTAGGAAAAAAATATCCATTTAAAACACCCAAATTTTTTTTTTTTTTTTGTTTTTTTTTGTATTGCCCCTGGGCCATGTCAAATATCACTCCTCCACCTCCCCTCCTTCCCCACTTTCCTCCCCTCCTTCAGTTATCACCTATTTTCCCTGTTATTCCCTTATTCTGTGGTCTATTTTCGTGCTAACATTAGCGAGTTGGTAGCAGGGCGTTGTCATCACTGTTACCAAGCGTGGGAAAGAGCGAGAGAGAGACTATTGCGTAACAGTGTCTCTCCAGACAACGGGAGGGGAGGAGGGGAGGGAGGTTGCCTCAGCCATACATTATGTAACTCCCGGCCTGTATCGCCGATTTTGACCATCCAAACACTGTTTCCACTTGTTTTATTGTTGTAACAGGTTAACACCTTACGAGCGGCCTATGCGGTTTATTTATATGTACCGCCCAGCGGGGTGTTTTTAGCCAAAATAGGGCTGTTTACGTAATCATTTTCATGCCTAAATAAGACCCAGAACGTAAAACAAGTATCTATCCCTGAAAGGGCATAAACAGAGCTTTCGAATGACACCATAACGATCCTTTTATGATGGCTAGTTTTCTTGCAATAACCGTGCAACGCGAGTGCAAAAAGCATGTAATTAGGCACTTTCCCCATACAATTCCGTATATAGCGAGTGAGAGAGGGAGGGAGGAGGTGGGATTCGTGTCAGTAGGTTCGCCGCGGTGGTCTGGAGCAGTCATATGCTCGCTACTCTCCTGCCACCACTTGTCTCTCTCTCTCAGCAACATTACGTGCTGAAATTGCCACACGACCTATGTCGAGCGCCGCCACATAGTCCAGCTGTATTTAACTCGACTTATGTTGCTCGCCGCTAATTAAGGGTTAATACCTTTATAATCAACCTATAATAGGCGCATAAGGATAAGTATTAATGCTATTTATGGTAAAATAACGATGTTAGTGATGGGAACAGCTCAAATACGTGCGCACAGGAGTGTGGTGTCTCATACCCCCCATGCGCATGTCGTAGGTTAAATCAAAGAATCTGACAAATGAGACACCTCTTAACCTAGGAAGCGCGGAACTATGGTATTTGAAACGTCCCACCAGGCGAAGGTTATTTGGTTCATTCCTGACTAAAATCGTTATTTTTTTATCATATATATCATTATTTCTTATTCATATGCGCCTATTTTACGTTTAATATGAAGATATAATTATCTAACAGCAATGAAACAAGTGGGAATAGTATTTGGGGGGTGAACATGACGAAATATTGCTGAACGGTTCATTCATGAGATTAGAGCCAGCGCAACATACACCCTCCCTCTCTCACTTATTGATCCACACTGGCCTTTTGTTAGTGAAATCTCTCTCTTGCCACAATCTCTATATGCATCCAACACGACCTGTGGGGGATATTGGAGCGGAAAATAAATGGATAAACAAGGGAATAAGAGGAAAAAGAGGTGATGATTGATGAAGGGTGGGGGGTGGGTTGGGGGGTTGGACACATGTGGAGGAGTGATAGGAGGGATGGAGGGGAATTATCTCACTTTATCACATATTGTTTTGTTTTGAGTGCCAATGGGATGTTTAGAAAGGCTTTTTTTAGACCTTGGCTCATATGAGGACACTCGCTTTCGCTCACAACAGACTCAATTGAGGACGCTCACCATTCTTGAGTTAACGGAGCTGCCTGGAACACTGCCATTAGGACGTGAGACTAGAACCGCAGTTTGTGTGGAGCTCTCGGTCTTTAAATTTGTGTATGTAGTGTATTGCGTATGAATATGATTATTTTTGCAAGCCATTGTCGTGTTATGTTCGTGGGATCTCCATGTAACCAGCCAAATTATTCTTACATTATTTGATTTTCCTGTTTGTGATTGGTTGATATTGAGTTGATTTCAATGATCCTGCCTTGTGATTCGTCCATGTGTGTCATGTGCGCCTGGGAGAGTGCAGTCATGCTTATTCCTAAATATTTGTACATTATCTGTATGTATTTAGTTTAGTTCATGTCAGGAGGAATTTGTGCTGGTCACGTATCTTAGAGTATATTTTGCTCTCCTATGATATTTCGTAAGTTAAGTGTAGGTACTATCATTAATATGTTAGTTGTATGGAACAATCTGGCATCTCAGTTGGGGGCCCGGGCCGTAGCTCACTAAGCCTTATTCTCGTCTCAGCCCCGATCACGATAACGTCTAATTTAATGACCTTGTATTAATGTCTTGCTAGTGCCCCAGCAACACGCCGTTGTTCTATGGCATTTTAGGACTAGACAACGTATTGATAGGCCATAGTTATAACCCTTGCTCTTGTGTGTGTGTCCCAGCTGGACAGTGGTGAGGTGGCATGCTAGGGTTTAATCCAGTGCAGTATATTTTATTAAGAGTATTAGTCCAGCCCAGGTTCACTGTTAATTAAAATATTCATGGTAAATTTGTATTTATAACTTCTTACAAACATCACGAAAATAGGATTCTGTCTCAATTTGTTAAATGTACACCATCCTTAACCCGGCAAGCGCGATAGGCCTCACGGAAGGCTTCCTATAGGGAACGCGATAGGCCTCACGGAAGCAGGACCATAAAAAAAGCCTTCCAAAAAAAAAAAGGGCCTATCAAAGCAAAGGATTTTGTCTCTAGGTGAGATAATTCCCCTCTAGTACTCATCCATGTGTTTCTCACCCCTCCCCCTCCCCTCCTTCCCCACCTTATTCCCCCCTCCCCCCCCTCCTCAATTATCACCTATTTATCCACTTATTATCATCATTTATCGGTTATTTTTCTCTCCCGCGATAATGTAGCACAGGTGGGTTGCATAAAAGATCGTTATGCAACACCCAGACACCGGCACACACCGCCCCGCTCGTCTCAGTTGACTCCCAGACAGCGAGAGGGGAGGGCTGCCTGTGTCTCTCTCTCGCCTGAGATTATGACCGGGTGGCCAATATCTTCGTTTTTCACCACCCAAATGCTTTTCCCACTTATTTTAGCACTCTTGAAGGTTCATATATACATCATATATGTAAAATAAAAGCATACCGAAAACAAATAATGGTTTATATTGTAAATATAACGAATTCTGTCAGAATCCAGGGCTAGAAATGCACAAATAACTACCCTAGCACCTAGGTCTATATCGCGCTTGTCAGGTTAATAAAGGGTATTACTAAATATATTTATTAATTGACATTGATATTACATGGGGGTCGTATAATCTTATAATCACATTACCCAAGAAAACCGGGAACAGCTTTAATAATCTGTTGCACCCACCCGAGTGGTTTGGCTCAAGAAGAAAGCTGATAGTGATTCGATACATTGCCTGATTTGCTATGAGCTTGCGAGCAAACCTGTTCATGTGACAATGTATACATATACAGAAGACAGTGAAGTAATGAATATAGACTATGCAGATTTTGTTTTAGTAGAATATATATGTCTCACAAATACGGATAAGTAAATGATTAGGCCTCAGCCAGGATTCGAACCACAGTCAATCAGAATGACATCCAACGCTTTAACCCGCTTGGTTACAGCGCGTTATAAATGTTCACCAACCTTATCCCATATAAATAAGAGAAGGGAAATCCTACTACTCCTCAGATTTCCCTTCTATACATATGGGGGAAATGTTTGTAAGTTTTTATCGTGCCGTTGCCGACTGGGTGGGTTAAAGCGTGGGCTGTCATTCTGATTGTCTGAGGATCGAATCTTGGCTGATATCTAAACATCATGCGAATATATACAGTATATATATATATATATATATATGTATATATATATATATATATATATATATATATATATATATATATATATATATTTTGAGATGCGGTATATGGAGAAATTGCCAAATAAAACACTCAAGAAATCACCACCATCAGCTCTGACATCCAACCCACCAGTTCGGATTGCTAGCTGGCTCGCTGGTGTAGTGACTAGCCTATTGGACTTCCACCCAGAAGGCCCAGGATCACGCCCATGCTCGGCGCATTAAAGATTTTTCACAAGCACTGAGTCATTACCGTCCCTCATGAGCAAGGGGATGGGGTAGTAGTACAGGACCCCAATGGAAATACGCCTAATCGGCTTATTGGGCTATCCTTAGCTGGCTTAGCATGCGCTAGCTTGAAGAACTATTATTATTATTAATGTTATTAGCATTCAACAACTTAGCACAACCAAATTCAATGAATACCAACATGGCAACCAGCTTAACGACAAAGAGTATCCCTTTATACCAGCAGCATCTATGATGCACACAACATCTAGAGAGAGAGTATCCCTTTATACCAGCAGCATCTATGATGCACACAACATCTAGAGAAAGAGTTTCCCTTTATACCAGCAGCATCTATGATGCACACAACATCTAGACAAAGAGTATCCCTTTATACCAGCAGCATCTATGATGCACACAACATCTAGAGAAAGAGTATCCCTTTATACCAGCAGCATCTATGATGCACACAACATCTAGACAAAGAGTATCCCTTTATACAGCAGCATCTATGATGCACACAACATCTAGACAAAGAGTATCCCTTTATACCAGCAGCATCTATGATGCACACAACATCTAGACAAAGAGTATCCCTTTATACCAGCAGCATCTATGATGCACACAACATCTAGAGAAAGAGTATCCCATTATACCAGCAGCATCTATGATGCACACAACATCTAGAGAAAGAGTATCCCTTTATACCAGCAGCATCTATGATGCACACAACATCTAGAGAAAGAGTATCCCTTTATACCAGCAGCATCTATGATGCACACAACATCTAGACAAAGAGTATCCCTTTATACCAGCAGCATCTATGATGCACACAACATCTAGAGAAAGAGTATCCCTTTATACCAGCAGCATCTATGATGCACACAACATCTAGACAAAGAGTATCCCTTTATACCAGCAGCATCTATGATGCACACAACATCTAGAGAAAGAGTATCCCTTTATACCAGCAGCATCTATGATGCACACAACATCTAGACAAAGAGTATCCCTTTATACCAGCAGCATCTATGATGCACACAACATCTAGACAAAGAGTATCCCTTTATACCAGCAGCATCTATGATGCACACAACATCTAGACAAAGAGTATCCCTTTATACCAGCAGCATCTATGATGCACACAACATCTAGAGAAAGAGTATCCCTTTATACCAGCAGCATCTATGATGCACACAACATCTAGACAAAGAGTATCCCTTTATACCAGCAGCATCTATGATGCACACAACATCTAGAGAAAGAGTATCCCTTTATACCAGCAGCATCTATGATGCACACAACATCTAGACAAAGAGTATCCCTTTATACCAGCAGCATCTATGATGCACACAACATCTAGAGAAAGAGTATCCCTTTATACCAGCAGCATCTATGATGCACACAACATCTAGAGAAAGAGTATCCCTTTATACCAGCAGCATCTATGATGCACACAACATCTAGACAAAGAGTATCCCTTTATACCAGCAGCATCTATGATGCACACAACATCTAGACAAAGAGTATCCCTTTATACCAGCAGCATCTATGATGCACACAACATCTAGACAAAGAGTATCCCTTTATACCAGCAGCATCTATGATGCACACAACATCTAGAGAAAGAGTATCCCTTTATACCAGCAGCATCTATGATGCACACAACATCTAGACAAAGAGTATCCCTTTATACCAGCAGCAGCATCTATGATGCACACAACATCTAGACAAAGAGTATCCCTTTATACCAGCAGCATCTATGATGCACACAACATCTAGAGAAAGAGTATCCCTTTATACCAGCAGCATCTATGATGCACACAACATCTAGAGAAAGAGTATCCCTTTATACCAGCAGCATCTATGATGCACACAACATCTAGACAAAGAGTATCCCTTTATACCAGCAGCATCTATGATGCACACAACATCTAGACAAAGAGTATCCCTTTATACCAGCAGCATCTATGATGCACACAACATCTAGAGAAAGAGTATCCCTTTATACCAGCAGCATCTATGATGCACACAACATCTAGACAAAGAGTATCCCTTTATACCAGCAGCATCTATGATGCACACAACATCTAGAGAAAGAGTATCCCTTTATACCAGCAGCATCTATGATGCACACAACATCTAGACAAAGAGTATCCCTTTATACCAGCAGCATCTATGATGCACACAACATCTAGACAAAGAGTATCCCTTTATACCAGCAGCATCTATGATGCACACAACATCTAGACAAAGAGTATCCCTTTATACCAGCAGCATCTATGATGCACACAACATCTAGACAAAGAGTATCCCTTTATACCAGCAGCATCTATGATGCACACAACATCTAGACAAAGAGTATCCCTTTATACCAGCAGCATCTATGATGCACACAACATCTAGAGAAAGAGTATCCCTTTATACCAGCAGCATCTATGATGCACACAACATCTAGACAAAGAGTATCCCTTTATACCAGCAGCATCTATGATGCACACAACATCTAGACAAAGAGTATCCCTTTATACCAGCAGCATCTATGATGCACACAACATCTAGAGAAAGAGTATCCCTTTATACCAGCAGCATCTATGATGCACACAACATATAGAGAAAGAGTATCCCTTTATACCAGCAGCATCTATGATGCACACAACATCTAGACAAAGAGTATCCCTTTATACCAGCAGCATCTATGATGCACACAACATCTAGACAAAGAGTATCCCTTTATACCAGCAGCATCTATGATGCACACAACATCTAGACAAAGAGTATCCCTTTATACCAGCAGCATCTATGATGCACACAACATCTAGAGAAAGAGTATCCCTTTATACCAGCAGCATCTATGATGCACACAACATCTAGAGAAAGAGTATCCCTTTATACCAGCAGCATCTATGATGCACACAACATCTAGACAAAGAGTATCCCTTTATACCAGCAGCATCTATGATGCACACAACATCTAGACAAAGAGTATCCCTTTATACCAGCAGCATCTATGATGCACACAACATCTAGACAAAGAGTATCCCTTTATACCAGCAGCATCTATGATGCACACAACATCTAGACAAAGAGTATCCCTTTATACCAGCAGCATCTATGATGCACACAACATCTAGACAAAGAGTATCCCTTTATACCAGCAGCATCTATGATGCACACAACATCTAGACAAAGAGTATCCCTTTATACCAGCAGCATCTATGATGCACACAACATCTAGACAAAGAGTATCCCTTTATACCAGCAGCATCTATGATGCACACAACATCTAGACAAAGAGTATCCCTTTATACCAGCAGCATCTATGATGCACACAACATCTAGACAAAGAGTATCCCTTTATACCAGCAGCATCTATGATGCACAACATCTAGACAAAGAGTATCCCTTTATACCAGCAGCATCTATGATGCACACAACATCTAGACAAAGAGTATCCCTTTATACCAGCAGCATCTATGATGCACACAACATCTAGACAAAGAGTATCCCTTTATACCAGCAGCATCTATGATGCACACAACATCTAGACAAAGAGTATCCCTTTATACCAGCAGCATCTATGATGCACACAACATCTAGACAAAGAGTATCCCTTTATACCAGCAGCATCTATGATGCACACAACATCTAGACAAAGAGTATCCCTTTATACCAGCAGCATCTATGATGCACACAACATCTAGACAAAGAGTATCCCTTTATACCAGCAGCATCTATGATGCACACAACATCTAGACAAAGAGTATCCCTTTATACCAGCAGCATCTATGATGCACACAACATCTAGACAAAGAGTATCCCTTTATACCAGCAGCATCTATGATGCACACACCATCTAGACAAAGAGTATCCCTTTATACCAGCAGCATCTATGATGCACACAACATCTAGACAAAGAGTATCCCTTTATACCAGCAGCATCTATGATGCACACAACATCTAGACAAAGAGTATCCCTTTATACCAGCAGCATCTATGATGCACACAACATCTAGAGAAAGAGTATCCCTTTATACCAGCAGCATCTATGATGCACACAACATCTAGACAAAGAGTATCCCTTTATACCAGCAGCATCTATGATGCACACAACATCTAGACAAAGAGTATCCCTTTATACCAGCAGCATCTATGATGCACACAACATCTAGAGAACACGTAGCACAAATGGGGGGGCTATATTATTCCACAGAAAACCAGGGCGGCCATCTTGGATCACAACATTTGCACCCCGATTACGATCCTCACACCTGGCCAAACATCACCACCTGTCGTCTACAAGAGCAACCCAAGGGTGTGACCCGGCAGGAAAAGCCAAACACCAGGTATACCACCGGATTCACCACAAAAACTATGACGAAGTGATCCAAACGTGGACAAAGCCACCAGTTGCGCCTCGACGCTTCAACCCCATCATGCTGAGCCAACACAACACCAAAACACGCCCAACTTCAGCCACACTATCAACTCAAGGGCGTGCATCAGAGAAAAATCAGAAATACCTGCTTCGTCACCTAAATCAGCAGGGAAGAAATATAAAACACAAGAAGAAAAAAAACGGGAAAATGCGCACCACTTCAAACCCATATATCATGCATTTCCTGGACTGCAACCTAGTTCCGCAACCTGCACGACTAGTTAACTCGCCAGGATTATCAGGTTCAACAACTGCAGCATACCCAATAACACTGAACAAAACATCATCATCCAACGTGCCCTTCATGCCTGGAGTCACCTTGCCTTCAACATCTCAGCCAGAAGAGACACTACCTCCGCCAGCCAGACAATCAGAAGCAACCAGCCTGCTGGATTGAATCCTACTTTTGGATCTTTGATAGGTAGTCTTATGGTGGAAAGGACAATTACCTGTCATAATAACCGTTTGGGACAGCCGAGACCGACACGCTACAATCTGTGTGGTTTAAGCCAGTCTACCTGGGCCTGCCACAGTCCAGACCGGAAAAGCGAGTTATTAGGCAATCCTGGGCTAAAAGACAAGTTTAAGGTGTATTGTGACCCTCTTAAGACTGTAATATATCCTGCACAACTTGGTGTTATTTCAGTGACTCTGCCGACCATGCACTGTCCCGAGTTACGTAGCAACACAGTACCTGGATTAATGATCACCCCAGAAAGTTTGAACAGTCTCACTTTTGCCCCCTTCTTGTCTGGCCATGATGAGATAAGGCAAGTGTGTGTCAGTTCAATAAATACCACTAACCCTGTTAGCTTGCCTCCAACACCAGGAAAGACCTTATCCGTAGGGGAAAAGCTATCTCCCCCACACAGATATGACACAAGTGAATACCCGAGGACCAGCCAGAGACCCAGAAGGAAGCGAGACTTAGCCAAACACCCGTTGAAACTCTTCGGGCCCGATCCTCACCCGTGACAACTGCGAATTGTCTACAGTGCCTGAGAGTCCTATGTGTGATAGTCGGTTACGTTAGTGTATGTGCGTAGCCGCTGAGGACCTCAACTCGTCACCAACGCCAGTGCCAGTGCTCGTTCTTCCCCGTTTCTCCTCTTCTATCATCTTTAAGTGCCTATGTGTTTCTCGTAGTAGTAACAGTGATTATTGTGAGGACTTAGACCCAGATATGCCGAGAATCTCCTAAGTTTTAACGTAATTACCTCGAATACATGCTTTACGTTTCCCTATGCCTTGCTTCATGCTACTCCGTTTGTTGGAGAACATACCAAACCTGTCCTACACTGGTGATATATATATATATACTTCCTCGTGTCCGGGCTAACGCGACTCATCGAAAAGGAAATATAGATATACTATCACCGCATTAAATCTTACATACACACGACACGTAATTTGAGAGTTCTCTTCCCAGATCTGAGTTAATGTGTTCCTATCACTTAGGTTTATATCAAAATAGGGAATCTCGTCGCATAGCATAAGCTTTCAGTCACTGATACAGACTTAATAATAATATGAGGTATCCATAGATACAGACCTCGTATTTTGATCATATTTGCCTAGTGTGTTACATAGTAATCTTGCTTATGTAAGTCTTCGAGAGCTCCCGCTCTTTGCTATATAAATGATCTTGATTATCATATTTGAGTTCATTCATGTGTGCATTTTTCTGCCATATTCCATAACGATTTATTTATGTGAAGACTTATTGTCTCAGTTATTATCTAACCATTACTTTGTGTACGATTCCTGCGTGACCACAGAGAGAATATTTGAATGTTCATGCATTCCTATGTTAATAAGAATAAAGACCATTTTAATCTTTCCTTGTGTATCTGTTGATTGCCTTGGTATTTATTTGGTGTTTAGAGAAATCGGGTTAGTCCTCGCCCAGTCTAGAGATCCTAAGTTGACTATAACTGCATCATTCCCAGAGTGGGAAGTGCAATCAGAATATACCTCGTTTCTAAAAAAAAGTGACATAATATATATATATATATATATTACTCTAACCAAGATTCAAACCTATATCTATAGCAAAGCTGCCTGTAACAAGTGTCCACCCAACAATTATTGATAGAATGAGTATTTATCCTGATTTTTTTTTTTTTTTTTGTTAAGTGATGGAAAATAATATGGACATGGGACATGCATGATTATTTATCTTTCGTAATTACAGTATTATAATGAATTACTTGGTATATTGATACTGACATTATCGATATATACTTTGCTAAAATTGTAAGTACAGTTGTTATTTTGTATGCTATTTTTTTGTAGATGTTTAATAGATTTATAAGAGTACTTACTACAATTACGTCAGATGCCAGTTCTTTCTGGTCTCCGGTGTTCTTATGCCTCTCTGTTGCTGCCACAATGGCTGCCTTTGTCCAAAACTGTATGAGGCCTGCTTCAATCAACCGCTGCTTCATAAAACTAAGAGACTTCCGGAAGGGTGCACCATTCCTGCACAGAAATATGTATATCAAATATTAAAGGTGTGTAAAACACATGCAATTAGAATGCAATCAATGCACTTAATTCCATGCCCCATTCAAAATAAATGTGTAATATATGGGTATGATCTGTAATATATGGGTATGATCTGTAATATATGGGTATGATCTGTAATATATGGGTATGATCTGTAATATATGGGTATGATCTGTAATATATGGGTATGATCTGTAATATATGGGTATGATCTGTAATATATGGGTATGATCTGTAATATATGGGTATGATCTGTAATATATGGGTATGATCTGTAATATATGGGTATGATCTGTAATATATGGGTATGATCTGTAATATATGGGTATGATCTTTTGAGTAACGAATGTTGGTGAAAAGTTACTGGATTAAGTTAATTCCTGAAACAGGTGGTTGTGCATTGTATATATAAGATGTTTAAACAGGTGGTTGTGCATTGTATATATAAGATGTTTAAACAGGTGGTTGTTCATTGTATATATAAGATGTTTAAACAGGTGGTTGTGCATTGTATATATAAGATGTTTAAACAGGTGGTTGTGCATTGTATATATAAGATGTTTAAACAGGTGGTTGTGCATTGTATATATAAGATGTTTAAACAGGTGGTTGTTCATTGTATATATAAGATGTTTAAACAGGTGGTTGTGCATTGTATATATAAGATGTTTAAACAGGTGGTTGTGCATTGTATATATAAGATGTTTAAACAGGTGGTTGTGCATTGTATATATAAGATGTTTAAACAGGTGGTTGTGCATTGTATATATAAGATGTTTAAACAGGTGGTTGTGCATTGTATATATTATTTTTATTAATCTCACCACCACACCCCCAATGAAATTAATTAAAGTATATATGATGTTTAAACAGGTGGTTGTGCATTGTATATATAAGATGTTTAAAGTAATGAGCCCTTCATTATGTAGAGATGCAAAGAGGTGGCAATTTTGGCCAAACTGAAGCAATTACAACTTACTTGCATTACTATAATGCGAGGGATGCAACATATCTTTTGCACATGGAAGTGTTATTGATTTTGTAAATATAAAATTTGTTATCGTTTTAACCCTATTGCTCACCAGAAGATGCACTAGCGTCTTCTCTTCCCACCCTCTACATGCACCAAGGCGCGATTCACACCTTCCAAAAACTTTCAAAACTAAAATCGTTCGCATAAATCACCCAAGGCCAGTAGTGTCATACTCTAGTTTTTGTTCAAATGTTTTCAAATTTAAACCTTTATTTAGCCATTAAGGAATACAGACACAAAATATGTACTGTACTTTATATTAAAATGAATATAATGGTCCAGGCTGAGCCTTTTGAGAGAGAACTACCTTAACCCGTGGAGCCCCGCCTAGTTTTTTATTTTTTGTTCACCAGAACCCGGCCCGTTTTCAATTTTTTTTTATATTCAAGAAACAATAGCGAATGGGTTAGGAATGAAGGAAGAACCACGAAAAACCGCTCAAAAAGCTTAAAAAATGGTCCTACAGAGCCCCCGAAAACGTATTTTACAAGAGTAAAAAATTGAAGGCAATTTCCCCAAAAAAACAGGTTATTGCGCGCTCACGCGCACGCACGTGGACTTTGAGAGTTTTCAACCATCGGTACGGTTGCGTGGGATACGTACACAGTTCCCATACAAATCTGAGCCCTCTTGAGTGGCTACACCTGAGGTTACGGTCGGAGCAGTTAGGGTGACTCGTCAGACGCGTCGCTGGGGCTGTGCGTTACATACATAGGCGACGCGCCAGACGCGTCGCTAGGGCGGGACGGGTTAAGGGGGGATGGTTAACTTTTGGGGGGATTTTTGCATGTACTCATTATTTGTCTAGTTTCCTCCCTAGACCTCCATCAAATTAAAAAACAAAAACATCCATTAGATCCCTCTTCTAGATTAATTTGTAAATTTTTCGGTAGAAAAATGTCCCAGCCGAAGGCCGTTCCTTCTAACATTACAGGCTCACTATCGTTGGCCAGGGAAAAAATCGACACCTAAATAGCACGGAAGGTCTAAATATTGACGAAAAAATGGGGCGAAAGGTCTAAAAATCAACTAACTAATGGGGCAAACCTCTTTACATCTGAAAACTAATGGGGCTAAACATGAGGGAGAAAGTGGTCCATAAAACCGCCCATGTCCCCTTAAGAAGGCACCTAATATAGTTATTAATAGTATGTTGCACATTTACAGGTGAAGCTGTGTCATGAACAAAACTTTAGATACATACAAACATGTTGGCTAAACAATAAAACATCAGATATAATGTACTTCCCAAACATCCCTTTAAAGACATAAAACACACGCACGCAACCCCCCCCCCCCCCCCTTCCCCTCCCCACACACACACACACACTGGCACGTAATAGGAAAATTCTGTTATTATTTGATTGTAATCAATTTCTGTCCTCGCCCTTTCTGTAACGTAACTTTCTGTAACTCTTTGTTGATATTTTAACAGTAAATATTTGTTCAGAGCCAACTTCATTGCTAAAAGTGTTTGTGAAGTGGTAGTTTATTCCACAGTTTTATTCCTTGGAACCTTAAGGAGGACTGACTTTATGCTGTTCTCAGAAATGGCAATTTCAGTTTTTTGTTGTTCCGAAAATTATAGTTAGAATTATTTATATATGTAAAATAAGGTAAATCAATATTGATGAGCTGGTGTAAAGATTTTAAAACAAATGCTCCTATAACTTAATTAGAGATATCGGCACATTTTCAGAGTTCGAAGCTCTTGAAGGAATCATTTGTATCATCTGTTTTTTGAGTGGCGCTATTGTTCGAATAATTGGTGTTTGAGCTTTGCCTAAAGGACAATGATGGGAGTCAGCGGAACCTGACCACACTACTGTATATGACAATATATTACAATAGGGAATACAAGATAATAATATATAAGAAGTAAAGATTTTATAGTGAGCTTATTTCTGATGTGATATATTATTCCGCACTGTTTGTTTATTTTGCTAGCAATAGACTGTACGTGCCTCTTTCAGCATAATTTATGGTCTATGATGACACCCACAAATTTAGTTTGTGACTCCTGTTTAAAGATACTGTTACCAAGTCTGAGAGGTGGGATAGTTGTTAACTCATACTTCCCCCTTGCAAAATAACTCTAGTTCTTTGAAGTTAAAGAAATAAGAAAGTATGCGATATAACTTGCAACACTGTAAGCCAGAAAGCAGTGTTACCACGACGGTTTCAAACGAAATATTTCCTCAGTAATTTGTTTGCCTCAGATCGGGAAGGTCGTTTTGCTCGGACCTTTAATTTTTTGGATTCGGTGCTTCTACGTACAATTTGTGATTGAAATAATTGTATATAGCATTGACAATTCCCTAGAAGTGCTTGGATATCATCACCATATATGTGGTTAATAAATTATTGTTCCCGATACTACCTATGGTAAGGTATCGTATTTGTAAGCCTGATCAAACTGTCACTGGTATATACCGATACAAAACTTTTCGTTTAAAATCAAGTATATTTGGTAGGGACTTGGTTCTTGATATGTTTATGCTTCCTTGTGCATTGCCGCATAGTAAACTAAGTAGGTTAAATGCGCGCATAGAGTAAACCGAATATTACCATTAATACTCTTCGCATGACGTGGTTGAAAATATTCATATACAATCAAATATAATTATATGAGGCATGAATTTTGATGATACCAATGAAAAGAGCATATTCAATACTATTTAGTCTATCTATCTATCTATCTATTGCCTAACGCCGTGATCCTCGAAGAGGTGGCCACGAACGAAACGCCCCCATTCACCTCTGTCCCCAGTCAGCCGACGCCCCTCCTCCCAACCAGCACTGCCTTATACTTATTCACTCCATCCTTCCACCTCTCTTTCGGTTTACCTCTCCCTCTCTGTCTTTCCACCTCGCTCTCGTACACCCTCTTAGTAATTTTCTCGCTTCCCATACGTTACACATGGCCGAACCATCACAAGGTGTTCCTTTTCACACTTTCCAGCACATCTACCTCCACACCACACCTCCTTCTTACTTCCTCATTCGTATGTCTATCTCTCCATGTAACTGCACGCACATCTCAAGTCACTCATTTCCACCCCTATCACTCTTGGTCTGAGTCTCTCCACCAACATCCATGCTTCGCTTCCATAAGTCAGTGTCGGGATTACCACACTATCATGCAAGGATTTCTTCACTTCAATACTGACCACCCTATTTCTTGTCACTGCTTTCAGCATTCCTACAACCTTTTCCCCCTGTTGCACCCTCTCCTACACTTCTTCATCCATAGTCCCATCTTTACTCAACACACTGCCCAGATACTTAAAGGAGCTGGAAATCTCCTAACCTGACCGTTCAACTTCACCTCACACTCTGTGACTTCACCCCTTTCGAAGACCATAACCTTGCTCTTCCCTGCATTTACCTTCAGATTCCGTTTTTCGCACACTGTTCCAAACATATTAACCAGACCCCGCAACTCCCATTCATTATCGATCATCAGAACTGTATCATCAGAAAGCAGCAGTACAGGTAGCTTCCACTCATTTCCCTCCCTTATCAGCGATACACCAACATCCACTGCTCTTCCTTGTATTTCTTTCATGACTCCATCCATATATACAGTATACAACCAAAGGGACATCACACACCCCTGTTTCAACACAACATTGTTACGACCGGGACTACGAATAAAACAAGGGCACTCAATGATAGGGCACTAGTAATAGGGCACTATGCAACAACGGTACACTAGATCCAAACCCTCAAACTTATATGCCGGTGAACAAAACACCTATACCCTCCAGGGTTAATCTGCGATAGCGGGGGTATCCTTAACTCTCTCAGACATATATGACGCGATCGCGTCATATGAATAAGTCCACCAAAAACTCATATGACGCGATCGCGTCATATGGACTTATCTCTATACCTCTCCAATAAGTTTATGACGCAATTTTGCGTCATATGAGCTCAGTAAGTCCGATAAGTTACCATACAATAAAACCGTTGGTGGCAACCTCAGCCTCCTGCGATAATTCTAACGGCCGCAGTGTTGTTGTGAGTGTAGTGCGAGGCAGTGGCAATGATCCTGGGGCTCCCGCCTCCTCGGACTTATTGGAACATTATATGTCTGGGGGAGTTAACTGGGCATAAATGTACTCTACTTCAGGCTAACCTGCACTGGTATAGCCTGATAACAAACAAGATGCAAGTTACGTTAAAATGCATAAAAAGGAATCTATGGAAAGATCAATTAAATCACTGCAAGATTTAATACAATAAAAAGATGCTTCAATACAGTTACTCTAAACAACAATAAACTCTTCACTCCTATCTGAAAGAAAGTGAAGTATAGTCCTACAGCATAGACCTGGAAACTTCTGAAGAAAGTCTGATGCTCATAAGATGCTCGTACTGATTTAGAACTATATAAAGGCAGGAGGCAGGACACCACATGTGTAAATCGTATACACTAAAAGATAGGACATATAATGTTAACTGACACGAGAATACTATAAATGCGCAACGGTAGCAATGCTCGACACTAAAAGAAGTACTTCCTCATCAACGAAACAGTCTGCTATGGTTGTGCGGCTCAGCAACAACCTAGACTAATAAATGCTGTGAATAATAATGCGCACATATCAAAGAGCTTATATTAAATACTAACAAGTGTCTACTCGATTAATAATGTCTAGCTGGGATACTCTAGGTAAGGAACTGGGGTTGAGCAAGACAGGCTCGTAGCCTAGCGATGTCCTTTAGACTGCATCCTTTAAGTTACGTTAATTGACAAGGGGGCTCTCTCGATAGATCCAGATCACAAGTATCTGGTTCTATCCTGGCGACCCTCTAAAGACAAGCAAAGAGGCAGCAAAGTGTGGAACTGGTACAGGCCAAAATCCTCAGTTAACATAATGCTGCACTCGCAAAGGACGCAACCGAAAAGACAATCCAGGCTATCACAGGACCGGTCGAAGTTGTGTAGGTATAAGCAAACCGTACAGACATCGGAGACAACGACTACAGTTACCTTATCCCAGTCTAGCATTTAATAAAAGAGCAGAAACACTAAATCAATAATGGAGACACACAAAGTTCTTAACCTATACTAACTAAGAACCCTCAAACCTATTCTAAGTACATGTAAATATCTCTGAGGACGGCGCATGCAATACAATGGGCCGGCTATGAAAACCAAACCGTATGCAGAACCCAAGGGGAGTGTTGTGCAGTTAATAAAGGTTAGAGTATGGAAAGAGAGAATCGAGTGAGAGAAACAGTGATAAAGGTGGTGATCGGGAGAGAGTATAGGTTTGACTCCTGTAAGGAGATAAAGAAAACCTAATATTTAGTAGTGGCCCCGTAATCATTGACGAACATGCCTATTACATAAGGCATCCTCTTCAAACACTCATCCGCCGTAGTTTGAATCTACCGCGCAGAGCATACAAAATTTGAGGAGCCTTCATCATGAGCGCACGCGACCTCACTCATGGCTTCAGTCATTATGAATTGGGTTCTCACTACGAAAAAACTTCGTAAAAAATAAAAATAAAAAGAAAATAAGAATAACTATTCAATAAGCTTTCCATAATATCGTGGATGTATTTGTGTGGATCTTTGACCAGACGCTGACTCAGGCGTCATTCTTCCTTCACTGACATATCAAGTAAACCAAAATCCTTAATACATCGACGAATGGGAAGGGGATGGTCGGGAGGGCCCCAGTCGTCAATGATTACGGGGCCACTACTAAATATTATGTTTTCTTTATCTCCTTGCAGGAGTCAAACCTATAATTTATTAGTGGCCCCTCCATCATTGACGAACATGCCTGATTTCTAAGACTGGAGGGGGACATTCGTAATCATATCATAACTCTAAAAAAGCAGATAATGAAAGAACCACATAGTATTCTTACTTCGAAAAATATATATTTATTGGCGCAGCACATATATACAAAAGGGGTTACAAGCAGGTGCGTGCTTCAAAGAAGCATGCTTGATAAAAAGGGATTAACTCTTGAGACTCTGCGAACAGATCTGTAAGTTAAAAAGGCACCCCACTCAACATAAGTGGTGAAAAATAAAACGTATAAGTTTATATGTGCACATATAACCCCATAATAGTAGTGGGTATATCTCGCAAAATATAACCAATGCTTAAATTAATTGCTTCATAGCTAAAACTACTTACAACAACACTGTTGTTTGTACTATCATTGTACCAGCACAATTTCCTGCATTGAATGGTACAGAGAAATTTGTTCATATCACAATACCCATAACTAGTATCACAGCTCTTATACTCCGGCGGGGTCTAGGGTGTCCTATGTTACACTGACTGCACCCCCCCCCCCCCCCCCCCCTTTCCTTGAAATTTAACAAAAAGTGACTTAAGGGCCACCTAGACACTTTGCCTTAAAGCTATACATGGCAAGGAAGGTTTGTCTAGAGCTACTGACAGGTATCGAGTCAAAAACGTATGATTAGAGGCCCACAAATGGATAGACGTAATATCTTCCACAGAAAAATTCTTAAGGAAACGCAAAGAGGCTGCCCATTTGTGTAAATCGTGGGCCCTACCCACAACGCCGGGATTACTCTCTTTAATGACCTCGACCAAAAGAGAAGCCAATCTACGTTTCAGCAAGCGCTTACCCATATTTGCTACCCATAAAGCACCCTGGGGGTTTAGAGGAGCTACTCTCAAATATTTGGTTAGAGCCTGCACTGGACATAAATTATGGTGCACCTTTCCCCTTTTCAACGCCGGCACCGTGAACTCTGAAAACACGTGTTCACTGTGCTCATTCTTGGCTATGAACCCTGGGGAAGGTGCAATGTGAATACACTCATTAAGCCTACCAAACCTGAGGCAATTAGGTGTGTTGCTCATCGCCGCCAGCTCAGACACTCTGTTCCCGGTGGCCAAAGCCAAAAGGAATACAGCCTTTTTTAATAGTAATGTAAAATCTGCAGTATTTTGGTACAGACAGGAATGAAGTAACGACAATGCTTTGTCCAGAGACCAAGTAGGCATGAGCTGACGGGGAGGTGGACGGAGTTTAAAACATGCCCTCATAAAACCTGTTTCCTCCGCGACTGGTATGGTGAGACCAGTAAGGTCCCAAAATGGCATCCTAATCGCTGTTAAGTGATTTTTTAACGTTACCACAGATAAACGTTTCTGTTCGAACAGATAATTCAAATAATTAAAAACTAAAGCCACTGAGGGCACAGTTTGTTCTGTCCTAAGGATCCAAGAAGTAAAGGCTTGCCAATGTGACTGATACTGTCGTTTTGTAGACTGAGTATATTGATTCATGAATTTATTGGTCACGTCTCTACCATATGGTGCTAGCCACTTGGCCTCCTGAATGTCCATAATGCAAAAGTCAGTGAGGTCGCTAGGTTGCCAATCGTGTCTAAGTGGAAAAACCCGACCGGGAGCGACACCGGGTGCGGGCACCACGTTTTCAATTGCCGGTACCACAACTGCGCCGGCCACAGGGGCGCGATTATCGAGAGTAAGCCCCGATAATCTCGTAGTTTGTTTACTACATGGCACATTAGAGACGCGTCTGGCGGCGGAAACAGATAGATGGAACTCCACCTGTTCCAGTCTGTCACCAGGGCGTCTGGCTCCCCTGCCGGCGTTATCGTCCGGCGGGTGAGGTACATTGGGAGTTTGTGAGTCTCCTTGGACGTGAACAGATCCACTTGTGGATGGTAAGGCTCCGCAATCATTTGGTTGAACATGGGATGCTTGAGCGCCCATTCTACTGTTGTGCTTTGTCTCCGAGACAGAGCGTCTGCCCAGACGTTTGCTACGCCTGGGAGATAGGATGCATGAAGCTGAATGTCCAGCCTGTTGGCTAGAATAAAAATCTCTTCTGACACGATTAGCAACTTCCGAGATCTCGTTGACCCTTGTTTCTGAATACAGTGAACCGCATTCAGATTGTCCATTCTGAAGGCCACCGACTTGCCCCGTAAAGTAGAGCCGTGAGCCTGAAGGAAATATAAGGGGACTAGCAATTCTTTGACATTGATGTGGGAGATTTCTAAATGGGACCAAAGCCCTTGATCCTGGTGCCTTTGGTTTGACTGAAAACCCCACCCTATCATTCCTGGCGCATCCGTGTCTACCCATACCGTCGGCGGAGGAGAGGTCCATGACATTACTGAGTGCAACATTTCCCTCTTCGCCCAGACCGCTAGTAAGTTGTGGATTAATTTTGGTATGGGCCATAATTTTTCCGCCGGTAATAGTGGAAAATATTTGTTGCCCTCCAATATTAAACGCTTTACTTTCAACCGGCCCAACCTTACAGTTAGTTGGATCCAGTTGAGAGAGCCGACCAGAGACTCCCAGATTCTACGTGTCGTAGTCAGACTGTGAAGGAACAGGAACAGTTTCCTGCGAAATCTGTTTCGATTGTCCACACTCTGACTCAGAGTGAGAGCAGCTGTGTCCCAAACCAGCCCTATCCACTGAACTACTCGTGAGGGAACAAGGTTTGACTTTACCAGATTTACCTTGAACCCTAGAGTTTTGACATGTTTTAATGTTATGTTGACATGATTTATGCATACTTGCTCCATCTCTGCCACCACTAGCCAGTCGTCTAGGTACCACAAAATCCTGATCCCTTGTTTTGACAATGGCATCAGGGCTTGCCGGACTAATTTCGTGAATAAGCGAGGTGCCAGGTTCAACCCGAATGGCATCCTCTGAAAAACATAAGTTTGATGACTGATCCGTAAGGCCAGACATTTTTGAAATCTTTTGTTTACCGAGACGTGCCAATAGGCGTCTGTCAGGTCTAAGGAACACATCCATCCTCCCGGCGGAAGTGTTAGCCTGATTTGGTGCACAGTTAACATCCTGAATGACTCGTTGTGAATGTGAAGGTTTAGATACGACAGGTCTACGACGGGTCTCATCTGAACACTGTCCCTTTTGGGCACCAAAAATAGCTTGGATGTGAAGACTGGGTAATTTTGAGGGACCGGGATGATGACATTCTTGGCTATCATTTCCTTGACCAGTGACTCCACCTCTAAAGAAACTAGATTCGGGCAAAGTCGGCTGACGTAAAGGAGGTCGCCGGAGCCACCGCCAAGTGATGCCTTTGCGTGCCACCATCCTTGCCCAAGTGTTTAACAGCCATGCTTGGTGACACGTTTGGAACGACCAAGTTAGCAGACAAGGGTTCGCCGGCTGTACTACCCTCGGATCCACCCGCCTTGAAACCGGCCCCGGGAGTGAGAGAGACTTTAGTTTGTTGATGGTGGTGGAGGTGGTGGTGGTGGACGCTTAGCCGGCTGGCCGGCGTTGGCAGAAGACGAGCTCTGACCTGGTTTGTTATAGCCTCGTCGGACCTGTAAACTTACCCTGTCTATACCTGTATTGACCTTGGGAGGAGGAGGATGCCGGTAGATGAACGGGCTTAGATCCCACCGGCTGTGCTTTTGCGACGGGCTTGGGTTTGGGGAAGTTAAAGGCAGGTTTCTTAGAAGGGGCGGGACTATGCTTAACCCTTATTTAGCGGCGAGCAACATAAGTCGAGTTAAATAAAGCTGGACTATGTGGCGGCGCTCGACATAGGTCGAGTGGCAATTTCAGCACGTAATGTGGCTGAGAGAGAGAGACAAGTGGTGGCAGGAGACTAGCGAGCGTATGACTGCTCCAGACCACCGCGGCGAACCTACTGACACAAATCTCAGCTCCCTCCTCCCTCTCTCACTCGCTACATACTCAATTATGTACTGAAAGTACCGAATTACCTGCTTTTTGCACTCGCGTTGCACGGTTATTGCAAGAAAACTATCCATCATACAAGGATCGTTATGGTGTCATTCGAAAGCTCTGTTTATGCCCTTTCAGGGATAGGTACTTGTTTTACGTTCTGGGTCTTATTTAGGCATGAAAATGATCACGTAAACAGCCCTATTTTGGCTAAAAACACCCCGCTGTGCGGTACACATAAATAAACCACATAGGCCGCTCGTAAGGTGTTAAAGGCTTGAGCCATATTAAACACAGTTCTCCACACATCAGGTGACATTAAAGAGGGTGTGAGCACTGGTGACATGACCACCTGATTCGCAATTCGATCAGGCAGTTTTCGTACCAAGGACATTCTGAGATCTTGTCTCGCCCGGACTGCCTCTAGCAAGGCTGTGCGGATGTCACCCAATGACTGAATCAACGTCTGAAGGAGCAATCACCGTGATAGTTCAACCGACCTTCTGGCATCCGCGTCAGCGATTGCCTGAGTGGATCGGAGCATTGATTTTGCCACCTGGTGCGTCAATAAGGTACTGAGAGAAAAGTCTAAACGCCTTCCCTCGTAGCCTAAATTCCCGGTCTAGGTGAGTTGGCTAGGAGTAGTAAAAGGGTCCTTGAGTTCACATAGATTGATTTTAGGGGCAGCTAAGAAAGCAAACAAAGCCGAAGGGACTCCGCCGGCAGAACACACTGGCATAGAGAACCAAGAATGACTATCGTGATGGATTTGGTGGGAAGATTTTGAGGTGAAGGTGGTCGCAAAGTTCTGAGCCTCTGTCTCCCATTCCACCCAAGGTCCCGGGCCCAACTCCCCCACCTTCAACACTGGATTAGCAGCTGAGTCTGTGACAGTTTGCAAATCTAGTTCTGAAGTGAGAGCTGACAGAGTTTTTATGTCATTAAAACCATCATGCTTGGACCAGTCAGAAAACAGTTATGAAGCTGAGGCAGGGGGCAGGGCTGGTGTAGCAGTATATACAAAATAGTCCTGGTGATAATAGTTAGGAATGGCCTTAACATAAACATCTAGTACATTACCCAAAGAATCCAAGGCTCGTAACTTTTTAGATGTATTGCCTTGGATTACCCACTCTCGTGGCACTGGAAGTTCCCCTGACAAGGGGGGTTGAGCGACCTCTGGTTTAGTGGGGATCAACTGTACCCATGATTCGTCTGGGCCATATAAAAGGGGCATTGCTACCTTCTTTATTGGTGCTTTGTCTAACGGGGGTGGATTCACGTCCGTTATAACCCTTACACTAGAAGTGGTGAGTGCCACCGAAGCAGGCCTAGTGACCACAGATGGTGATATAGAGGGAGGGTGAGGAATTTTAGTCAAAGCAATAGAAGTCATCAGAGGCCGAACATTGGAACCTGTCCTGGAAGCTCCCAGGTCCACTGTAGGAGTCTCCGGCTGTTGGCCAAAATTTTTAGTTAGAGCATTAACCAGTAACCCATCTATTTCTTCTGCCGTGACATATTTGGTTGATGACGAACTCAGAGGTGAATCATTCCGATCCTGTGCGTCGTCTAAAACTGAACCCGACTCTTGCACCTCCATGTCCGAGATTAGTGATACTTCGTCTTTGTCATCTGGTTCCCCGTGAGAGGATTCCGCCGAAGCCGGAGTCCCGTCGCGTTGCCAAGACAAGTCGGGAATGGATGATGGTATCGCCGCGTCCCGGTGGACATCAGCCACTGTTTGTGTATCTAGAGCTAGACGTGGGCCTTCAGTCCCTGGTCGAGAAAAACGCCATACACCTAGGCCTTGGCCTGCACTCCCTTGGGAGTCTGATACACTCTCAATAGGACGATCACTGTCCACCGAACTCTCCAATTCTAAGGTTAGAATACTAATTGGCAAGCTATCTTTGGTTGCTGACACTACACTAGCCTCATCAGATTGAATACTAGCTTTGTCGGGGGTAGAAGTATGATGAGAGGCACTAGACTCCGGTGAACGCCGGGAGGCCTTTCTATCATGTGAGTCTCTTCTAGAAGATTTGTGGCTCCGGTGTGACCTAGAACTGCCCTTGGATTTTGACGATTTCTCGCTATAACCACTGGCTGACCCCTCTGTCTTGCTCTTCTTACTCGCCGGTGAAGACGAGAGACGAGGCGGCTGCTGCCGAAGAGGGGCCCTGGACCTGGACCGTGCCCGTGACGCTGCCACCGGGGGCGTAGGTTCTTGCTGTCTCTTAGATGTGCCTGGGGCTGGAGAAAGTGTAAGACCCTGTCCAGTCTCTGCCGACCTTCGTGCAGTTACTCTAGAGGGACGTTTAATGGGGGGGTGCTCAATTAGTAACTTATCCCAAAGAGGTACGTTATCGCATTGAAGTGACTTATGAGCCACGGTAGTAGTATAAATGGTCATCTGCTGCCTGACCTCCCGTAAAGCGACCGCTGCGGTCTTATCATTGTCTTGAAGCACTTTATGGCTTAATTGAGAGCAAAAGGTACAGTTCCTCATAACCCACAGACCCCTTGAGCGGTCGAGACATTTAACACATTTAATGCAAAGGGTGTGCGCAAAAATAGGGATACCTGAACAGGTGGGCGTAATGCACAAAGCAAAGACAGGGGCAAAGGTAGCCATGACAGAGACTGGTGGGAAACTTACTCCAGGTTCTGTATAGACCCGCCGGGACCCAGCTCTGGAAAAAAAGAAAATTTCCAGGAATTAATGCTCATACGGTTAACCCAACATGTTCGCACACAAGTGTTAAATAACCCGCCGGGTAACGAGACGCAATACTCAACGACTACAGCTCGCTACGCGGTGGGGTTCCTAAGTAAAATATTTCAGAATATCTTAACTTGTCCAAAAGATTTATGAATACCCTCTGACATTATATAAAGACCAGCATGGCGTTTATAACTGATTTAGTCTCTCCGGTGGTGTTTGTTTCAAGATTAAATTTTGGAAAAAACCCCTTATAAAGACGCAGGCCCCCGAATAATCTTACAGATCAAAAACTGGGAAGCCTGGCAAATATATGAGATCTGACTTCTCCCGAAGTGTCTTTTAGATCGCCGTATTGTTGAAGGCGGCGATACAATACGTATCCCTCAATTGTCTGGTTAACTAACTGAATTGTAAATTCGTTATTCCCACCCTTCCAAGGAGCACCCGCCGGGTGTGAATATAAGTTTAAAAAACGTTAACCCCAATTGTGCCTTAAATCGCCGTATGTTGAAGGCGGCGATACACAATGCATCCCTCAATTGTCTGGTCAACTAAACTGAATTTTGCAAATTCGTTCATCACACCCTTCCAGGTTGCACCCGCCGGGTGTGATTTTAAGTTTTATTAAAGTTAACCCCAATTGTTCCTATCCCGCTTCTTTGTAAAAGATCGCCGGGGAGGGAAAACAAACAACAACAGCTTAGTTTTATTGGCTTTGCAAAACCGGGAAAAACTACAAACAACACGTGTCCGTATGAACACTGTTAGATGGGTACAGCCATCCCGCCGTGATTCATAAGGAGCCTGAAACAGGCACCACAGAGACGCAGTCCTGGAGAGCCACAGACACCCCCTCGCCGGGGAAACAAGCCTGTTTTTAAAACCACGCGTGGCCAAAACTCGGCAACCAGCCGGGTTTTTCACGGTGTAACCGAGAAAAACCCGCCGGAAGTAACCCACCCCGTCCAGATACCATCTGAACATAACACAGGACCGAGGCGATAGCCAAAACACAACTAACGCCGGGCCCAAAATAGTCCGGGGAAATAGCCAATACACAACTAACCCAGGACACATAAATAGTCTGTGGAATTAGCCAATACACAACTAAAGCAGGACACACATGACACAGTAGTACATATTTATAAAATAAATCAATAACACTTGTATATGTGGCAAAGCTACGAGAGGCTGGCTAGGCCTAGGCAGACGGAAAAAGTAACATGTCGAAATATAAACAAAAAGCACTGAATTATATCACAACAGGAACCACCGCCAACACACCACTGTAGCAAACACTTCCAACCAAGGGAAGAACTGACTCGGGACCCAGAAAAAACTTCACTAAGTGAAGAAAAATACGCTGGGAACGTCAGCAAAATAAGCTACCTCATCAGAAAGATAAAAGGAAGCAATAATATCGCGTAATGAAAGCCGCCTGCATCACAAAGCTAGCTAATTGTGAAAAAGTTCACAGGTCCACAACAGGACCACGAGGGTACATCCGAAATAGATGCCCCAAACACACGACCCAAACTACACTGCACTGCGGGCAACCAGCCCAGGACACTCCTGCTACGCATATCCTAACCTTACTCGATACATCCCGGAGTAAACAAATGAGAAAAATTTCACTAGGGACGCAACAAATGCGGAACCAGCAGAGTGTGGGGAGACACGTCCGGGCAGGCTGAGCGCAGAGCAGAGAAGGAAGAATGACGCCTGTGTCAGCGTCTGGTCAAAGATCCACACAAGTACATCCACGATATTATGGAAAGCTTATTGAATAGTTATTCTTATTTTCTGTTTGTTTTTATTTTTTACGAAGTTTTTTCGTAGTGAGAACTCAATTTATAATGACTGAAGCCATGAGTGAGGTCGCGTGCGCTCATGATGAAGGCTCCTCAAATTTTTTATGCTCTGCGCGGTAGATTCAAACTACGGCGGATGAGTGTTTGAAGAGGATGCCTTATGTAATAGGCATGTTCGTCAATGATGGAGGGGACACTAATAAATTATGCAAAGGGATGTTAGAAGCACGCGCGCCAAGCCTGTGCTGACGAGGACAGCTCCTGGGGACCCTCATGGAGGAGGTAAGTTACACAGGAGACCGCAAAGGCACGATGGTCGGCCAATCACGGGCCGAGACGTCACAAGACAGCAGGCGTCATATGACACAGCAAGACACGCCGTCCAATGGCGAGCGAGAGGCAGGAATGCACCCGTACATTCAGACACTTACTACCTCCTCGCTCTGAAAGTCTTTCTCATTCACACGCTGGTACTATTATCACTACTGTTGATATAAAATATAACCCGTTGTCACAGATGAAAACAAAGACCACCACTGGACTGTCTGTGACAATACGATTACTAGGAAAGAAAGAACAACATTCTCTGATAACTGTAGCCCATTTCGATGTCCCTGGCGAGCGCTAGTGGCTAACGAGAGGCGATTCTGCCAACGCTGGTAGACGTCACACCCCGCCCAAGATATGGGACGCTCAACATTAGGTGAGCACCATATCTGACAAGGCAGAATGCCGACAAGACCCGCCACACCTAGCCACTCCACCAGAAATGAAATGCAAAGCTCAATCTTAAATAAAACAACATATTAGCATAAAGAAAATCTTACAACCCCTCCCAAACACAATAGTATAATTTAGACTGCTATACTCCCTGAGCGAGCTTCACAGAGCCCAGCCTACTAAGTGAAAGACAGGTTCAACTTACGACTTTAGCTATAACATTGGCAACTTACAATTAACTATCAAAAAGAAAGAGTTTTTATGAGATATTTGATTTAATTTTAATGTTGTTTTTGACGGCTGCTCTACAGGGGCAAGCCTGGTTTTTCTCCACTCAAAGCCACACACCTGTGGTGATCTACGCCGGATCCTCCACCCTCGACAAACAGTCTGCAATCACATTCTCACAACCGGCAATATGGCGAATGTCTAGATTGTATTCTTGCAACATGAGTGACCAACGTGTCAGCCTCATATTCCGGTTGTGGTATTGGTTCAGAAATTTAAGATGGTGGTGGTCAGTGTAAATCACCACGACTGGCCCGTAGGCAGGAACATATATTTCAAAGTGCCTGAGCGCCAACACTATTACCAGCAGTTCTTTCTCCACCACAGAGTAGTTTTTCTGAGCGGAATTAAACTTCTTGGAAAAGAAACTGACTAGATGCTCCAAACCTTCCTCGTCTGTTTGCATTAAGACGGCACCAGCCCCTACACCGCTGGCATCTGTTGCCAGCTGGAACGGTCTTTCAAAGTCAGGTGCCCTGAGGATTGGGTGAGTGCATAGTAGGTGCTTGACCAGCGAAAAAGCCCTTTCACACTCAGGTGCCCACTTGAACTTTTTCTCTTTTTTGCTAGCAAATCTGTCAGGGGAGCTAACACAGTAGAATAACCCCGAATGAAGCGGCGATAGTAACCGATCATGCCCAAAAATCTCATGATCTGCTGCTTGGTGGACGGCCTGGGGAACTGGTTAATAGCCTGTATCTTGTTTTTGGGGGGGCACACCTGGCCTAACCCGACCACAAACCCAAGATACTGCACAGTTGCCCGGACAAAGTCGCACTTGCCCAGATTGACCACCAAGCTGGCCTCACTGAGCTTCCGAAACAAGGCTTCTATGTGCTCACAGTGACTCTCAAGGTTGTCATTGTAGATTATAACGTCATCTAGGTAGACAGTGCAGTTAGGGATGTCAGCTACTAACTCATTCATAAGACTCTGGAAGGTTGCTGGGGCATTTTTAAGGCCATACGGCATCACATTGCAACGGTAGGTGTTCCCATCAACCACAAACCCGCATACCCCCTTCGCCCGCTCAGACAAGGGCACCTGCCAGTAGCCTTTCACTAGGTCTACCTTAGTTACAAACTGTGCCTTACCGATCTTGTCTACACTATCGTCAACACGGGGAATGGGATAAGCATTGGTGGGAGTCAATCCGTTCAATCTCCGAAAGTCAATGCAGAAGCGAACCTTCCCGTCAGGCTTGGGCTGCAGAGTGACAGGAGATGTCCACCTAACTGCCACCTTCTCAATCAGCCCCCGTTCCAACATATATTCTAACTCTGCTCTGAGGGTTGGGAGTTTAATGGGTGGAATTCTGTAGGGTACTGATTTAAAGGGGGTGGGGGTTGGGGGGGGGGGGGGGGGTGATCTCCCACGTCCACGTCATGCACCACTCGAGTTGTGAGGCCAGGATGCTCTGCAAACACAGTGGGGTATGAAGCAAACAGGCGCTGCACGGCTGCACGCTATTGCTCAGGCAGGTGCACTAGAGCATCGTCAGCCACCTGTCTGGAGTTCCCCGTCCAATGGTCAGCAGAGACATGACACTCCCAGTTATCCTCCACCTGGGCTTCACTGTCCCTCACTCCTTCTCCTCCATGACCGCTGCAGGTCAACACAGGGACAGCGAGAGGCTCAGGGGGGCGCCTCACAAACTCTTTCACCAGATTCACATGGCACAGCTGATTCTTTTTACGCCTATCTGGAGTAGCCACAAGATAGTCTAGGTCAGAGATCTTTTTTACCACCTTATAAGGACCAGCGTACTTGGTAGACAATGGATGACCTGGCAGAGGTAACAGAATCAACACCTCCTGCCCCACCTTAAACTCCCGGAGTTTTGTCTTCTCATCGTACCTGTCCTTCATAAGTGCTTGAGACCCTACCAAATTCCTACCTGCCAACTCTAGGCTTCTCAGCATTCTCTCTCTACTCTCGAGGACATACTTTAACATGGAACATGGTTTTGCTGTGCCCTCCCAGATTTCTCTAACCATGTTGAGGGGGCCTCTGACCTGATGTCCGAAAACTAACTCATTGGGACTGAACCCTAGGCTTTCACCAGGTACCTCCCGAGCAGTGAATAATACATAGGGCAACCCAAGATCCCAATCCTTGCCATTCTCAACACAGTAACTACGCAGCATGCTTTTCAGAGTCGAGTTCCACCACTCCAACACCCCTTGACTCTCTGGGTGATAGGCTGAAGAGCCAACTGTACTGATACCGTGCTGCTGCATGGTCTGTTTGAAAAGGTTAGAAGTAAAGTTGGACCCTTGGTCTGACTGCAATTCCTGCGGGTACCCGTACCTAGAACAGTACAATAGCAAGTTACGAACAACAGTCTTAGCAGTACCATTTCGCATGGGGCATGCAACCGGATAACGAGTGGCAACATCCATGATTGTCAGGAGGAACTTGTTGCCTGCACTAGTAGGGGGTAGAGGGCCAACCATGTCGATTATAACCTTACTGAATGGTGGCCCGATTACAGGAATAGGGTGTAACGGAGCCTTGGGAATACACTGGTTTGGTTTACCTACTGTCTGGCAGGTACTGCACATTGCCACCCATGACGCCACATGTGCCTTCATACCTGGTCACCAAAACAATTTCGCCAATGCTGCTACCGTCTTACGTACACCCAAATGCCCTGCCAATGGTACATCATGCGCCAACCTCAGTAGGCTATCACGGCACACACTAGGCACTACCAACTGGTCAACCACTCTCGACCCACCCTCCCAACTCCGTCTGGGATCTAGAAAACGCCTGTACAATATGCCCTCCACACGAAAGAAGTCCCCCGGCTTTGCATCCCCGTCCTCATCAAGTTCAATCGCACCGTTACTACACTTCTGAAGCTCAGGATCATCTATCTGCAGCCGACAGATATCCGAAGGAGTCAATCTATCTAAGTGCTCCCGGAGCAACTTATGGCCTCCCCCGATACTGGACTGTTCGATCCTATCTTGCTTAAGTGTGTAACGTTGCTGTCTCGGAGTTTTCTCACGCCCTACCTCCTCACCAAGTGTGACAGGTTCTGGGGCCACTCCGGACCTAAACATTGGTGCTAATACTGAGTCGCCAAGAAGAGCCGCTGGATCAAAACTCACAAAACTTCTCCCAACTTAGCTTTCTCCATCCGACCGTTCCTCCGCTGGTCTAGAGACTGAGGAATAGGCTGTGACACCTTAGATGCACGAGATCGGGTGACAACACACGCCATCTGCTGTAATTGACACCTCTCGACCAACTCCTGCCCCTCCCTACTCACGTCGGCCGCCCTCTCGGCAACGACTAAGGGTGGAACCTCAGAAGTAGGCACCGCAAAGTCGTTGCCGAAAAGAAGGTCGACGCCCTCTACTGGCAGTTTCTCTACGATTCCAACATCTATCTCTCGTGTCACACCATCAACCTCCAGCTCCACTCGAACAAACGGGTATGACCATGTAGCATTAATACCCTGCACCACAACTACCCGTGCCGCGTTTATAGGTTGGCCTGTAAAGTTTTTCATCAGAGTCTGGGATGCACCTGTATCACGCAACAACTGTAACCCATGCTTGCAACCAGCCCAACTCACGCAGCCACGCCCTCTATGGTCGCAAAAATCATCGCGGACAGGTTTCGAGCCTTCCGGACACTCCTTCACTGGCTGTGCCCCCACATCTGACATATCACCCCGGGTAAATGCAGAAGACCTCAGAGACATCCCAATGTTGCTAGCCAAAGACACGACTGCTGCAGGTTGGTTACTAGGGCAGGAACGTGCAAAATGCCCCTTTTTATGACACTTAAAACACTCTACTTCACCCTTGGACTTCCCCTGAGGTGGGGAAGGGCCCTGACCTTTCTTAAATGGGACGGTTTTTGGTTTGTGATCAAAATTAGTATCATTGCTCTTACTTTTGTTATTCAATGTTGCATCACTGACTCGGGGGGGGGGGGGGGGGGGGTGTTGCGCCCCTTGTTAACTGCATCGGTCCGTTGTGCAGACCTGCACCCACGAATCAGCGATAATCTCAGGTAAGCCAACTCAGCTGCCTCTTGTAGAGTTTTAGGATGTTTCTCTTTGAGGTTCAAAGTCAGGTCGCCGCCTGTGCATTTAAAAAATTGCTCTAGAAGGAATACCTGCTCAACCTCTTCAAACGTCGTCACCTTCTCTGACCTCAGCCAATTTCTCAAAGCATCAGACAGTTCCCGGGCATGTTCTAGAAAAGTGCACTCACGACCCTTCGTAACACCCCGAAACTTCAACCTATATGTCTCTGGTTGTAACTCGTACGCCCGCAGAACAGCTTCCTTCAATACCTCATAATCGATGCAAAACTCCAAGGGCAACGCATCATATGCCTTGAGTCCTTTGCCAACCAACCTAAAGGAAACAAGGGCTGCCCACTTAACCTCGGGCCATTGGTGTTCCCGGCACTTCTTCTCAAAATGCAGGAAAAACTTGGTGACACCCGACTCGTCAAATGCAGGGACTAACTTAAGAAGGTGCGATAAATACTGATCAAGACCTCGATTCCCAGAACCGAGACGCTGCCCTGTCGACTCCACCCGAGACTTCTCAAGCTCTATGTCTGCACAGTACTTCGTAGCCTCAACCTGAAGCTCAGCCTCACGTATGGCTTTTCTCTCCTCAGCCTGAATCCTACTTTCAGATTCCCGCTGCTGCTGCTGAATCTTAGCCATCTCAAGCTGGAAGAGCATATCTGGAGTTAAACTTTGAGGAGGAGGAGATACAACAATTGGAGACCCACCCAGTGATCCACCCAGGGGCAAACTACGCTGTCAGTGACTATCGGCCTGCGGGAATGTACTCGGATCCGGTGTTCTAGAGGGCATGATGGGAGTAGAGTGGAGGGGGGGCTTGGCCGAAAGTGCCAAAGCACCCGCTCCACCCTGTGCACCACGCACCCTGCCCAGCACACATGCCACCAGGTCACTTCTCGTCATGCTGCTAGTGCCAACATGCCCCATGACCGTGGCCAAACACTGGAGACCATACCGATCAATCCCCGACACCTGGTCAACAGTAATAGGCATCTCCAGAAACTTCCTTGCATCCTCCTCGCTAGTTTCTACTCTAATGCCATCTAACAAACCCAGCTTCTGCACCTCAGAACCTGCTTCCCGTACTGTGTCCTCACTGTGTACTGATCCGTCGTTCGACATAGTGTCCACCGAAAATCCTCAACGTTTATAAAAAAAAAAGTACCTAAACTCTCATGTAGCACTATTCACTCAAAAAATGCTTGAAGACAACTCAAGTGCTATACTACGTTGCCAAAAAAAATCCAACTTGTCCAAAATATTCCTCAAAAACAAATGTCCACTGCCAAACTGTGAGAAATAACAATCGACCCCCAAACGGTGATTAAAAAAAAAAATCTCCACAAAAAAATCCTGCAATTATTTCTTAGTTCACTAAATCCTAGACTAAGGTCGCCATTTGTTATGACGACTAAGATAAGATACTAGGCATGGTCGCCATTTGTTACGACCGGGACTACGAATAAAACAAGGGCACTCAATGATTGGACTAGTAATAGGGCACTATGTAACAACGGTACGCTAGATCCAAACCCTCGAACTTATATGCCGGCGAACAAAACACCTATACCCTCCAGGGTTAATCTGTGATAGCGGGGGTATCCTTAACTGGGCATAAATGTACTCTACTTCAGGCTAACCTGCACTGGTATAGCCTGATAACAAACAAGATGCAAGTTACGTTAAAATACATAAAAAGGAATCTATGGAAAGATCAATTAAATCACTGCAAGATTTAATACAATAAAAAGATGCTTCAATACAGTTACTCTAAACAACAATAAACTCTTCACTCCTATCTGAAAGAAAGTGAAGTATAGTCCTACAGCATAGACCTGGAAACTTCTGAAGAAAGTCTGATGCTCATAAGATGCTCATAATGATTTAGAACTATATAAAGTCAGGAAGCAGGACGCCACACGTGTAAATCGAATACACTAAAAGATAGGACATATAATGTTAACTGACACGAGAATACTATAAATGCGCAACGGTAGCAATGCTCGACACTAAAAGAAGTACTTCCTCATCAACGAAACAGTCTGCTATGGTTGTGCGGCTCAGCAACAACCTAGACTAATAAATGCTGTGAATAATAATGCGCACATATCAAAGAGCTTATATTAAATACTAACAAGTGTTTACTCGATTAATAATATCTAGCTGGGATACTCTAGGTAAGGAACTGGGGTTGAGCAAGACAGGCTCGTAGCCTAGCGATGTCCTTAACCTTTATTTAGCGGGTGGTAAGGTATTTTACACTGTACCGCTCAGCGGGCATAATCCCGAAATATTCGCTCAATTTCACTCGCCCTAGTGCCGTTACTATGGCTCCAATGCGAACGAAACGATCATTTTTGGAAAGAGCAACTCTTTGTCTCCCCATATAAGTCTATGAATGGATGTTATGAATGAGTCTGGAGGGTGGGAAGAGGTGAGGAAGAGGAGGTACTTTTTGGTCTATTTCCCGGGCGCGTTCGGTTGCGTTCGCTTTGGCCTGACTTCGGCCTCTCGCGCGTCTACTATTCCTTCGGTAATCGGTCTTATTTTTCTCTTATTTCTCCTTATTTCTGTATTCTCTCTTTCTCTCTCTCTCTCGCTCTCTCTCTCTCTTTCTTTCTTTCTCTCTCCCTTTCTCTCTTCCTCATCCGTATATGTATTTCTCATTATTATTTTCTCTAACTAATCCCTCTATTTCATTTATTTGCTTGTAATATTTCTGTATTATTATATCTTTTTCACTCTTTCTTCAGTTCAGTTTCTGCATTCTCTCTCTCTCTCTGTTTCGCTTGCTTTGCAGGAATTTAGTTTTTGTTTTATATAATATATAATAATTTACTTATCATTACTTACTATATCGTATAAACAATAGTAGGTAGCCAACTTACCATAATACCGATACACCAAACCGATCCGCATGCGGGTTTGTTTATCACCTGTTTACTAAAGTGCCACCATTATCGATTTTCTTGGAGCCGACTCGAGCGGGAGGGTTACCAATTGAAGTTAAATCCGCTAGCATATATTGTTAGATGTAAGACATGATAAATACCACTAGAAATATGAATTGGCAAAATCCATATAATATCACTTCGAAATTGTTCTGAAATTTCAAAACAAAACCGCTAGTGTAAGTCATTGCTGCTAGATCGAAGTAAAGGTCTCTAGATCTAGCGGAAGTCGCTATACGTATTGGCAGTACTGCACACTCATTCATTTCATTCATTCATTTTCTATTGAGCTCGTCCTGGAATCTTTACGACTCTGAATCTTACGATTGCCGACGGCGATACGTTGTTGACATTGTTGTTGATGTTCCAGTGGAGGGATGAACAAAATATTTTCCTTGTCCAATAATAGCTATTTCATAGTCCCACAGGACTTATTTTGATATATTTATCAAATTTATTGAATGCCTGAAAATAATACGCTATAAAATGCTTGCAATCAAACTTTCAAGCAATTACAAGGTCACATGCAATTATAAAAAGGTATATTGTAGACCACAATCTACGCCAAGCTTCGTTGTTGCTTGTATTATCGTGAGAAATGTACCATACACCCTGGTTATCGTGAGAAATTTACCGAACGCCTGCAAATAATACGCTATAAAATGCTTGCAATCAAACTTTCAAGCAATTACAAGGTCACATGCAATTATAAAAAGGTATATTGTAGACCACAATCTTCGCCAAGCTTCGTTGTTTCTTGTATTATCGTGAGAAATGTACCATACACCCTGGTTATCGTGAGAAATTTACCGAACGCCTGCAAATAAGACGCTATAAAATGCTTGCAATCAAACTCTCAAGCAATTTCAATGTCACATGCAGTATAGGTAGACCCAGAGATGAAGAGACAGACAGAGAGAGAGGGGATGTCAAAAACATCTGCTAGGTGTGATTTCCCCTGGGAGGGAAGAGATTAGTTAGGGGCGTGCCCTGGCCTACATCAGACAAAGAGAGTACAAAAGAGTACAAACAAAGAGAGTGAGACAGAGAGAGAGAGAGAGAGAATCGTGATAATATAAAAATGTTACACATGTATCATATATATGAAAACATAATATATACGGAAGGTCTACATCTGTTCTCCACAATCATATAATGCCAAGCACAAATATTCAATCTTTCGTTGTTTGTATTACCGTAAATTTACCGAACGCCTGCAAATAATACGCTATAAAATGCAAAGGAATTTTCTTGTAGAGTGCAATTTTGAGGACGTAATGTGCTCTGAAAGAGAGCGGAGCGGTGATTAGGAGCATATATTACCTCAGACCGCTCGCCACACAGGGAATTATATAAGGAAATTACCGTATTTTAGGGTTTTTCACTCGTGTTTTACGATCGTTGAAAGACAACCAGTGATCGTAAAAGGATGGTTCAGGTGTCATTGGAAAGCTCAATTTACGCACTTTCAGGATACATACTTGTATTACGCTCTGGGTCTTGTTTATGCATGAAAAAGAGCACGGAACAACCCCATTTAGGGTAAAAAAAAAAAACCCGCTGGGCGGCACAGTGAAATATACTCCACCAGCCGCTCGTAAGGTGATAAAATGCTTGCAATCACATTTTCAAGCAATTATAAAATATAAATTGTACTTACCAACACCCACACCAGTATGTTCTTCGTCAGGAACGTCTCCAATTTGCTCAAGGGTCTGTCCAATATCAACCACAACATCCACCCCACGCAAATTATGCTTGGGGTGAAAGCCTATGATCGGGTTATTTTCGTCTTCAGAGTCATCCACACTACCAAAACTCTCACCCAGACCTTCGACGGTTTCATCCAACAACTTATTAGAAAGTTATGAAGAGGTCAGCATGATATCTAGTTCCTGGGTGGTAAGCCGGGCGTGGTTAGTAGGGTGGCGCGACGCACTAGGGATGGCGGCCACCGAATCGAACACGGGCAAATCTTGACCTTCCATTATGGCTGCTTGAGGGTCACTAAGTCACGGTCACACAGTGGGGATGTGTTGGTGGGCCCTTGTAGTACACCGCCTGACCACCAAGTTTCGCTTTCCACCTAAATTAGGGCGGGAATACGCCCACGGACTTAAGTCCGACCCCGCCATTTAGTCCAATTTTCTCGTATCGGACTTAAGTCCGACCCCGCTAAATAAGGGTTAAGACTGCATCCTTTAAGTTACGTTAATTGACAAGGGGGCTCTCTCGATAGATCCAGATCACAAGTATCTGGTTCTATCCTGGCGACCCTCTAAAGCCAAGCAAAGAGGCAGCAAAGTGTGGAACTGGTACAGGCCAAAACCCTCAGTCAACACAATGCTGCACTCGCAAAGGACGCAACCGAAAAGACAACCCCGGCTACCACAGGACCGGTCGAAGTCGTGTAGGTATAAGCAAACCGTACACACATCGGAGACAACGACTACAGTTACCTTATCCAAGTCTAGCATTAAATAAAAGAGCAGAAACACTAAATCAATAATGGAGACACACAAAGTTCTTAACCTATACTAACTAAGAACCCTCAAACCTATTCTAAGTACATGTAAATATCTCTAAGGACGGCGCATGCAATACAATGGGCCGGCTATGAAAACCGTATGCAGAACCCAAGGGGAGTGTTGTGCAGTTAATACAGATTAGAGTATGGAAAGAGAGAATCGAGTGAGAGAAACAGTGATAAAGGTGGTGATCGGGAGAGAGTATGCAAAGGGATGTTAGAAGCACGAGCGCCAAGCCTGTCCTGACGAGGACAGCTCCTGGGGACCCTCATGGAGGAGGTAAGTTACACAGGAGACCGCAAAGGCGCGATGGTCGGCCAATCACGGGCCGAGACGTCACAAGACAGCAGGCGTCATATGACATAGCAAGACACGCCGTCCAATGGCGAGCGAGAGGCAGGAATGCACCCGTACATGCAGACACTTACTACCTCCTCACTCTGAAAGTCTTTCTCATTCACACGCTGGTACTATTATCACTACTGTTGATATAAAATATAACCCGTTGTCACAGACGAAAACAAAGACCACCACTGGACTGTCTGTGACAATGCGATTACTAGGACAGAAAGAACAACATTCTCTGATAACTGTAGCCCATTTCGATGTCCCTGGCGAGCGCTAGTGGCTAACGAGAAGCGATTCTGCCAACGCTGGTAGACATCACAACATTCAGATAAAAGAACTCGCTCTGCTCATTCTCCACACGTACTGCCGCCTTTGCACCCTCATACATGCACTTCACTGCTTTCAGCAACTTGCCATCTACTCCGTATATGCTAAGTACTTTCCATATACCTTCTCTATACACTCTGTCATACAGTAGGCCTTCTCTAAGTCCATAAAGGCAACATAAAGCTTTTGTTGCTTCTCCAGATGTTTCTCCACAACACAATTCAGGGTAAAAATCGGATCTACACATGCTCTTCCCTTCCTGAAACCGCCAAGCTCGTCACCTATCCATTTCTCCGTTCTTGCTCTCACTCTCTCAATCACTACCCTACTGTACACCTTCCCTACTTTTCTTAGAAGACATATTCCTCGGTGGTTACCACACACTCCTCTTTCCCCTTTACCCTTATATAGGGGGAATATTATGCCTGTCTTCTAGTTATCAGGCACTATTCCCTTCACCCATGCTAGTTTACACATTTTCCATACCCATTCGATCACTATCTCACCACCATACCTCAGCATTTCCCCACCCACTCAATATATTCCTGGTGCTTTCCCCAACTTCACTCTTTTCATGGCTTCCCCCAATTCTGATCTCCTGATCCCCACCTCCTCCTCCACTACTTCTCTTCTTCTCCCTCCGATACCCCATCCAACTATGTTTGCTGGAGCTTCATTCCTTACATTTAGAAATTTGTTGAAGTACTCCCTACATCTTTCGACTCTCTCTTGCTTCTCGGCTAGCACTCACCCATTCTTACCTTACACACCCTTACTGTTTCCCTTGCTACCTTCCCTAACTTTCTTGACTTCTTTCCAAAACAGTTTCTTACACTCCCTACATTTTGCACTCAGATTCCTTCCAAATTCCTCATCTACTCTTCTCTTATTTTCCTTCACTACTCTCTTTTTCTCCACGTACCTCGCTCGTTTCTGTCTCTCCAAATCTTCATTCCCTCTACTACCCAACCACTCTCTATACGCTTTCTTCTTGTCTTCCACAGCTATGTTTACCTCTTCTGTCCACCATGCTGTACCCTTCACTCCCCTCCCTCTTCTCCTTACTCCACACACCTCCTCACATGCTGCACAGATCTCTTCCTTAAACACTTTGCTCATCTCCTCCACTTCCTCCATACCTTCCAGGTCAAACCTACCTTATCGTCTTTCTACTGCTCTCCTGTACTCTTCCCTGATTTCCTCCTCCTGTAGCCTCTCCACCCTACTCTTCAATCCACCTTCCTCTTGCCTCCCTCCAGTTCTCCTCACCCACTTCTTTTGTATCCTAATTTGAGCTACTACTATATAATGGTCCGACAGACCCCCTCCAATACCCCTATACACCCTAGCATCCAGCACAGATTTCTTCATTCGTTCATCCACACATACTGTATATATTCAATCAGTGCATTTCGTTCCACCACTGTCTTATCCTTATCCTTCTTCCTCCACGCCACTTTCCATGTGTACCTGTGTATCATTCTGTGTCGGAAGAAGGTGATGGCTATCCACAGCCTCCTCCTCACGCATACGTCCACAAGTGCACTACCATTCCCATTCATCTCTGACGGTACACCCCACCCTCCCACCACTCCATCAACTTTCTTATCATACACCTTCCCATTCATATCCCCAATCAGAAATATTGTTTTGTTCTTGCCAAACTTATCCAGGCATGCCTCCACATTCACCCAGAACTTCTCTTTCTCTCTTACAGGTTTATCCTCTGTCGCAGCATAGACACACACAATCACCCACGTTTGTATTCCTACTTTCATTCTCACCCACACAATCCTTAAACCCACAGACCCATAGTCTCTTACACGCTCCTTCCATTTGTTACTTACAAACAAACATGCACCTTCTCTCGCTATTCCCTCACTCACTGCAGCACACACACCCGTTCCACACTCCCAGTCTCTCACATCTGTACCCCTCCATTTGGTCTCAGTCATTCCACATACATCCAGCCTGGCATTCACTAGCACTTCCAGGACCTCTCTCTCTTTTGTGTCATCATTCACGCCTCTCACATTCCAAGTCGCTATTCTAAGATTGTCCATAGTTGGTCGGGGTTCGTCAACATTAGGTCCGTCCACATCCGAGGCTGTTCGTTCGTTCTTTGTTGCAGTAAGTATTTAGTGCACCCCTTAAAAACCTATGGTGTCACTGAAATCGTCCTTGAAATTTTCTGTTCAATTACGTATGGGCGGAATTTTTTTTTTTTTGTCATACAATTTCACGATGATAATTCAAGGTTTTGATATTTTATCCACTTGAATGTAATATAATACTCTTTCCTCGTTGTATGTATGTATGTATAATAAAGTGTATAATAAGTAGTTTTTATGGTCTAGTGTGAATAATTTATGTTCGGTCTGACGGCCGTATTTTCTTAGCAAAATATGATAAGTTTAGAATATGTAAAATACAATCCAATATTTATGATAGAATATTTCTAAATAAACCATCGAACATAGCGTAAAATACTTGTTATTTGATATTACAAACACATTTAGTTATTTACCAAGTTTCTGAGATTTTTTTTTTAGTTTAAGTGTAGACAATCACCATATGATTTGGGAAACATTGATAATATTCATTGTTTTATGATAATCTTTAGAGGTTTCATGGTTTTGCTTTCAGTAAAATTGTAGTATTGCCTTCCCTCTATCTTCTCATGCAAAGTAAAGTACGGTTTTAAGGCGATAAATGAGGGGGAAAATGGGCGATAATGAGAAAGGAAAACAACCAGAAAACAACCAGACTTACCGTACATAAGTAATGCCCGAATACTGAGAATGTTAATTGCCTCATTACGAGTTACATAAAACAAAACTATGCAGACATTTAATAAAAGTAAGGAATGCTACAACTGATAATGAACATGACTTACTTTGTTACAGATAGCTACTCTTCAGTGAAAAATTCACTTGGATGATAAGAAGCTCAAGTTCTTTCTAGCATTTAAAAACATAAAATCTGACTTATGATGTCAACCTGAGTTAAGTATTAAGTCTTGTGCTGCAGCCAACATATTTTTACGTTCTATATAAAAAAGACTCATACTACAGGTGACATGTTTGTATTGGTAGTACCGGTTGAGTTGATTGCACCAACCCGCCCAGCTTATTGCCAGACTCTTCCAGGAGATAATCAGCTTGCCACACAGAGTAAAATCAGTGCTTTCTATGCATTCATTGAGAGAGGGTGTGTGTCCAAGCAAGAGGTGTTTTAGAAGATGAAATATACCTGAAACAGTGTTAATTCTACATTTTGTGACAGCAATATACCAGGTACAAATGTGAGGTTCATTTCACATCACAGAACATAACTCATACTGCCTAACAAACACATTAGTTTCTAAAATAACCAGTGTATTATCGAGTTATTGCAAGCATAAGGATATGAAAGAGGGAGTAGAGACGTTAATAATATGCCTGATAAGTTGCTGCCCGCCAGGACACAAGAAGAACGTCTCAGTCGGCATTCCCCCAGTTAGAAGGGGAGGAATGAGTTACAAGATTTTAATGGGGAGCTTTCAACCCAATCTAATCATTGGATTTTGTTAACATTTGTCTGGGCTACATATATGTCACCAGTGCGATGTATATTGAGCGGAAATAGCAGGAAAATAACAGCCAAATCGTAATTTTACCTATAGAACCCACCAAACCAAAAGGGATAAGGATATACAACTATAATATTTCCAGTCAGTAAGTTGAGAATTTCATCGCCAAATGAAATTGTTTGCTTAACATCCATCCCTCCCCATTACTGTTTGTGTGCACATATGTTTTATGTGTGCAAGTGTTGTATTTCAACAAAATATCAAAATTTCCCATATTATAAAATGGTTGAGGTGCTAAGCCTATGAGTAAATACAGTACTGAGATGATGTATATGTTTAAGAAAAAAAAAATTGAAATTGTGCTTATTGAATGAAACATAGAGAAGACAAATATTGAACTACAATACTGGTCAAATTTGTTTTAACGAAACTGTAATTTGCATTGGTACTTTCAAGTGCAGAGAACGGATTAAGATGGCAAATTAGTGTCAACACAATAAATACATAAATCAAGTGAAAATTGCATATGGTAGTGGAAGACCACTAATGGTTTGAAGGGCCTGTTGGTGTTTCTACTATGAACATCATGTAAAGAAGGCTTTCTTAGAGGAGTCACGACACAGAGCATGATACTTTTTGAAGCTGGTGATATTTAATAAAGCAACATATATTGGTTCATAGCCAATAATAAATATTATCTAAATCGTAAGAAGAAAACAACCCCTACCAAATAAAGAAACATTGTTGTCAGTTTTCAAATTAATACAACCTACTTAATTTAACTATCAAAGAGCGTTTATCTAGTATGTCTTTATCGCTTAGGCTATTTTTGCTCATTAAATATTGTCCTACCATGATAACTGTAGCCCTGAGCAAATTCAAACAAGTCCCAATGGAAAGAGCTGGTCGAATTCTCCCTATAATAGTGTTACTCATTAATTTCCCCCCTCTGCTGGCTTTGAATATAAATATTTGAGAATACCTCGTTTAGTGCTCACGGCCCCGCAATGCCCCCGCAATGAAAATATTGTCATATCTCTCTTTCGTATTTTTCCACTCGCGATAACTCAATGAAATATACTGTTACATTATAAAGTTTGTATTTAGAAGACAATATGAGTTATGGCCTGCACCATGAAATGAACCTCATATTCTTACCTCGTGGCCCTGCTTTTCATGAATTTCAGCTTCTAAAACACCTCGTGCTTGGACATAGACCCTCTCACTACTAATGCTTGTAGCAGACTGATATTAGTATGGGGGGGGGGAAGCTAAGAAGCTTATGGAAGCATCTGGCAACAAGCGCAGCAGCTCGGTGCTACCATGTCAGCCGATAATACCAGAACGTATGGGTACGTTGCCTGCGGTATGGGTCATATATAGGACATATCCATACATTGCTTGCAGCAAAATGCTTAACAAAGTACATTTCAGCATATACTGTATTAATTATTATGTATTATAAATATACATATGCAAGTGTATCCAGTACCTCCCAATATATAAGAGAATATATTTGTTTAATCTGTAAAACAAGTAAATAATTTACCTAAAGCCCCAAGCTACTCCGGCAAATACCGGGTAGTCCGTTCTGCTGATGTGGACCGGGGTGTAGCCTGAAGGGTTCGTATATCTGGCTCTCACCACTATGTCAGCCAAAAATTTATTGGTCACGAAGGCATGGTGACCATCCAACACTCCTTCCATACCTTCCTCAAGACTGCTTATCTGCAGAAACATGTGGATTATGTAATCAGTGCATACCTTCCCAGAGACTGCTAAAGGCTGGCGACCAGGGATATTGATAATTATTTAGACATCGATTAGTAGTCCAATATTTCATCTACTGTTCAACTTAACGTTATTGGTAACTGTTAACAAGATCAACAATATAATATATTTACATTATGATTAGATGGGTTCGAACAAAGGCTTGACATGACAACATTTTGTTAACATTGTCTGGACTGCAAAATTGACAGATACCTAAGCTACCCTGTTAACCCTTTCAGACTCATATGACGCAGAGGTTGTCAGATTAGCAAGAAGAAATAGAGTTCTCTCACTCTTATAATTACCTCTCCAAAATTAGTTTTCTGCCCACAGCTAACTCAAAGACAACTGCAGAGGTTGAAGTAACTAAACTAAAGGTTTATAAATACCTCTGATGGTAATAAAGGCTTTAACCCTTAATTAGCGGCTCACCACATAAGTCGAGTTAAATAAAGCTGGACTATGTGGCGGCGCTCGACATAGGTCGAGTGGCAATTTCAGCACGTAATGTTGCTGAGAGAGAGAGACAAGTGGTGGCAGGAGACTAGCGAGCGTATGACTGCTCCAGACCACCGCGGCGAACCTACTGACACGAATCTCAGCTCCCTCCTCCCTCTCTCACTCGCTACATACTGAATTATATGGGGAAAGTACCGAATTACATGCTTTTTGCACTCGCGTTGCACGGTTATTGCAAGAAAACTAGCCATCATAAAAGGATCGTTATGGTGTCATTCGAAAGCTCTGTTTATGCCCTTTCAGGGATAGGTACTTGTTTTACGTTCTGGGTCTTATTTAGGCATGAAAATGATCACGTAAACAGCCCTATTTTGGCTAAAAACACCCCGCTGGGCGGTACATATAAATAAACCGCATAGGCCGCTCGTAAGGTGTTAAAGTATCCCCAATAGGCTCAAAATCGCGTCATATGTCAGAGAGGGTTAATAACAATGCTAAAATATATTACAAACGATATTCAACGATGTCACAATTAACAACACACAATTTTACTCCACAAGCCATTTAATCCTTTCTTCATAATAAAATAAAATATATAAATTTAATTTAATGACATTTTTGGTTCTCCGTACCTTGTTTAACACCGTAATATCATTATATTGTGTATATACAAATATAATATATATATTATATATATACAGTATATATATATATATATATATATATATATATATATATATATATATATATATATATATATATACTGTATATGTATATGTATATAAATGTATAAAAAAAAATATATATATATATATATATATATATATATATATATATACTGAATATGTATATGTATATATATGTATAAAAAAAAAATATATATATATATATATATATGGTATATATATATATATGTATATATAATATATACAGGGTGTCCAAAAAGAGACGTGTCAAACTGCAGGAAAAGATTAAACAGATGATTCTAAGCATAAAAGGTTCTATGACAGAAATTCTAAATCTCGACCGATTAAGAGGTATTGAAAATTTTATATAGTGTCCTCCCATGCATCGCTGTAATGGACTCTTCATGTCAAATAGTTCCCAGCAAGTCCAAATTGAGCTAATATGTCTGTAATTATTTTGAAACTTACAGAATTATCAAATCTTAATGAAAAATAGGTAAAACATTCGCAGTTAGATGGGGGTGTGATAGGCTCTACGACAGCTAGGCCAGCCTTATGGGGAAATACTTAAGAACATGGCATATTCAACAGGCGATATCTCTGTAACAAGTACAAATTTGGATTTTCCTCATTGAATATTATATGCTTAGAATATTTTTCCTAACCTAATCCTGAAGTTTTGCACATCTGTTTCGGGACACCCTGTATATACTGTACTGTATTATGGTAACCATTTCTAATAAATGCTGTTTCGGGACACCCTGTATATACTGTACTGTATTATGGTAACCATTTCTAATAAATGCTTACAATTGAATATAAATATTAGAACTGACAAAATGTTGAACATTCAGACGATACGATAAAATATTTTCCATATCAGTAGATATTACTTATTATCTAAGGAGAACTGTTACTTAACCCGGGAACTGCCGGGAGACTCTTAAGAGTTCCCCCGGCGGACTGCGGGGAGACTCTTAAGAGTGAGTGAAAAAAATTCAACTTTTGACATCGAAAAAAAAATATATATATTTTTATTTTGTATTTGTTTATTTGTTTTGGCCTCTGGGCCATGCAAAATCTCAGTCCTCTACCTCCCCTCCTTCCCGACTTTCCTCCTCTCCTTCAGTTATCACCTATTTTCCCTGTTATTCCCTTATTCTGAGGTATATTTTCGTGCTAACATTAGCGAGTTGCAAGCAGGGTGTTGTCATCACTGATGGCAAGCGAGTGCAAGAGAGAGAGAGAGAGTATCGATCGACTGTGTCTCAGTGGCCTTGGGGGAAATTGGCGGGAAAGCAGCTTGCCTCACCCATACATTATACAACTCACGGGCTATATCTCCGATTTTGACCATCCAAACGCTGTTTTCACTCGTTTTATTGTTGTTTCAGGTTAATACCTTTATAATCAACCCATAATAGGTGCATATAGATAAGTATTAATGCTATTAATGGTACAATGAATATTTTAGTGACGGAAACACCTCAAATACATGCGCACAGGGAGAGGTGTCTAATTACCCCCATGCGCACTTCAGAGGTTAATATGAGGTATACTTCGTAATTTTCTATTAATTAGTTTTGAAAAAATATTAACACCGATTTGATTTGATATACATAGAAAATGGGCTTACCTTGAAATTATTAAATATTTCTTGAAAAACCGGACTAGATGAGAGGTTAAAGTACATGTAGAGAGAGCCTCCCATTGGCTTAGACCCCCAGGTGAGAGAACTTTGGGCTACCAGATCCTCAAAGGAGTTAATGGCCGGGGAGAGAGTGATGACAGTGAGGTGAGCCACCAGTGAAGATCTGTATGATGCTGCCATCACCACACAAAAGGCCAACCACCAGCCAGCCACCTGTACCAAGGGAAATATAAAGATTTGACAGTGAGGTGAGCCACCAGGGAAGATCTGTATGATGCTGCCATCACCACACAAAAGGCCAACCGCCAGCCAGCCACCTGTACCAAGGGAAATATAAAGATTTGACAGTGAGGTGAGCCACCAGGGAAGATCTGTATGATGCTGCCATCACTACACAGAAGGCCAACCACCAGCCAGCCAGCTGTACCAAGGGAAATATAAAGATCTGACAGGGAGGTGAGCCACCAGGGAAGATCTGTATGATGCTGCCATCACTACACAGAAGGCCAACCACCAGCCAGCTAGCTGTACCAAGGGAAATATAAAGATTTGACAGTGAGGTGAGCCACCAGGGAAGATCTGTATGATGCTGCCATCACTACACAGAAGGCCAACCACCAGCCAGCCAGCTGTACCAGGGGAAATATAAAGATTTGACAGTGAGGTGAGCCACCAGGGAAGATCTGTATGATGCTGCCATCACTACACAGAAGGCCAACCACCAGCCAGCCAGCTGTACCAAGGGAAATATAAAGATTTGACAGTGATGTGAGCCACCAGGGAAGATCTGTATGATGCTGCCATCACTACACAGAAGGCCAACCACCAGCCAGCCAGCTGTACCAAGGGAAATATCAAGATTTGACAGTGAGGTGAGCCACCAGGGAAGATCTGTATGATGCTGCCATCACTACACAGAAGGCCAACCACCAGCCAGCCAGCTGTACCAAGGGAAATATAAAGATTTGACAGTGAGGTGAGCCACCAGGGAAGATCTGTATGATGCTGCCATCACTACACAGAAGGCCAACCACCAGCCAGCCACCTGTACCAAGGGAAATATAAAGATTTGACAGTGAGGTGAGCCACCAGGGAAGATCTGTATGATGCTGCCATCACTACACAGAAGGCCAACCACCACCCGGCCAGCTGTAACAAGTCATAACAGAAACTGGTGATATTGCCTGGCTCTCGTGAACATTACACTTCTAGAATATTTAGGGATTTTTCAGTGGAAGCTTAACTCAATTTAAATGTTCAATCATGGTTCTAATTTCGAGAAATTATGCTCATGCCACAGATGACAATGTGAATGAAACTGATGTTAACCGTCTCTCGAGAGATGAACTAGTGGTGCTAGCGGAATATTTATTAGTGGCCCCTCCATCATTGACGATATGCCTTAAACAGTAATGGCACTCTTTGAACCCCAGAGTCAGCTGTTTAAAACACCCGCCCCGGAGTGCAGAGACCAAAAATTGTAAGCGTACGCTCATAATTACTTACGGACTTGTCCTTATGATGCGAATGCCACTATGAAAAAACTAAACTAAAAATAATAATAAAAGCAAACGATTAGAACTCCTAATCTGCTATGCTTCCCATCGTGTGGATGTTGATTGCGTGCGTTTGCCCCGAGATGCTGAATCGCTATTCTTCCTTCCACTCCGGGGGTTCACGCCAAGCAGACGTGCGTTCCGACCTCTCTTCATTCTTCGTTCTACGGTCTGAATAGTGAGTCTTTTGCTTATTTGTACTATTCTGAGATGTTTAGGAATAGGTTTAGATTAGATAGGTCGGGTGGGCCGATTGGCGTGACCCCCAGGAGTGTGTTTTTAAGGGTGCTTAGATATTGGCGTCACCTCGGGTCCCCATGAATGAGGCCGTTGTTTTTATATTTGCTTGTGTCTCTTATTTTAGCCTAGTTAGCAGGTTTAGAGGCAATTTATTACCAGGGCAGCGCTTTTCGGCTACCTTTCTGGTGGGTTAAGCATGTGTGTGTAATTTTTCTTTGGCAGAACCTTGAGTTTAAGTGTTGCTTTACTTAGTAGAGAGCCTTCTTTTGGTATTTGCGTCGTCTCCCCTACGTTCCTGTTGTTGAGATGGTGGAAGGTGCTGGTTCTTCCTAGAGGTAAGAATATTCGTTGATTCGTCGTACTTCTTGCCCTAGGCTTTGTTGCCAGCATCTGCGTAGGTGTTTATGGCTAGGATGTAATTTTAAGTATTATTGTTACATTAAGTTTATGCCTTATATGTGTCCCTCTTCTTCTGGACGACATATTAGTCTCAGTAGTTGAGGGAGTCAGGAGACGTCCTGACATGATAATTATATACATGTATGTTTTTGTTAACGTGTTGCAGACAAGTTAGAAAAACAAAGGTTAGGATCTGCTTTTCCGGCGGAGGGACAGTCTCACAACCGCGTTTCTACCTCGCTGGACAGTGTTTTGAGAGGGTTTTACAGGATGGTAGTGTTGAGGTATGGGAGAGGTACAAGGAGAAAAGGAGAGAGGCAAAACGGAAAATTAGAGAAGCGAAAAAAGATGCAAATGAAAGGTGGGGTCAAAGGTTGAGTGAGAATTTTGAAGAACGAAAGAAGATGTTCTGGAAGGAGGTAAATTAAGTAAGGAAAGGAGGACAAAAGAGGGAAGAGTCAGTGAAAGATGAAAATGGAGAATTACTAGTGGAACCAGTTGAAGTGAGGAAAAGATATGCCGAGTATTTTGAATCTTTGTTAAATACAAGAGATGGAAGAGAAGCAGTGATTGAAGCAGAGGTGGATGGAGATAGGTTACCCAGGCCACCCAGGTGGCAGGGAATGAATGAAAGGATTGAGGAAAATGAGGTGAAAGAAGCAGTGAAACAAATGAGAGCGGGAAAAGCAGAAGGTTTGGATGGTATTGCTGTGGAGTGTATAAAGAAGGGTGGAGATGTGATAATAGATTGGTTGGTGAGACTTTTCAATGTATGCTTTGCTGTGTCAATGGTACCAATAGACTGGAAGAGTGCATGTATTGTGCCGTTGTACAAGGGGAAGGGAGATCGGCAGGAGTGTTCAAGTTATACAGGTATTAGTTTATTGTCAGTGGTTGGAAAGCTGTATGGCAGGGTGTTGATAGAGAGGATAATAAAGTGTACGGAAGTTGCAATAGGAGAAGAACAGTGCGGTTTTAGGAGGGTAAGAGGGTGCGTGGATCAGATGTTTGCAGTAAGACAGTTATGCGAGAAGTATTTAGAGAAGCATAAGGAGATATTTTGGGCATTTATGGACTTGGAAAAAGCGTATGATCGTGTGAACCGTGAAGCAATGTGGAAGGTGTTAAGGATTTATGAAATACGAGGAAATTTGTCAGAAGCAGTTAAGAGTTTTTATGAAGGGAGCAGAGCATGTGTGAGAGTAGGAAATGGTGAGTTGAGTGAATGGTTTGAGGTAAAGGTAGGTTTGCGACAGGGTTGTGTAATGTCACCATGGCTGTTTAATATGTTTATGGATGGTGTGGTGAGGGAGGTGAAAAGGAGAACTATGGGAAGAGGATGGGGTTTAGTAGGGAAGAATGGTAGAGATTGGGAGTTGAATCAGTTGCTGTTCGCTGATGACACAGCATTGGTGGCGGATTCTGATGAGAAACTGCAGCGGGTAGTCAAAGAGTTTGGTGTGGTTTGTGGAAGGAGGAAACTGAAGGTGAACGTCAATAAAAGTAAAGTAATGGTGTGTAATAGGGGAGAGCATAGGGTGAATCTAGATGTGAGGTTGGATGGGGAAATATTGGAACAAGTAGAGTGTTTTAAATATCTAGGAGGAACGATAAGCAGGAGTGGAGGTATGGAAGTGGAGGTAAAACAGAGTGTGTGTGAAGGAAGGAAGGTTTTCGGAGCAATGGGAAGTACGTGGAAGACGAGAAATCTCGGAGTGAAAGTAAAAAGTGCACTGTATCAAGGAATTGTTGTGCCAACAGTGATGTATGGGGCTGAGACATGGGCTCTGAAGAAAAAGGAGAAAAGAGGGCTGGATGTGATGGAGATGAGCTGCTTGAGGAGTATGTGTGGAGTTACTCGTAGAGACAGATTGAGGAATGAAGAGATACGTAGGAGAGTGGGGCAGCAGGAACATTTGTCAGCCAGAGTGGACAGAAGGGTGCTGAGCTGGTATGGTCATGTTGAACGAATGGGAGATGAAAGGCTTACAAAAAGAATATGTGAGTCAGGTACAAGGGGAGATAGAAGGGCAGGAAGACCCCCATTGAGATGGAGAGACTGTGTAAGAAAGGCTTTGGATGATAGAGGAATGACTATAGATCAGGCAGGGGAAGTGGTGGTGGACATGAGTGAATGGAGAATGCTTGTGAATAGTTGAGTGAACACGTGGTCATTTGGAGTAAGGGGTCGGGCGCAAGTTGGACTAGATAATAGTCCATCAGGCGCCTGGCCCGGGGAGACGATTAATATGAAGGGTGCGCCTGGAAGTGTGGTGGGAGGGCTTGTGGCTTTGGCTCCGCTGCATGTCTGCCTGCCGAGATCGGAACCTCTCCGGGTGGTCGGGGGCCGGGGGAGTGCTGGAGCGACCTGGGTGACCCTGGTCTCTGGGTCTTCTCCTGGGTGACCTGGATGTGTGTGAGTTTGTGCTTTTTATCTGTGTTTATTTGTTGTTTTATGTTGTTTTTGTGTTTTCCCTGTTCTTGCTCTGTCTTGAGTCGGCTACCCCCAAAATGGGGATTGGGCCTGAGCATATAGATAGATAGATAGATAGATTATCTTGAACTAGAACAAATTCCCGGCGGAAGAGGAAGGCTTCCATTGGGATTCCGGCTCAGCCGGAATGAATCACCTATACTATTAATAATTCCTAGCTCAGCCGGGACGACTACTAATCTGTCATCGCGCCGGAAGAGTCACTGCTAACCACGTTCCGTCCGCAGGCGGTAAGGTTATTTACTGGACAAGTATAGGTCGTTGATAATAATTATCAGGGATAAATAGTCTAAATTCCTTCATGGAAAGAACCACAATTGGGTTTTTCCATAAGGACACACTGGTAACTTAGAATAGTGGTGATCGCTATGTCTATCTTTCTTGGGAATTAAAGGTAATGGTTGTGTAAATGTCTCAGGTTGTCCTTATGAGTATTGATATTTGGAAATTTCTTTTCCAGACAGACGTCTCCTCGGCGGGGAGCTCCGTACTGTGACCGATCCCGGCGGGGGGTGAACTTCATCATGGAGCTCATAACTTTCTGTGCATCGGCTTCTTGTAGAAACCTTCCTGTCACTGGCCACAACCATTGTGTTCGGTGTGTTCTTTGCTTAGACCGATCTAGAGGCCAGTGGCTTATCAGGAAGTGTAATGTTTGTACGAAACTCTGTGATGGACACAAGGAGTCTGGTTGTCAAGTGGTTTTGGCAGCGATTAAGTTGTGTTATAATAACTACACTAAAGACGTGACCCATAAGGCACTTCAATGTGCTGATCAAGCTCTCTGGGAGCAACTCATTATTAAATCGCCAAATGTTAATCCTCTCAAAACAAGCACTCGTTCAGGAACTATTGAAAAGAAACCATCTAAGATTATTTCGAAGGCAACCATTAGTTCTGAGGAATCCACTGACGATGACACCACAACAACAACACCTAAGAAAGTTAGTTCCCCCCGCCGGTCGACGAAGCGGCATGCACCGGCTTCGTCTCCTCTTTGGCAACAGGAATGACGTCGGTCAAGATCGAGGTAACCTCTACGTCGCTCAATTTCTGACCCGCCGGCCAAGCAAGCGGCGAAGAGAAGGAAAGTTACACCAGAAGCTATGGCGTCAGCTTCAGGTGTAATGACTTTATCATCCCATACGGCGGTGTCGAGCATCACGCCTAGGCAATCGCCTTTGCTGGTGCTCGCACCTACTCTTCCTACCTTGACTGGGCTGAACATCCAACCCGGCCAGTTGAGGCCGGTTACCGGGGTCATGGAGACACCGCCTAGGGACATAGTGCCAAGTGAACTATTTAGTCAGCGTATCGGTCACGTTTCCCCGTCTGTGAGGCAACGACCATACGTGATACCACGCAATCCCACGCCTCAGTGTTGGGTCTCTACTCAAGTGTTGGCAGAACAATATCGGGGTTATCCACATGATACTAGTGAGGCTCCTGTGCAATCTAGTGAAGTTCGTTTACTATCTTCGATTCCGAACTTAGAGTGGGAGGTGTTTGAGCAAGATGTACTGAATCCCGCCATCCGGTCTGGTGAGGTTCGATCCCTATCAGCCCGGTCGCTGGAGGCGGGTTCAGTTGAATCCATGGAATGTCAATCTGTCCGAGAAGACATGTCGGAACATCTTGAGTCAGGACAGAAAGTTACTTCCTCTGGTCACTCGGATATGCAATCGACGGTGTCCACAGCACACACTAAAGAGTATATAACTAAAGGGGATCTTCAAAATGTATTTGAGAAGTTCATGAGTAGATATGACGAGACTAGATCTGGTTCAGGCTCAGGATCTCCCACGCCATCGCCGGTTGCACGACCTCTGGGTTCTGTTCAGGTTTCAACTAAACAACCATTTACTCCCTCCCCGGTAACTACTAATGTGTCAAACTTATCTTCCACTATGACGACGGCCAATGTCCGTGTGGTAACTGATATAATTCCTCCCCCACTAAAGAAAACTCCTCTTAACCCCTTCAGACTCTTATGATGCAGAGGTTGCCAGATTAGAATTAAGAAATAGAGTTCTCTCACTCTTATAATTACCTCTCCAAAATTAGTTTTCTGCCCACAGCTAACTCAAAGACAACTGCAGAGGTTGAAGTAACTAAACTAAAGGTTTGTAAATACCCCTGATGGTAACAAAGGTTTTAAAGTATCCCTAATAGGCTCAAAATCGCGTCATATGTCGGAGAGGGTTAAAAGAGGTCCGATGCCCCTTTTCAATGGGCCTGATAGGTCCTGAGTGGACATGTAGGTCTGAACCCTTAGGTCGCTCAACAGACGGTCTCTGGGTAACCTCCGTTACCTAACCACTGGTGTATACAGGTGAGTGAGGGTAAGAAGTTAAGAGCAAGGAACTTGGCAGGTGAGGTGTTGGATGCTACTGTTAGAGCAATTGCTAATTTGTATGCTCCCAACTATTTCGTTTATGCACCCTCACCCGCTTTGCCACCGGCTTCATCAGTGAAACTGTATGCGGACTGGTCCAAGCTGGATGGATTTAATGACGTAAAATCACTGTTTAGTCTGACACCTGAGTTAGAGGCCCAGCCAATTAGGGACCAGTCTGGTAAAACAGTATTACGGATTGGATGGGGTCTTGGCTGGACTAGGAAGCTGAAGCGCAAAATTTTGCGTCAACCATTATCAACGCATCAGATTCCCATGGAACAGCATAGTTGGTTTTCTCTGCCTGTCGCCATCGCCGGGGGTATACCTATGGTTGTGTTAGATTTCCTAAGTGCACCAAAATTATCCCTGTGTGAAATTCATGACCCCTTCTCTAGTCCGACTCCGGTGCAGCTAGATAAAGATTTTAACCCTTATTTAGCGGCGAGCAACATAAGTCGAGTTAAAAAAAGCTGGACTATGTGGCGGCGCTCGACATAACTCGAGTGGCAATTTCAGCACGTAATGTGGCTGAGAGAGAGAGACAAGTGGTGGCAGGAGACTAGCGAGCGTATGACTGCTCCAGACCACCGCGGCGAACCTACTGACACAAATCTCAGCTCCCTCCTCCCTCTCTCACTCGCTACATACTCAATTATGTACTGAAAGTACCGAATTACCTGCTTTTTGCACTCGCGTTGCACGGTTATTGCAAGAAAACTATCCATCATACAAGGATCGTTATGGTGTCATTCGAAAGCTCTGTTTATGCCCTTTCAGGGATAGGTACTTGTTTTACGTTCTGGGTCTTATTTAGGCATGAAAATGATCACGTAAACAGCCCTATTTTGGCTAAAAACACCCCGCTGTGCGGTACACATAAATAAACCGCATAGGCCGCTCGTAAGGTGTTAAGTTAAGGCAGAAGGCGTGGAGGCTTTTGTCTCAGTTTCTGCTCAGTCGCCAGCTGGCAGAGTCCCTTGTGCGAACGCCTGAAGCAGTGACTGATATACAGGCAACTAAGGCTCTAACTCTTACACGTAGGCTCTTGTTGCAAAACTCTGTCCAAACTCGTGGCGACATTCAGGTTGCTTTCTTGGAAGCAGTCCGGGCTAGGCAAGATTTTAGAGAGTTCTTGGTCAAGAAACTGCCTGAGGATATAGGGCACAGGGTAGTTCTTTCACCTGTTCTCACTACAGGTGAGAACCTGTATCACCTGATACTTGGAGATCAGTGTTTAGCCTCCTACACTCGACAAGAACGACTGCCTCCACGACTAGGAAGGAGTCGTCTAAATTTCATAAGCCAAAATTTAGTACCAGAGTCACTCCGGTGGTGCAAAGTTTTTTCCGACCTTTAAGATTCCTTCCAAGCCGGGAAGTAGTGGCTCCATCATAGGTAAGCCTCAAGGTAAAGGATCAGGGAAGTGGTATTATAGGTTTGACTCCTGTAAGGCGATAAAGAAAACCTAATATTTAGTACTGGCCCCGTAATCATTGACGAACATGCCTATTACATAAGGCATCCTCTTCAAACACTAATCCGCCGTAGTTTGAATCTACCGCGCAGAGCATTTAAAATCTGAGGAGCCTTCATCATGAGCGCACGCGACCTCACTCATGGCTTCAGTCATTATGAATTGGGTTCTCACTACGAAAAAACTTCGTAAAAAATAAAAACAAAAAGAAAATAAGAATAACTATCCAATAAGCTTTCCATCATATCGTGGATGTACTTGTGTGGATCTTTGACCAGACGCTGATTCAGGCGTCATACTTCCTTCACTGACATATCAAGTAAACCAAAATCCTTAATACATCAACGAATGGGAAGGGGATGGTCGGGAGGGCCCCAGTCGTCAATGATTACGGGGCCACTACTAAATATTAGGTTTTCTTTATCTCCTTACAGGAGTCAAACCTATAATTTATTAGTGGCCCCTCCATCCTTGACGAACATACCTGATTTCTAAGACTGGAGGGGGACATTCGTAATCATATCATAACTCTAGAAAAGCAGATAATCAAACAACCACATAGTATTCTTACTTTTGTAAAAAAAGAGATATTCGGGTACATAAACTTTATACAGCCTAAATCTTCAAAAAGGGGTACAAGCAGGAGCGTGCTTCAAAGAAGCCTGCTTGAAAAAGGGTTAACTCTGAGACTCTGTGCACAGATCTGCTAGTTAAGAAGGCACCCCACTTAAAGTAAGTGTTGAAAACTAAAAACTTATAAGTTTACATGTGCACATATAAACCCCATTAACTAGTGGATATATTCCTAAAAATATAACCAAACATAAATGAATTCTTGTATATTCGTAGAAGTACTGAACTCGTGTACTTATGCAGAAGTAATTACTTCAAAAGTAAAAGTCGTAGTTGCAACTACCGAGATTTCTCAAAAATCTATTGCTTCACAGCCAAAGCTACTTACAACAAGAATTGTTGTAACACTTATTATTGGCCTTTAGCACAATTTCCTGCAATGAATACTACAGAGAAATTTTATAATACAATGCCTACAACCAGTATCACAGCTCGTATGTTCCGAATACATACTCCGGAGGGGTCTAGGGTGTCCTATGTCACACTGACTGCACCCTCCCCCCCCTTTTTCTTGAAATTAAACAAAACGTGACTAAAAGGGCCACCTAGACCCTCTGCTGTAAAGCTATACATGGCAAGGAAGGTTTGTCCAGAGCTACTGAAAGGAATCGAGGCCAAAAACTCCCGATTAGAGACCCACAACTGTGTGGACTTAATAACTTCCACCGAAAGATTATTAAGGAAATGTAAAGAGGCTGTCCCCTTGCGTAAATCGTGGGTCTTACCCACAACGCCGGGATTCTTCTCTTTAAAGTCCTCGACCAAGAGAGAAGCCAGTGTACGCTCCATCAAGCGTTCACCCGGACTTGCGACCCATAAAGCACCCTGGTGATTTAGAGGTGCCACTCTTAAATATTTGGTTAGAGCTTGCACTGGGCCAAAAAAGATGGTGCACCTTTCCCCTTTTTAACGCCGGCACCGTGAACTCTGAAAACACGTGTTCACTGTGCTCAATCTTGGCTATGAATCCCGGGAAAGGTGCAATGTGAATACCCTCATGAAGCCTATCAAACCTGAGGCAATTAGGTGCGTTGCTCATCGCCGCCAGCTCAGATACTCTGTTCCCGGCAGCCAAAGCCATAAGGAATACTGCCCTTTTGTAAAATCTGCAGTCTTTGGTACATACGGGAACGAGAATAACGACGATGCTTTGTCCAGAGACCATGTAGGCCTGAGCTGATGGGGAGGTGGGCGGAGTTTAAAACCTGCCCACATAAATCACTTTCAGATAAATGTTTCTGCATGAACAGATAAATTAAATAATTAACAACCAACGCCACCGAGGGCACAGTTTGTTTTTGTTCTAAGAATCCGAGACGTAAAAGCTTGCCAATGCGATTGAAACTGTCGCTTTGTAGACTGGGTATATTGATTCGTGAATATCTTGGTCACGTCGCTACCATATGGTGCTAGCCACTTGGCCTCCTGAATGTCCATAATGAACAAGTCTGTGAGGTTTCTAGGCTGCCAATTGTGGGGGTTGGCAGCCAAGCAGAGGGGACTCCGCCGGCACCAAAAACCTGAAGAGAGAACCAAGAATGGCGTTCTGAAGGGATTTGGTGGGAAGAATAAGTCATGGTTATAAGAACCTGGAATGTCCTTAATATCAACATCCAAAACATTTCCGTAACATTGCTACCCCTGACTCATCCGGCCCGTATAAAAGAGGCATTGCTCCTGTTTTTTAACTGGCGCCTTGTCTAAAGGAGGGGGAGATATGTCTGATAAGACTCGCACAGTGGAAGTAGTGAGAGCTGCTGTGCCTGGCACATTGGAAATTGGATCTGACACACGAGGATGGTTAGGTATTTTAGCTAAAGCAAAGGATGTAGCCAGAGGTCGCACAATCGTCGACATCGCGGGATCTCTCGTATCAAAAGGAGATTCCGGCGTAGGGCCAAAGAACCTATTAAGTGCATTCAATAGTAGTCCATCAATCTCTTCCGCGGGTACATACCTAGCCGATGACGAAATCCGTGGAGATTCGACAGTACCCTGAGAGTCGCCTAGAAGGTGACTGGACTCCTCAACCTCCATCTCTGAGACCAGAGATCGTTGTTCTTCACCAGTTAAGTCTGGCCTATCATGGGAAGATCCCGCCGAAGCCGGGACCTCCACATGTTGCCATGTTAAAACTGGGATAGAAGATGGTACATCGGCATCCCGGTGGACGTCAGCACTAGTTGAGTCACAAAGGGATGTGTGCTGTCCTGCCAGGACTGTGAGTATCGCCATACACCTTGGCTGTGGCTGTCCCTCGCTTGCGAGCTCGGTATACTCTCTGAATGGGAGCCCTCGTCCGAGTCCCGTAAAGGTTTATGATAATTAAAAGCTCCCATAGCTCATTAACACATTGAAAGCAGAGCTGGTGAGCAAAATCATAAAGTATACTAATTAATTTAATATATATTTAATTGTATTAAAATAAATTACTATAAATAAACACAATATTATCATAATATAATCATAGAAAATATATATGTTTATTATGATTCAGCTATAATATTATTTCATTAACAAACAAAATAAGATAGGGATACCTGAGCTGAACGGCGTTGAACATACAGCAATGAGAGGTTCAAGTGCCGACACGACAGAGACTGGGGGAAAACTACCCCGCCCCCGGGAACTATCTGGTCACCTGGTGCAACACCGGTACTCCGCCCTGGAAAGAGAAATTTCCGGGGATTAATGCTCATAGGGGTACACCCAAAAAATGGTACAAAATATGTGCCACAAAACCGCCGGTCAACGAACCGTAGTACTCCACCACTACTTTTGATGTCTTTCAAGTATCCCTATACACTTGAAACACTAGTAAGATTCCGGCATCTTTTTATCCCATAAAAAGTCTAAGCTTATCTTAATCTCTAATCCAGAAGCCCTCATAGATCGCCGTCTTGAAGGCCGTGATACCCTATTGTATCAATCAATTGTTTGGCAAATTATCGCGAATTGCAAATCAGTTAATATAACCCCCCGAAGGTACAACCGCCGGGTTTTATATGCAATGTCAAACCAATTGTACCTGCCCCAGACCTCTTTGTAAAAAGATCGCCGGAAGGGAAAGACTAAACAAACAAACAGCATTGTTTCAATGGCTTATTAAAGATTTCAGCATAGATTTTACCTGTCCAAAAGAATTAAGCATAACTTCTGAATCCTCATAAAGATGAAGCATATCTTTATTAAAGATGAAGTCTTTCAAGTATCCCTTTACACTTGAAACACTAGTAAGATTCAAGCATCTTGTTATCCCATAAAAAGTCTAAGCCTATCTTAACCCTTTCACGCATTTATGACGCAGAGGTTGCCAGCTTAGCAATAAGAAATAGAATTCTCTCATTCGTATAATTACCTCTCCAAAATTAGTTTTCTGCCCACAGCTAACTCAAAGACAACTGCAGAGGTTAAAGTAACTAAACTAAAGGTTTCTAAATACCCCTAATGGTAACACAGGCTTTAAAGTATCCCCAATAGGCTCAAAATCGCGTCATATGTCGGAGAGGGTTAAACTCTAATCCGGCTTCTCCCAGAAGCCCTCATAGATCGCCGTCTTGAAGGCCGTGATACCCTATTGTATCAATCAATTGTTTGGCAAATTATCACGAATCGCAAATCCGTTAATATAACCACCCGAAGGTACAACCGCCGGGTTTTATATGCAATGTCAAACCAATTATACCTGCCCCAGACCTCTTTGTAAAAAGGTCGCCGGGAGGGAAAGACCAAACAAACAGACAGCATTGTTTCAATGGCTTTGAAAAGCAGAGAAAACCATGTCCAACAGGTGTCAGCCTGATCACCTAGATAACTGTGTGGAGCCCCCCTCGACGGGAATATCCCAGGAAGCCTGATCCCAGGCTCGACCACAGAAAACGCAGTTTCAGATGAGCCCTCAAGCGACCAAACTCGTCGGGGTAACTTACCTATTTTAGCCATCCTGACTAAAACTCGGTAAACAAAAACGGTGTTCTCGGAGCAACGAGAAAAACGCCGGAAAGGTAACCCACACCAAACGAGACATTTTAACATATTTTATACAAAGGGTGTGCGCAAAAATAGGGATACCTGAACAGGAGGGCGTAATGCATAAAGCAAAAACCGGTGCAAAGGTAGCCATGACAGAGACTGGTGGGAAACTTACTCCAGGTTCTGCATAGACCCGCCGGGACCCAGCTCTGGAAAAAAAAAAAATTTCCAGGCATTAATTCTCATAAGGTTAACCCAATCGTGTTCGCAAACAAGTGCTAAATAACCCGCCGGGTAACGAGACGTAATACTCAACGACTACAGCTCGCTACGCGGTGGGGTTTCCTAAGTAAAAGATATCAGAATATCTTAATTTGTGCAAAAGATGTATGAATACCCTCTGACATAATATATAAAGACCAGCATGGCGTTTATAACAGATTAAGTCTTTCCGGTGGTGTTTGTTTCAAGATTCAATTTTGGAAAAACCCCCCTAAAAAAGACGCCGGCCCCCGAATTATCTCGTAGATCAAAAACTGGAAGCCTGACAAATATACGAGATCTAACTTCTCCCGAAGTATCTTTTTAGATCGCCGTATGTTGAAGGCGGCGATACAAAACGTATCCCTCAATTGTCCGGTTAACTAACTGAATTGTAAATTCGTTATTCCCACCCTTCCAAGGAGCACCCGCCGGGTGTGAATATTATTTTAAAAAACGTTAACCCCAATTGTGCCCTAAAGCGCCGTATGTTGAAGGAGGTGATACACAATGCATCCCTCAATTGTCTGGTCAACTAAACTGAATTTTGCAAATTCGGTCATCCCACCCTTCCAGGTTGCACCCGCCGGGTGATTTAAAGTTTAAAAGTTAACCCCAATTGTTCCTATCCCCACTTCTTTGTAAAAGATCGCCGGGGAGGAAATACAACAACAGCATAGTTTTATATTGGCTTTGCAAAACCGAAAAAAAACTACAAACAACACGTGTCCGTATGAACACTGTTAGATGGGTACAGCCAACCCGCCGGGAATCATAAGGAGCCTGAAACAGGCACCCCAGAGACGCAGTCCTGGGGAGCCACAGACACCCACTCGCCGGGGAAACAAGCCTGTTTTAAACCACGCGTGGCCAAAACTCGGCAACCAGCCGGGGTTATCAAGGTGAAACCGAGAAAAACCCGCCGGAAAAAACCCACCCCGTCCAAATACCATCTGAACGCAACACCGGACCGAGGCGTAGCCAAAACACAACTAACGCCGGGCCCAACATAGTCCGTGGAATTAGCCAATACACAACTAACCCAGGACACATAAATAGTCCGTAGAATTAGCCAATACACAACTAAACCAGGACACACATGACACAGTAGTACATATTTAGAAAATAAATCAATAACACTTGTATATGTGGAAAAGCTACGAGAGGCTGGCTAGGCCTAGGCAGAAGGATAACAGTAACATGTCGGAATATAAACAAAAAGCACTGAATTATATCACAACAGGAACCACCGCCAACACACCACTGTAGCAAATACTTCCGGCAAAGGGAAGAACTGACTCGGGACCCAGAAAAAACTTCACTAAGTGAAGAAAAATACGCTGGGAACGTCAGCAAAAATACGCTACCTCATCAGAAAGATAAAAGGAAGCAATAACGCGTAATGAAAGCCGCCTACATCACAAAGCTAGCTAACTGTGAAAAAGTTCACCTGTCCACAACAGGACCACGAGGGTACATCCGAAATAGATGCCCCAAACACACGACCCAAAATACACTGCACTACGGGCCACCAGCCCAGGACACTCCTGCTACGCATATCCTAACCTTACTCGATACATCCCGGAGTAAACAAATGAGAAAAAACTCACTAGGGACGCAGCAAATGCGGAACCAGCGGAACGTGGAGAGACACGTCCGGGCCGGTTGACCGCAGAGCAGAGAAGGAAGTATGACGCCTGAATCAGCGTCTGGTCAAAGATCCACACAAGTACATCCACGATATGATGGAAAGCTTATTGGATAGTTATTCTTATTTTCTTTTTGTTTTTATTTTTTACGAAGTTTTTTCGTAGTGAGAACCCAATTCATAATGACTGAAGCCATGAGTGAGGTCGCGTGCGCTCATGATGAAGGCTCCTCAGATTTTAAATGCTCTGCGCGGTAGATTCAAACTACGGCGGATTAGTGTTTGAAGAGGATGCCTTATGTAATAGGCATGTTCGTCAATGATGGAGGGGCCAATAATAAATAAGGGTCTGTCAAGGGGTAAGTCAGGTCAGGAGTCCCGGCTTTTTACCTCCAGCCAGCCTTCTCAGCCATCCACATCCCAGTAAAAAAACTAGTGCATCACAACACTCTCTAACGTCCCGGGCCCCTGAAGGGCGAGCTGGACATGAGTGTAGCTCTGCCGGACAAGTCCAGTTGTGTGACTGGAGAATTTCGGATGTGTTTCCTGGCTTGGCCCCGGCAAATTTGGGCACGGACAGTGGTACGCAAGGGCATCACTTGGCGGTGGCTCCGGTGACCTCGTTTACGTCAACCTTTAGAATTCAACCCTGTTTCTTTAGAGGTGGAGTCAATAGTCCAAGAAATGATAACCAAGCGCATCATTATCCCGGTCAATCCAACTCGCCCTGTTTATACGTCCAGACTTTTTCTCGTGCCAAAGAGGGACAGTGCTCAGATGAGGCCGGTCGTAGACTTGTCTCAACTGAATCGCCATATTCACAACCCATCTTCCCTCTTCTCCTAATTCCTCATACCTCCTCACATGCTGCACACATCTCTTCCTCAAACACTTTGCTCACCTCTCCCACTTCTTCCTTTCTCTCAAAGACAAAACTACCTAGTCCCTGCTCCCTTGAACTATTCCCTGAATTCCTCCTCCTGTACCCTTTCCACCCTCTTCACCACTCTACCTACCTCCCGCCCTACTCAGCTCTCTTCACCCAATTATTTTGTATCCTAATTTTAGGCATTACTACATAATGGTCAGACACCCCTCCCCCCCTACCCCTAGAATTAATGGATGGGGACAAAAGAATCTAGTTTCCTTTAATGCACAGAAAACCAAGTACATTCAATTTTCTAACCGACAGAATCTCACTGACTCCCATATATTTTTTAATGATTTAAATATTCCCACTTCCCCTAGTATTGACATTCTCGGTGTAACATTAACTACTAACTTGAGCTGGACACATTATGTTAGAAGCATTGCTAAGAATGCCTCTAAAAAACTGGGACTCCTGTACAGAGTTCGAGAATTCTTCACTGACGAGCAGTTGGCCGTAATATACAAAAGTCATGTGCGTTCTCAGATGGATTACTGTTCACCTCTGTGGGGTGGAAGTGGAGTGGTTGCATTGAGGCAGTTGGACAAAATTCAAAATAAAGCTATTAGATTAATCAATAACCCTGCAATCACACAGGACCTTCCTACATTATCCATACGAAGAAACGTTGCATCCCTTGCATTATTCTACAGATATTTTCACAGCAATTGTTCCGAGGAACTTGCTTCAATTGTGCTTCAATTATTGTATATATAAAAAATATATACCCTAACATCTAACATTGATTTCCTCATCTGTTCATCCATACATACATATTCAAGCAATGCCTTCCATTCCACTGTTTCTCCCTCCCTCCTCCGCTCCACTTTCCATGTTTACCTATGTATCATTCTGTGTCGGAAGAAGGTAATGGCTATCAACATTCTCCTCCCCACACATTAGTCAACAAGTGCACTACCATTCCCATCTACCTTTGATGATACACCCCACCCTCCCACCACCCCATCTACTTTCTTATCACCCACTTTCCCATTTATACCATCAATCAGAATTATTCTTTCACCAAACATATCCAGGCACGCCTCAACAATTACCCAAAACTCCTCTTTCACTTTTCGCTTTATCTTCTGCAAGAGTATACACACACCCAACCACCCATTATTGTATTCCCACTTTCATTCTCATCCAGGCAATTCTTGGACCCACAGAACCATATACTCCCTTACACGCTCTTTCCATTCGTTACTTACAAACAAACACACACCTTTCTCTCTCTCATTCTCATTCACCTATGCACACACACCCATTCCACACTCCCATTTTTTCGCACATGTACCCTTCTATTTGGTCTCAGTCATTTCGTATACATCCAGCCTGGCATTCGCTTGTATTCATGGGACTGGAGTTCTCGAAAAGAGACTCCATTCCTGTCACTATTCTAAACTTAAAGTGTGCTGGGTTGACAGCATCTGAAGTCCTATTTGATTAATGACTAACTAGCTAGTACTCCCCGAACCTCTCTCTTTTGTGTACGATCATTCATGTCTCTAACATTCCAAGTCGCTATACGATAACAGTCCTTGGCCGGTCAGTGGCTGTCAAGTGTAGCTTTACAGAATTTAAATATTGACAATATAACTGAAAATTTCATCCTGAAGATGCCATATTGCTGGCAAAACATCAAAAATATATGAAGTATAATATAGTTAAATATGAAAGACTCGGTTATATAGTGTCCTAGTTCTAGAAAACTCTAAGGAGAATAGAAAATATAATCAATAGTTTAACTCTAGTTATATATATATAGATACTGTATATTGAACATCCATGACTTATTGCTAACCTCTAATCATTCTACTTATACTGTAATCCTTCTCTCTGTTGGGCTCCTTCGATCATAACCTTATCATTGTTACCACTTACCCGTCCTATCTCTCCAGTACGGCCATCCCATCCTTCCAGCCGGCAGCGCATTTGGCACTTTAGCAGTCCTTCATTGATTTCCCAAGGAATCTCCTTTGCTTCCATGGCTGTGGAGCCTCGGAGTGTAGTAAATGCATCACGGACGTAATAATCTCCTTTGCTTCCGTGGCTGTGGAGCCTCGGAGTGTAGTAAATGCATCACGGACGTAATAATCTTGGGCATGGCGGGATACATTCCATTGTCTTTCTTTCAGTCTTAACACAACTGCTGCCCGCAATAAGGAGGCAGCATTCAAACAAAACGCAAGAATCTCATATTATATATGTTTCTACCCGGAATCAAGGCAGATCTGTTCTTCAACTCAGCAAAAACTCTCTCATCAATAATGAATGTTGTGAACTCTATAACTCTAACTCTTCCCAAACTTTCTGGCATCTAGCCAAAAACCTCTCCTACAATTTTACTTCCTCTGGCATCTAGCCAAAAACCTTCCCTACAATTTTACTTCCTTCCCTTTTCCGCTCTGATAGCACATCCATAATTTCTTCCTCTGACAAAGCTGAATACTTTGCTCGAAATTTCACTAAAAACTCCACCTTGGATGATTCCGGTGCTGTTCCTCCCTCTCCACACCTCTCTCTCTTACTTATGCCTATTATCGTAATCTCGTTTAATGATGTACTTTATGCCCTCTCCGGGCTTAATGCTAAGAAGACGTACGGACCAGATGGTGTTCCTCCTGTTGTACTAAACAACTGTTCTTCCGTGCTGATTGCCTGCCTAGGCAAACTCTTTCCACTCTGCCTTTCCTCTACCGTCTTCCCAACATGCTGGTAGATTTTTCTCATTCAACCTGTCCCAAAGAAGGGTAACCGCTCTCAACTCTCCAGATGCTCTCCTTTCTTGCATCTCTAAAAGTTTTGAAACTATTCTTAATTCAATATTTCTTAAGCAAGCATTTGTCTTCCCATAATCTACTTTCAGATCGCAGGTATGGTCTCCTTAACCCATGGACTGTGAATAAATGGGCAAAAGAATATAAAAAAAGGCCAAGTTGAGGGTGGGAGGTAGGGGGTGGGGTGTGGTACAAAGGGGGGGGAGGAGTGGAGGATGTGGTATAGGGAGATACTACTACTCTCTATAGGTTACATAATTTTAAGACATTTCCTGGCACTGGCACAGTATTTGAAGGGATCTGCTTTACATATTTTTAAATACCATGCCTTCCAGAAGGCTTATCGCACTTCCTGGGTTAAGGGCCGCTCTACTGTTCATCTTCTTTATCTTACTAACTCTAGATCATGCTCCCTTCGGGACTTTGGTGAGACCTTTTCTATTGTGCTAGCACATCGGAAGCCATAGATAGGTTCTATCACAAATCTGTAATTTCTAAACAACCCTCATTCGGTTTCTATCCCTCCATGTGTACCTAATTGTCTCTAATTTACTTTCTGGCTATTACATAGCTGCGGATGTGGATGACCATCGCTAACGTCCTCAACCTATCAACTTGTTCCTCAGGGTTCTGTCCTATCTCCAGTTATCTTCCTCATATTCATTAATTTTTTTCTCAACTGTACCTCCAGTCCTAGCCACTCCTATGATAATGACTCTATCTTACACTATTCAAATGCTTTTCCACAATGAAGCACCATGCAATCACTCCAAAACTCATGTGATGAGGCCATAGCATGCACATCTTCTGATCTATCAATTATTTCTGATTGGGGCAGAGAAAATCTTGTTACTTTCCATGCTTCGAAAACCCAATTTCTCCTTGTATCGAACAGTCTCATTCTTACACACGACTATCCCTTACTCATCAACAAAACACAAATCAACCTTTCACATTCTCTCAGTATTCTTGGTATTGATTTTTCTCCTGACTTTTCTTGGAAAGATCATATTACCACTTGTGCTAAAACAGCTTCCCAGGAGTCAGGTGTGCTCAACCGTCTCCGTGGGTTCTTCACAGAGGCACAGTGCGCTCATGCATCAAAGTATTGTTCACATGTTTGGGGAAATTCCACCCCATACCAGACTTCTTGAATGGGTAGAGTCAAAAGCATTTTGTCTAATCAAATCATTGCCTCTTACTAATTCCCTACATTCTCTCTCTGTAAGTCGTAATGTTGCACCTCTCTCACTCTCCTACTGCTATTACAAAAATCAGTGTTCTTCAGAGCCGTCTAAGATGGCGGGAGGGATGAAGGGGGTGGGCGTAGCCCTCTCTCTATGTATCATCCTTCTCAACATCCAGAGGGGCTGTGCTGATATACAGATGCAGAGGGTACCGGTAGTGTACCGGGTCAACACTAAACAAGTATTGAGGTACCTCGTCACACAGATATCACACACAAGTGAAATCTATGTCACCATTACTGCCTGGGCAGCTACATATCTCGAGGAGAAACCGAAGCGTCTTAGCAAACAGTCTGGCACAACCTCGCTACATCACCTATTGTGCTACACTCTAATAAGATGTGGAGACATAGAGACCAACCCAGGCCCCAGCTCAACGTTGAAGAAACGTCACCACAAATCAAGTAAGGCAGACACCGACATTTCAACAGTCCCTAGCTGAATTTTTTTTTATAACAAACTTGGCCAGCAGGCACCCCAGACTCCCGTCACGCTCCAACTCACAACCAAGTCTGCAGGCCAACCACCAGCACAGTGCCACCACTCTACCTACTCAACATTACCCTCAACTGTATCATCACTACCACAGATATCGGTAACCCAAGTAACACAGCATGCAACCAGAACACCCAAAAAAGCAGGAAGCACTAGCAAACACATCGACAATGAAGTAACAGTAACGAACAAGAGAGACAACAAGAGTAGCCACCCAACCACGACGCCGCTTCACAGCTGAACAACCGAACCTACAACACAACCAAACACTATCGGCGACCCAGGTAGCTCAACGTGTAACCAGAACAGCTAAAAAAGAAGGTATCAGTCGCAACAACATCAACAATAAAGTAGTATCAATGGCCAAGAACAAGGACAACAACATCAACCAACAAATACAGGTAGGGGTGGGAGGGGGTCTAGGGGTAGACATAGCCACAACCAGCCCCCAACTCTTGCGTTCACACCCCAGCCGCTCAGCTGATCACCACACCGCCAGACGTACCCAGACGTACGATGAACAGTAAAAGGAAGATATGTACAGTGTGCGATATTGGATTCAACAAAAGGAGTACAACTTCACAATGTAGTAGTTGTAATGAAACAGTACACGATCGATGTACTTACGTTACTAGCAGAAAAGAAGTGGAATGTGATAAATGTAGGGAATTAGCTATTAAAGGTCCTAAAATCATTTGTGAAATATGTGAATCACTCATAACACGAAAACAAAGGATCCTAAACTGTGTAAAGTATAAAACTGTAGCTCACGTGAAGTGCATCTCTAAGAAGACCAACAGTGAAGAACGTGAATTCTTATGCAATAAGTGTGCCTTGCATTTATTACCGAATGTTAATGTAAATGAACCAAGTATTAACAACTCGGAATCCAGCCAGGACACATTCAAAGATGAATATAGAGTGTTCACCAACAAAGGGCTCCATCTTATCCACATTAACGCCAGATCAATGTACCATAAATTGTCAGAAATTAACTTGTTAGCTAATAAGGCCAAAGCTTCAATAATTGCAATTACAGACACCTGGCTGGACTCGAGTATCAACGATGGTGAAATAAACATTCAAGGTTTCAATATGGTTCGTAATGATCGCAATAGACAAGGGGGAGGAGTATGTCTGTATGTAAAAAACAACCTCACACACACAACTAGGACCGACCTCCATGTAGAAAACCACGAAACTCTGTGGATCGACTTACACCTGCCTAGGACAAAACCCATCACAATTGGGGTGTGCTATAGGCCACCAGACGACACACAATTATTGACCAAATTTGAACGAACTTTGTCATTACTAGACCCCCGGAATGAATCCATTATACTAGGGGATTTTAACCTGTGTTACAAACAACGAAATAATAGGCTTGTACGAGAATATAGGCACATACTGACAATGCACAAACACAAACAACTCATCACAACCCCCACACGTATTGGGTAAGAGGTATCCTCCAGGACGATTAAAAATACCCCACACGTATTTCTGAGAACACTGCTACAATATTATACCATATAAATTGTAACAGAGAGGACAAAATATCACAATCAGGGGTTATACAGACTGGGATAAGTGATCACTTCGTCACATATTGCACACGGAAACCACAAAAATTACCCTAGAGAATCACAAGGTCATCAAAACAAGGTCACTCAGAAACTACAACAAAGAAACATTTCTGGACATTTTATGGAATACAGACTGGTCTCCAGTGTTTGGAAAGACAAACGTTAATGACGCATGGGTTGGCTTCAGAACCATCATCACAAACATCCTAGACGAAATAGCTCCTCTGAAAGACATATGAATTAAAGCAAGGGCAGACCCATGGATCAACAATGACATACTACACCATCTGGAACACAGAGACAATCTGTTAAAAAGGCTAGTGAAACATAGCCAGGATCAAGGTCTGAAACATGAGTTCAACAGGGCTAGGAATAAACTAAGTAGGAAAATCAAATCAGCGAAATCTAATTATTTCCATAGTAAGGCAGAGGAATATCAGAATACCCCAAAAACACTATGGAGGCACTTAAAAACAACAGGCTAGAACTACAAGGCAAGGGATTCCTCTAACATTAATATTGCTCTCAACATTAATGATCAGGTTTGCCACGATAAACAACAAATTTCAACCTACTTCAACTCCTTCTTCACCTCCATAGCAAACACACTTGCACAGAACCTACCGCAACCTCTCAATAAATACACGACAACAACAGCCACCTTTCGAAATTTCTACAGGGATAAAGGCATACACCCGAACACATTTGGTTTGCAAAATGTTACACCAAAATACACATTTGACGAGCTCTCTAACCTAAATGGACATAAAAGCACAGTACCAGACAAAATTCCTGCCAAATTGCTACGAGATGGAGCCATTGGTATAGCAGGTTCCCTAACCCACATCATCAACCTGTCAATTAACACCAACACTGTACCTGCTGAACTGAATGAAGCTATTGTAACCCCTCTATTCAAGAAAGGAAATAAACTAGATGTTGGCAACTACAGACCAGTTAGCATATTATGTATTGTATCTAAAATCCTTGAAAGAGCTGTATACACCCAAATTGAACACTACCTCAAAGAAAATTATCTATTCTATAAGTTTCAATCAGGTTTCAGATGCATGTACTCGACAGACTCCTGTCTCATCCACTTAACAGATCACATCCGTAAAGAAATGTCTAAAGGTAACTACACCGGTATGGTTCTTCTTGATCTACAAAAAGCGTTTGATACAGTAGACCATGATATCCTCTGTAATAAACTACAAGCAATGGGCATTGGGTCAGTGAACTGGTTTAAATCTTATCTTAGTGGTAGAACACAAAGAGTCAAAATTTATGATAATATATCTGATCCTATGCCAATTAACTGTGGGGTCCCGCAGGGAAGCATCCTTGGTCCCTTACTCTTTCTCTGTTATGTGAACGACATGAAACTGAACGTCTCGTGTAAATTATTACTGTATGCTGACGACAGCGTGCTTCTGGTTTCAGGAAAAGACCCAATAAGTATTGCCGTTTCACTTTCCAAAGAACTAGAATCGTGTAGTGATTGGCTAGTGGACAATAGACTATATCTTTTCATATGGGCAAGATGGAAGCCATCTTATGTGGAACAAAACGCAAACTGAAAGACATTGTGGGCTTCTCGGTCAACTGTAATGATATTCCTATAACAACAGTGTCACAAGTTAAATATTTCGGACTAAAACTGGACTCGACTTTGTCAGGTAAAACAATTTTTTAATCTATCTAGAGTAAGTGTAGAGCATGTATAAAATACCTATATAGACAGGTGGGATGCTTGCCAGCGGCGACCAAAAAGACCCTTTGCCAAGCGCTTGTTCAATGTCATTTGGACTATTCTGTGTCATCCTGGTACTCTGCATCATCTAAATCAGCACAGCACAAACTTCAAGGTCACTCAAAATAAAATGGTTAGGTTCATGCTGAACCTAGGACCCAGATCGCATGTTGGCCAGGAACAACTTCAGTCACTAGGTATGCTCAATGTCTCTGACAGGGCCAAACAAATCAGGCTCACTAATGCCATCAAGATATTCTATGACAGAGCTCCAGAGTATATAAAGAGTAATTTTGTTAAAGCAAATGAGAGGAGTGGACATAATACAAGAAACAGGATGTTTAATTTTACGGTCCCGAGAATCCAAGGACAGGGTAAGCAAACATTCTTCTTCACTGCCATCAAAGACTGGAATGACCTACCCCAGTCAGTCCGTGAAAAGGGAACACTGTATTCCTTCAGACGTAGCCTGAAGGAGCACCTGAACCGGACAGCTGCGAGAAGGGAGCACCAAGCTTATGTCTACTACTAAATACGACATAAGAGATAGGCAAAACAAACTGAAATGATTACTGATTACGGATTACTGATATTTACTATAGGATGTAAGGTATCTTTAAAAAAAAAACTATTCTTTTTATCCTCCCCTTTTTCTCCAGCTAACCTAATCCCACAAGGACCCCAATGGAAATACGCCTAACGGCATTATTGGGCTATCCTTAGTTGGAATTATGCAAGGCTGGTACATGTCATATTTGTAACATATTATGTGGTACCAAGACTGTAAAATGCTAACTGAATAAATATTATCATTATTATTCTTTAGTGTATACCTCCTCCCTTATGTAACCCAAGAATGAACCGTTTTTCTTTTACTCAACAAGTAATTTTTATCTGTGTTCCCTCATCCTATTACTAAAGCTGTTTCAAACTTTGTATGTTCAGACATTTTGACTCTTATCATACCTTGAATTTGGCTCGCTTTCACTCTTACAACTTTGGGAGAGACACTTGTTCAGACAGTTTTGTCTTTTGCCTTCTTTATACACATAGACAAAACAAAAATATATAATTATATATATATATATTTTGTTTTATATTATATACATTATATAATATACTGTGTATACTGTATATATATATACACTGTTTATATATTCAGTATATAGTACATATATATATATATAGAGTATATATATATATATATATATATATATATATATATATATATATATATATATATATATATATATATATATATATATATATATATAATAGTAAAAATGTAGCATAATTTTATTCAATTCAATAATGTAAACTTATACATAAGAATGTGAGTCATATACTGTACTACCGTTAAGCTTTACAACAGTAACACTTATATGAGGACTTACTACCCAAAATACACAACCAAACTTGTCTTACACATTACACAGTGGTTACAAAAGAATATTACCACCAATACTGAGTGAAGATATTCGTACAGAAATTAATGAAACCAAACGAAACTTGTGAAATCCTAATTCAACGATACCAATATTGATGAACTTTACCGAAACAATTTGGACTATCTGACTCTATAATCTAAAATATTAGCCTATGTATTAAAATCTGGTTTATACTTGTCATTCTGATATCGTTTTCCGATGAAATCGCCAGTGTTGTTCATAAACTTTGAAATTATTTTAAAATTATGTTCACTGAATCGGTGGTCTGACTCCCGAGCATGATTTCTAATAGCAGAAAACTGTTGTTTCTGTAATGTTTGACCTCTTCAAAAACTCGTACCCCTTTGATCCAGCATTCTTGATCGGAAGGCTCATGAAGAACAACCGATACTCTACCTGTCAAAGCTGTGAGGACATTCTTGATCGGAAGGCTCATAAAGAACAACCGATACTCTACCTGTCAAAGCTGTGAGGACATTCTTGATCGGAAGGCTCATGAAGAACAACCGATACTCTACCTGTCAAAGCTGTGAGGACATTCTTGATCGGAAGGCTCATGAAGAACAACCGATACTCTACCTGTCAAAGCTGTGAGGACATTCTTGATCGGAAGGCTCATAAAGAACAACCGATACTCTACCTGTCAAAGCTGTGAGGACATTCTTGATCGGAAGGCTCATGAAGAACAACCGATACTCTACCTGTCAAAGCTGTGAGGACATTCTTGATCGGAAGGCTCATGAAGAACAACCGATACTCTACCTGTCAAAGCTGTGAGGACATTCTTGATCGGAAGGCTCATGAAGAACAACCGATACTCTACCTGTCAAAGCTGTGAGGACATTCTTGATCGGAAGGCTCATGAAGAACAACCGATACTCTACCTGTCAAAGCTGTGAGGACATTCTTGATCGGAAGGCTCATGAAGAACAACCGATACTCTACCTGTCAAAGCTGTGAGGACATTCAATTGTGTACACGACATTCAATTATACTGAATCGGGAGGAGTATCATTAATTTTAAAGATAAATTGAATTTGTACTTAATTTTGTGAAAAGGATGCTAACATTAACTGCAGGAGAATTTACACTTAAAATCTTGCTTAGTTGTTTTCTTAAATCATAACTCGGTTTTCCGTAAGAAAGCAATTTGGTATACTTCCTAAGTGAGGCTGGTCCTATCCAGAGTGAGATTTGGCATCCTCTACCCAACCTTAGCCGTTTATATCTGTCTCTCTTCCTGTACTACTTTTCCTTCTCGGTGTTGAACTGTTGGTGTAGCAGTGTTTGTGACTGTTGTCAGTACTGTTGGTGTAGCAGTGTTTGTGACTTGTCAGTACTATTGGTGTAGCAGTGTTTGTGACTGTTGTCAGTACTATTGGTGTAGCAGTGTTTGTGACTTGTCAGTACCATTGGTGTAGCAGTGTTTGTGACTGTTGTCGGTACTATTGGTGTAGCAGTGTTTGTGACTGTTGTCAGTACTATTGGTGTAGCAGTGTTTGTGACTGTTGTCAGTACTGTTGGTGTAGCAGTGTTTATGACTTGTCAGTACTATTGGTGTAGCAGTGTTTGTGACTTGTCAGTACTATTGGTGTAGCAGTGTGTTGTGACTGTTGTCAGTACTATTGGTGTAGCAGTGTTTGTGACTTGTCAGTACTGTTGGTGTAGCAGTGTTTGTGACTGTTGTCAGTACTGTTGGTGTAGCAGTGTTTGTGACTTGTCAGTACTATTGGTGTAGCAGTGTTTGTGACTGTTGTCAGTACTATTGGTGTAGCAGTGTTTGTGACTTGTCAGTACCATTGGTGTAGCAGTGTTTGTGACTGTTGTCGGTACTATTGGTGTAGCAGTGTTTGTGACTGTTGTCAGTACTATTGGTGTAGCAGTGTTTGTGACTGTTGTCAGTACTGTTGGTGTAGCAGTGTTTGTGACTGTTGTCAGTACTATTGGTGTAGCAGTGTTTGTGACTTGTCAGTGCTATTAGTGTAGCAGTGTTTGTGACTGTTGTCAGTACTATTAGTGTAGCAGTGTTTGTGACTGTTGTCAGTACTATTGGTGTAACAGTGTTTGTGACTGTTGTCAGTACTATTGGTGTAGCAGTGTTTGTGACTTGTCAGTACTATTGGTGTAGCAGTGTTTGTGACTGTTGTCAGTACTATTGGTGTAGCAGTGTTTGTGACTTGTCAGTACTATTGGTGTAGCAGTGTTTGTGACTGTTGTCAGTACTATTAGTGTAGCAGTGTTTGTGACTGTTGTCAGTACTATTAGTGTAGCAGTGTTTGTGACTGTTGTCAGTACTGTTGGTTTAGCGGTGCTTGTGACTTGTCAGTACCATTGGTGTAGCAGTGCTTGTGACTTGTCAGTACTATTGGTGTAGCAGTGGTTGTGACTGTTGTCAGTACTATTGGTGTAGCAGTGTTTGTGACTGTTGTCAGTACTATTGGTGTAGCAGTGTTTGTGACTTGTCAGTACTATTGGTGTACCAGTTTTTGTGACTGTTGTCAGTACTATTAGTGTAGCAGTGTTTGTGACTGTTGTCAGTACTATTAGTGTAGCAGTGTTTGTGACTGTTGTCAGTACTGTTGATGTAGCGGTGCTTGTGACTTGTCAGTACCATTGGTGTAGCAGTGTTTGTGACTGTTGTCAGTACTATTGGTGTAGTAGTGTTTGTGACTTGTCAGTACTATTGGTGTAGCAGTGTTTGTGACTGTTGTCAGTACTATTAGTGTAGCAGTGTTTGTGACTGTTGTCAGTACTGTTGGTGTAGCAGTGTTTGTGACTGTTGTCAGTACTGTTGGTGTAGCAGTGTTTTTTACTGTTGTCAGTATTATTGGTGTAGCGGTGCTTGTGACTGTTGTCAGTACTATTGGTGTAGCGGTGTTTGTGACTGTTGTCAGTACTGTTGGTGTAGCAGTGTTATTGACTGTTGTCAGTACTGTTGGTGTAGCAGTGTTTTTTACTGTTGTCAGTATTATTGGTGTAGCGGTGCTTGTGACTGGTGTCAGTACTATTGGTGTAGCAGTGTTTGTGACTGTTGTCAGTACTATTGGTGTAGCGGTGCTTGTGACTGTTGTCAGTACTGTTGGTGTAGCAGTGTTTGTGACTTGTCAGTACTATTGGTGTAGCGGTGCTTGTAACTGTTGTCAGTACTATTGGTGTAGCAGTGTTTGTGACTGTTGTCAGTACTATTGGTGTAGCAGTGTTTGTGACTGTTGTCAGTACTATTAGTGTAGCAGTGTTTGTGACTGTTGTCAGTACTGTTGGTGTAGCAGTGTTTGTGACTGTTGTCAGTACTGTTGGTGTAGCTGTGTTTGTGACTTGTCAGTACTATTGGTGTAGCAGTGTTTGTGACTGTTGTCAGTACTATTAGTGTAGCAGTGTTTGTGACTGTTGTCAGTACTATTGGTGTAACAGTGTTTGTGACTGTTGTCAGTACTATTGGTGTAGCAGTGTTTGTGACTTGTCAGTACTATTGGTGTAGGAGTGTTTGTGACTGTTGTCAGTACTATTGGTGTAGCAGTGTTTGTGACTTGTCAGTACTATTGGTGTAGCAGTGTTTGTGACTGTTGTCAGTACTATTAGTGTAGCAGTGTTTGTGACTGTTGTCAGTACTATTAGTGTAGCAGTGTTTGTGACTGTTGTCAGTACTGTTGGTGTAGCGGTGCTTGTGACTTGTCAGTACCATTGGTGTAGCAGTGCTTCTGACTTGTCAGTATTATTGGTGTAGCAGTGGTTGTGACTGTTGTCAGTACTATTGGTGTAGCAGTGTTTGTGACTGTTGTCAGTACTATTGGTGTAGCAGTGTTTGTGACTTGTCAGTACTATTGGTGTAGTAGTATTTGTGACTGTTGTCAGTACTATTAGTGTAGCATTGTTTGTGACTGTTGTCAGTACTATTAGTGTAGCAGTGTTTGTGACTGTTGTCAGTACTGTTGGTGTAGCGGTGCTTGTGACTTGTCAGTACCATTGGTGTAACAGTGTTTGTGACTGTTGTCAGTACTATTGGTGTAGTAGTGTTTGTGACTTGTCAGTACTATTGGTGTAGCAGTGTTTGTGACTGTTGTCAGTACTATTAGTGTAGCAGTGTTTGTGACTGTTATCAGTACTGTTGGTGTAACGGTGCTTGTGACTTGTCAGTACCATTGGTGTAGCAGTGCTTGTGACTTGTCAGTACTATTGGTGTAGCAGTGTTTGTGACTTGTCAGTACTATTGGTGTAGCGGTGCTTGTGACTGTTGTCAGTACTATTGGTGTAGCAGTGTTTGTGACTGTTGTCAGTCCTATTGGTGTAGCAGTGTTTGTGACTTGGCAGTACTATTGGTGTAGCAGTGTTTGTGACTGTTGTCAGTACTGTTGGTGTAGCAGTGTTTGTGACTTGTCAGTACTATTGGTGTAGCAGTGTTTGTGACTGTTGTCAGTACTGTTGGTGTAGCAGTGTTCGTGACTCTTGTCAGTACTATTGGTGTAGCAGTGTTTGTGACTTGTCAGTACTATTGGTGTAGCAGTGTTTGTGACTGTTGTCAGTACTGTTGGTGTAGCAGTGTTTGTGACTGTTGTCAGTACTATTGGTGTAGCAGTGTTTGGGACTTGTCAGTACTATTGGTGTAGCAGTGTTTGTGACTCTTGTCAGTACTGTTGGTGTAGCAGTGTTTGTGACTGTTGTCAGTACTGTTGGTGTAGCAGTGTTTTTTACTGTTGTCAGTATTATTGGTGTAGCGGTGCTTGTGACTGTTGTCAGTACTATTGGTGTAGCGGTGTTTGTGACTGTTGTCAGTACTGTTGGTGTAGCAGTGCTTGTGACTGTTGTCAGTACTGTTTGTGTAGCAGTGTTTTTTACTGTTGTCAGTATTATTGGTGTAGCGGTGCTTGTGACTGGTGTCAGTACTATTGGTGTAGCAGTGTTTGTGACTGTTGTCAGTACTATTGGTGTAGCGGTGCTTGTGACTGTTGTCAGTACTGTTGGTGTAGCAGTGTTTGTGACTTGTCAGTACTATTGGTGTAGCGGTGCTTGTAACTGTTGTCAGTACTATTGGTGTAGCAGTGTTTGTGACTGTTGTCAGTACTATTGGTGTAGCAGTGTTTGTGACTGTTGTCAGTACTATTAGTGTAGCAGTGTTTGTGACTGTTGTCAGTACTGTTGGTGTAGCAGTGTTTGTGACTGTTGTCAGTACTGTTGGTGTAGCTGTGTTTGTGACTTATCAGTACTATTGGTGTAGCAGTGTGTGTGACTGTTGTCAGTACTATTGGTGTAGAGGTGTTTGTAACTGTTGTCAGTACTGTTGGTGTAGCAGTGTTTGTGCCTGTTGTCAGTACTGTTGGTGTAGCTGTGTTTGTGACTTGTCAGTACTATTGATGTAGCAGTGTTTGTGACTGTTGTCAGTACTATTGGTTTAGCAGTGTTTGAGACTGTTGTCAGTACTGTTGGTGTAGCAGTGTTTGTGACTGTTGTCAGTACTATTGGTGTAGCAGTGTTTGTGACTGTTGTCAGTACTGTTGGTGTAGCGGTGTTTGTAACTGTTGTCAGTACTATTGGTGTAGCAGTGTTTGTGAATTGTCAGTACTGTTGGTGTAGCAGTGTTTGTGACTTATCAGTATTATTGGTGTAGTTGTGATTATGACTGTTGTCAGTACTATTGATGTAGCAGTGTTTGTGACTTATCAGTACTATTGGTGTAGCAGTGTTTGTTACTGTTGTCAGTACTATTGATGTAGCAGTGTTAGTGATGTGTCAGTATTATTGGTGTAGCAGTGTTTGTGACTTGTAAGTACTATTGGTGTAGCAGTGTTTGTGACTGTTGTCAGTACTATTGGTGTAGCAGTGTTTGTGACTGTTGTCAGTACTATTGGTGTAGCAGTGTTTGTGACTGTTGTCAGTACTATTGGTGTAGCAGTGTTTGTGACTGTTGTCAGTACTATTGGTGTAGCAGTGTTTGTGACTGTTGTCAGTACTATTGGTGTAGCAGTGTTTGTGACTGTTGTCAGTACTATTGGTGTAGTAGTGTTTGTGACTTGTCAGTACTATTGGTGTAGCAGTGTTTGTGACTGTTGTCAGTACTATTGGTGTAGCAGTGTTTGTGACTGTTGTCAGTACTATTGGTGTAGCGGTGCTTGTGACTTGTCAGTACTGTTGGTGTAGCAGTGTTTGTGACTTGTCAGTACTATTGGTGTAGCGGTGTTTGTGACTGTTGTCAGTACTATTGGTGTGGCAGTGTTTGTGACTGTTGTCAGTACTATTGGTGTTGCAGTGTTTGTGACTGTTGTCAGTACTATTTGTGAAGTGGTGTTCGATCATGCTGATCAGATACTTCCAAAATCGGCGGTCTATTACACTGGTTTACACCACCATTAAAATATGTTTTGGATGAATATGAAGCCTTGGATTGCGGTCCTAGTCTGAATTGTTAGCCCATGCTCATACATAATTATACATACTCATAGATACAAGAAAGATAAACAAACCAGTGTATAATAAGCAAGGTGAACAGTAGATTCGGTTATGAGGAGACTGGTAATCTACTTCCTCGTGCCTGGAAAGTATACCTGAGTGCTCTATTCTGGTATGTAAATATACTTCCTTTGCTGCTACAAACTCTCATATCACGGCACTAGAGCTCGCCATATACCGCTGTCCGTATTCCTCCATGCATATTATATATTGGTTTGAATTTCGCTATGTCACACGGTTGGAACTAATCTGTGTTCTTCCTATATTATCTGCTCATTGAAATTCAAAGTAATAGTCATGCTCATAGTTTATCCAACCTAATCATATCCATTTAGAATTAGCCTAACCAATCTCTAATATTATGCGACATATCTGCTACTAAAAATGTTATGTGTAAAAGTAAAATTTCATATTGCCATGTGCACATTTTATAAGATATACATTACATGAACGAAGGCGGTGCTGGTTGGGGGGAGGGGCGTCGACTGACTGGGGACAGAGGTGCATGGGGGCGGTTCGTTCGTGTCCACCCCTTCGGGGATCACGGCGTCAGGCAATATATAGATAGATAGTACATCGGGTCATCATAAATACACACTTTTAAATTTATAAGTACTGACCAATTTACAATAGTTTCCATATATATGTTTTTGAGACATATTGCTCACAATCAGTTATACACTGATTTGTTATATAATATAATTATGCCAAAATGTATCTATCAACCAACCTGTGTAGAGGCAGAGGGTGGAGTGTGGCTGGGTGGACTGACCAGGATAATTCTCCAGCTGTACAGTAAAGATTCCACCAGTGTCAGACTACCGTTGCTGATGTGTCTCTCCTGCACCAGCCACAGCAGCGTCCCCACCACCACCACGCTGCAGATTATCAAAACCCACACTCGCCCTGAGGAGATACCAATTTATAACACCCACACTTGCTCTGAAAATATACCAATTATAACACCCACACTTACTCTGATAATAAACCTATTAAAACACTCACACTAGCTCTGATAATAAACCAAATAAAACATTCACACTTGCTCTGATAATAAACCAATTAAAACATTCACACTTGTTCTGAGAATAAACCAATTAAAACATGCACACTTACTCTGAGAATATACCAATTAAAACACTTATAAATTATCTGGGAATAAACCAATTATAACATTCACACTTGCTCTGAGAATAAACCAATTAAAAAATTCACACTTGCTCTGATAATAAACCAATTAAAACATTCACACCCATTCACACCTGCTCTGAGAATAAACTAATTAAAACATTCACACCTGCTCTGATAATAAACCAATTAATTAATTCACACTTGCTCTGATAATAAACCAATTAATTCATTCACAGTTGCTCTGATAATAAACCAATTAAAACAATCACACTTGCTCTGATAATAAACCAATTAAAACAATCACACTTGCTCTGAGAATAAACCAATTAAAACATTCACACTTGCTCTTGGAATAAACCAATTAAAACGTTCACACTTGCTCTGATAATAAACCAATTAAAACATTCACATTTACTCTGAAAATATACCAATTAAAACACTTATACATTATCTGGTAATAAACCAATTATAACATTCACACTTGTTCTGAAAATAAACCATTTAAAACATTCACACTTGCTCTGATAATAAACCAATTATAACATTCACACTTGTTCTGAAAATAACCCATTTAAAACATTCACACTTGCTCTGATAATAAACCAATTAAAACATTCACACTTGCTCTGATAATAAACCAATTAAAACATTCACACTTGCTCTGATAATAAACCAATTAAAACATTCACACTTGCTCTGATAATAAACAAATTAAAACATTCACACTTGCTCTGATAATAAACCAATTAAAACATTCACACCTGCTCTGATAATAAACCAATTAAAACATTCACACTTGCTCTGAGAATAAACCCATTAAAACATTCACACTTGCTCTGATAATAAACCAATTAAAACGTTCACACTTGCTCTGAGAATAAACCCATTAAAACATTCACACTTGCTCTGATAATAAACCAATTAAAACATTCACACTTGCTCTGAGAATAAACCCATTAAAACATTCACACTTGCTCTGATAATAAACCAATTAAAACATTCACACTTGCTCTGAGAATAAACCTAGTATAACACCCACACTTGTTCTGATAATTAACACTCCTCGAGCAGCTAGGTTAATAACTTCTACTACCAGCCCAGCGGGCATATTTACCCTAAATGAGCTTCATTCCATGCTCATTTTCATGCATAAACAAGAGCCAGAGAGTAATTCAATTATGTATCCGTGAAAGGGCATTAATTGAGCTTTCGAATGACACCTGAACCATCCTTCTACGATCACGGGATGTCTTGCAACAATCGTGCAACACGAAGGAAAAATCCCTAAAATAAGGTAATTTCCTGACATGTTTCCCTGTCTAGGGAGGCAGTGAGTGTGGATGTGTGTGGAGGTGGTGCCAGTCGCGGCGCGGGAGCCGTGCCAAACTTTCAGAGCCAACCTACGCTCCTCCCACCGCTCGGACTCTCTCTCAGAGCCAATTATGTGCTCAACATCGCAACCGACTAAAGGCGGGCCCCGCTCTTTAGGTCTGGGTCCTCTAGACCGCCTTAAGTCGGGCCCTCGCCAATAAGGGGTTAAAGAAACAAATATATATATATATATATATATACAATATTATATATATATGAACACACACACTTGCCCTGAGATGAAAGTAGCTGACACACATGCTAAACAATTGCAACACCTACACTTGCTCTGAGGAGAAACACATATACACACTTCGCCCAAGGAGACACCACTTAAAGCACTTACATTAAGCATCTCCTCATCTATGACACCTGTCACACCCTTTAGAGCAGACAGCAAGGCAATCGACATAGTAGATATAATCTAGATAATAGCAACTTGTAGAATTATAGCAGTAAAACACATTACAATATATTCCCTATTTTCGTTACGAAGGGTCGTTCGGTGTCTTGTGCTATGTTACAAATGTTATAAAGATAAATGTTTAGTTGAACTTGCTTCCAGTTTGCCACCTCTCCATACCTTCCCTTGTGGTACTGTACACAGGCAACTAGTAGCGCCCATGTCTTTACAATAACTCCTCTACAATACAGAACCTGTGGCTTTATAATTCATATACAGTATATCCCGTACCACTACTCGCTGGAATTCACTTCCTCACGATAACCTTCAAACAAACTTCAACCTAGAACAGTAAAATACAACCGTTATAAATTCATTATACATCGAGAATACGATGACCGATTAGTTAAATCCGTGCCACCTTAACTTGTGTCAAATCAACCAGTAACAATGTCAACCATAGCCAACCCAACCAGTACCAACTCAACCAGCGCCATCTCAATCGGTACATCATATCCAGTGACATCTTATCCAGTACCAACTTAACCAGTGCCATCTCAACCATTACCAACTCAACCAGTGACCATCTCAATCAGTGCTAACTCAACCAGCACCTTCTCAACCAGTAACCATGTCAATCAATACCAACCCAATCAGTGTCATCTCAACCAGTCTTAACTCAACCAGTGACAATCTCAACAAGTGCTAATTCAACCAGTGATAATTTCAACTAGTGTCATCTCAACCAGCGCCATCTCAACCAGTAACCATCTCAATTAGTACCAACTCAACCAGTGACCATCTCAACCAGTGCTAACTCAACCTGTGACAATCTCAACGAGTGCTAACTCAGCCAATGCTCATCTCAACTGCGCCATCTCAAGTAATTACCATCTCAACCAGTACCAACTCAACCAGTGACAATCTCAAACAGTGACTATCTCAACCAATGACCATCTCAATAAGTGACCATATCAGCCAGTGGCCATCTCAGCCAGTACTGTAATGCCTGGATTGTGGCAAAATGCTGGCATTCGATGCTGAAATCTGCTTGAGCTATCATGCTAAGTGGAGTACTTCTCTTGGTGTAGTGGACAAAACGCTCGCCTCCCACATGGCGGACCCGAGGTCGAATCTCGGCCGGGCCGCGACCAAAAACATTTGGGTCGAATTTCCGCATCAGACGCAGTTCGGATGTGATTATGAAAATTGTAAATTGTAATTGGGTGTCATTGTAAAGTCGCCAAAAATAGTATGGTGTCGTTTCGAGGTCACTTCACTGTTTTTGGGCGCGGCCCGGCCGAGATTCGATCTCGGGCCTGCCACGTGGGAGGCGAGCGCTTTGTCCACTACACCAAGAGAAGTACTCCACTTGGCATGATAGCTCAAGCAGATTTCAGCATCGAATGCAGTTACAGATACTTTTGCCACAATCCAGGCATTACAGTACTATCTGAGCCAGTGACCATCTCAGCCAGTACTATCTGAACCAGTGACCATCTCAGCCAGTACTATCTGACCTACAGTCCGTTGCCCCATTAACCCTTTTCCAATTCCCTCATTTAATCTCTCCCAAGGATTTAACTCCCATTATTAGCCTCACCTGACCCTACCAGGACATGTTTTTGTATGTATGTATGTTTGTTTGCATACGTGAACGTTTATGTATACGGTGTTACGCTGGCCAGCTTGCCAGAATGTGCTCGTACTCACTAGCGCTCACCAGGGCAGTGGAATGGGCTTTAATAATCGTAGAACGATGTTCTTTCTTTCCTAGTATTCATGTAGTCACATCCAGATCAGTGGTGGTCTTTATTCTTGTCTGTGACACATGGAAGTATTTTATATTAGTGATAGAGTATAAGATATGCAGAGTGAAGTTAAAGGAAAAAGAGCGAGGTAGGCAGTGAGGTGGATTTGGGTGCGTGTGTATGTACGTGTACCTCCCTCCCTCGCTCGCGCGGGCTTTCCCAGGCCCTTGATTGGCTGGCGCGCTTGGCGCGTCCTAAGGACGCCTGCATTTCATGACGTAGTGGTCTGTGATTGGGTGCTGCTGTCCTAGCGTTGGTGCTGGGGGCCCCGCCGCGTTTCTCCTGCAGAGCTTGGCATAGCGTGCTTGGTCCTAGACGTCCCTTGCAATCTGTCCCCCCATCTAACCCCCTGTACTACTGTTTCTCTCTCTGAACTTCTTCTTTTCCATTACTTCTCATCTTTATTCAATTACTTATCCCTTCTGGTTCTGCATACGACTTCCATAGTCGGCCAGTCGTATTACCAGCACCAGTTCTCACATACATGTTTTGCACTAGCTTTAGGGATTATTAGTCATAGTCACATGAGTCATATTATCATTGGGTGCTTCTAATTATTAAGATGTTCTATGTTGCTATTTAATGCTAGACAGTGGAAGGTATCTTTAGTCGTTGTCTGAGCTATGTATATGGCGAGTCAAAGCCTATACGACTTCGACGCAGCTAGGTGCCTGTAACCTTTGTGCATATTTTTCCTTTGCGAGTGTAGCAGTATACGAGCGAAGGGCTTTTCCCTACTCTTGCTCGTATGCTCGCTACCTCTTTGTGTTGACCTTTGTGGAGCGCCAGGGCAAGACCAGATACTTGAGATCTGGACTTACCAAGAGAGCCTCCTAGTCAATTAACGTAACATAAGGGAAATCTGTTCAAGGGGAGACAGTAGGCTACGAGCATGCTTGCGCTCTGTCTAGCCTCCTGTTATCTTTTAAGCTGCTGCTAGACTTTATTAGTAATACAGACAGCATTGTGTTTATTAACTTTAACTGTGTATGCTTTAGGAATTATTCACATATTATTTTAGCCTAGGGTGATGCTTGGTGTACAACCCAGTATGGCTGGTACTTTGGCTAAGGAAGTACTGTTTTGAGTGGCTATTATTAGTGCTGTCACAGAGTTGTTGCACTCCCTTGTTATATATATGTATCCTACTTATTGGTGTATTTAAGATACATGCTTTGGTGTCCTGCCCCTGCATTATATCTGTTCTATATTAACGAGCATCTTAGAGCATCAGACGTTTCCAGAAGATTCCATATCTGATTGCTGTAGGACTAGACTTTCAGTGTTTTCATAGAGCATTGAAGAGTTTAGTGTTGAGTACAGACTCACACTAAAGTTAACGTAAGCATATATTTCTTTATTAAATCTTGTTATAGTTTATTCAAGCATTGTTATTACTTAAGAGCATTTTATTAACGTAAAGTACTCCTGTTGTGAGTAGGCTTTGCCGTCACCGGAAAACCTTAGTAGAAGTGCACTAAAACCCAGTTAATTGATACCCCGTTATCCAGTAGATTAACTCTGGAGGGTTTTAAGTGTTTTGTTCACCGGCGTAATAGTTCGAGGGTTTGGAATTAGCGTACCGTTGTTGCAGATATAGCCTATCATCTAGTCCAATATTGAGTGCCCTTGTTTATTTCGTAGTGCCGGTCGTAACAAATGGCGACCTTAGACCAGAATATAGTGAACTGAATATTGCAGTTTTTTTGGGGAGAAATCTTATTGCCATTTGGGGTTGAATTTATTTCTCGCATTGTTGGCAGTGGACATTGTTTTGAGGATATATAGAACTTGTTGGAGTTTATTGGTGACCTAGTATTGCACTCAAGAACATCTTCGAATATTTTTTGTGAATAAAGCTATGCGAGAATTTGGCTACTTTTGTCTTAACTTGAGAATTTTTGTTGTTGACTCCATCATGTCACTGGACGGGTCTGAACATAGTGAGGGCGCAGTGCGAGAGACAGGCGAGGAGGTGGAGAAGGTGGAGTTGTCTAACAGCGTTCGGGTGGTGAACAATGAGGAGGATGCTCGGATTTTTTTGGAGGAGCCTGTGTCGGCGGATCGGGTGTCGGGGCTAGACCGGTACGGACTGCAGTGTGTAGCCACGGTCTTAGGGTTGTCCGGTACTAGCGGTTTGTCGAGAGGTGAGCTGGTTGCCTGGGTGCTCGGTGGGGTGCATGGGGCTTCGGGTGGAGCGGGAGCTGGGGCACCTTCTGCCCAGCCCCCATTCCACTCGACTCCTATCATGGCGCCCCCTCGGGCTCCGGAGCTGGGTACGTTCCCGCAGGCCGATGCCCGCTGGCGGTTGGGTATGCCTCTAGGTGATTCACGGGGATGGGTCCCTGATAGTAGCACCCCCTCCTCAAGGTTTGTCTGCCGAGATGTTGTTTCAGCTCGAACTCGCCAAACTCGAGCAGCGAAAGTATGAGGCTGAGCTCGAGCAGAAGCAGCGAAAGCATGAGGCTGAGCTCAGGCAGCAGCAGCAGCATGAGGCTGAGCTCAGGCAGCAGCAGCAGCAGCGAGAGGCTGAGCTCAAGCAGCGAGAGGTTGAGCTTAGGTTTGAGTCTGAAAGGTATTGTGCTGATGTTGATCTAGAGAAAACGCATGTAGAGGTGACGAGGAACCGGGTACCCCAGGGGGGTCGAGCCCATGACCAGTCCCTGTCGCATCTACTAAAATTGGTTCCAGTGTTTGATGAGTTAGGAGTTACCGAATTTTTTCTCCGGTTCGAGAAAAAGTGCCAGGAGCACCAATGGCCCGAGGAGAAGTGGCCAGCCCTTTTTTCGTCACGTTTGACGGGGAAAGCACTCAAGGCGTATGATGCTTTGCCCCTAGATTCCTGTGTGAATTACGAGGCATTAAAAGAGGCTCTCCTGAGGGCATATGAGTTGCAGCCAGAGACCTATAGGCTGAAATTTAGAGCTGTTCCCAAAAGAAAGGAGAGTACTTTCCAGGAACACGCTAGAGAGCTGTCAGATGCATTTGAGAATTGGTTAAGATCAGAGAAGGCAACTACTTTTGAGGCAGTGAAGCAACTAGTATTGTTAGAGCAATTTTTTAAATGTACTGGCAGTGACTTGACTCTTAACCTGAAAGAAAAGCAACCAAAAACTCTACAGGAGACGGCTGAGCTGGCTGACCTCAGGTTGTCATTGATTCGTGGGTGCGGGTCTGCACAGAGAGCTGAGACAGGTAACAAGGGGCGTACCACTCCACCCCCCCGAATTAATGACACAAATAGTTATCCATTTAAGAGTACTGTTGCCAATTACGATCCCAAGACGAAACCCTTCCCATTAAAGAGAGGCCAGGGCCCTTCCTCACCTCAGAGGAAGTCCATGAGTGAAGTGGAATGTTTCAAGTGTCATGAGAATGGGCATATTGCGCGCTCATGTCCGAGCACACCGCCTACAGCAGTGGTGTCACTAGTGAGCAACATTGGCGTGTCTTTGAGGTCTTCCACGTTTGCCCGGGGTAAACAGTCGGTTGCGAAGTCATCGCCGGTGCAGAAGCAGCAGGAGGGCTCGTCACCCGTCCGAGATGTTTTTTGTGGTCATAGGGGGCAAGGCACTGTAAGGTGGGCTGATGTGGAGCATAGGCTTGAGTTGTTGCGTGATACGGGCGCTTCCCAGACACTTGTTCAGAATTTCACTGGCAAGCCTATTAACGCGGCTCGGGTTGTGGTGGTTCAAGGCATCAATGCTCCGCGGTCTTACCCGCTGGTCAGAATGGAGCTTGAGGTGGACGGTGTGACACGGGAGTTGGATGTGGGTGTGGTGGATAAATTGCCAGTTGAGGGGGTCGACCTCCTTCTCGGCAACGACTTTGCGGTACCCACTTCCGAGGTTCCACCCTTAGTCGTTGCCAAGAGGGTGGCCGACACGAGTAGGGAAGGGCAAGAGGGGCTCGAGAGATCTCAGTCCGCTCAGGTATCACAGCCTAATACCAAAGTTCTAGACCAGTGGAGGAAGGGTCGGAAGGAGAAAGTCAAGGCTGGTCGGGTTGAGAGTTTGGATCCAGCGACACTCCTTGGTGACTCGGTACTTGACCCAAAGGTGAGCTCCGGAGTGGCCCCAGAACCTGTCCCCCCTAGTGACAAGGTAGGGCGTGATGGCACTCCGCGACAGAGTAGTTCCCAGGTGCAATCAGAAGATCTTACTCTTGAGAGTTGTGGGAATGGGGCTATTGAACTCGACGAGGATGGTGAAGCATGTCATGCGAACCTGTCGAAGGAGTTTGTGAGGCAACCACCTGAGCAGCCTACTGTCCCTATATTGCTCTGCAATGGCCAAGGTGGAGAAGGAGAGGGGGGCAGTGGGGCACTGGTGGAGGAAAGTTGGGATTGTCATGTGTCGGCGGAGGAGTGGGCGGGGGACATGAGCCAGGTGGCTGTGGAAGCGCTAGAGCACCTGCCTGAGCAGCAGTGTGCAGCGCTCCAGCACCTGCTCGGTTCATACCCCACTGTTTGTGCCGAGCACACACGCCTCACAACTCAGGCGGTGCATGATGTTCCGCTGACAGGTCACTTGAGTGTGAGTAGACCGTTGGCCTCGTTGTTTCAGTGGTTCAAGGTGGGCGACGAGGCTTTGGCATGGTTTACAGGTCAGGGTCGACCCATGGCTGCTAAGGGTGGTGGTCAGAACCAGGACATTGAGCAGATTGGTGAGGTTGGCTGTGGAGTGGATGCGCCCGGTCGTCGCATAGCCTCCCAATGCTGCTCTAGTAATATGCAACAGCCCTACCATAGACCGACTGTATTTGGCCATGTCGCTGAAGGCGGTGATGCTGCGCAGGCAGATGTAGTCGCAAGGAATGCGGGGGTGCGCATGTACGGTATCGGCGGGGGAGCATTAGCAATTATGAACTATGGGAGTGACTGCACAGGTGGTACAGATTGTTCCCGTCGTGACCTGGCTGTTCTAGGGACAAAGGTGGAGAAGGAGGGAGGGTATAGTGTAGAAACTGTGGTCTCGGCTGGGTTGTGGGAGGGCAATGAGCATGTTGTTCGTCGAGATAAGTTGCAACCTCTTGTTCCTAAGCGTCAAGAGAAGTTCTTTACTAGGCTGTGGCAGTCCATCCGCATGTTTGTTGATTCTCCAGGCCTGATGTACGGGGTAGAATCCGACAATGAGGCTGGAGACAGTGCAAGGCTCAAAGTGGCTCCCTACCGTATAAATCCTGCTCGACAGCCTGTCGTAAAAGTAGAGCTTGACTACATGTTGGAAAAGGGTCTGAGGGATAAGGGATATCGTGAGTGGTCGTTGCCAGTAACTTTGCAACCTGAGCTAAGTGGCAAGATCCGTGTTTATGTTGATTGCAAAAGTGTTGGTGCATTATCCCTGACAGACGCCTATACCTTACCTAGAGTTGACGACCCCATAGACCGCATCGGGGCTGCCTCGCTTATCACGAAGGTAGAACTAGTGAAAGGTTATTGGCAGGTCCCGTTGCCGGAAAGAGCAAAGAGAAGTGCCAGTCTTGTGATGGACTGGGCAGTTTATCAGTGCCAGGTGTTGTTTTGCTGCCGGAACACAAGTTGGATGTGTGGCATGTTAAGGGTACTGATAATGTTATGGCTGATTGTTTGTCACGTGAGGGTATGTCTTAACCTAAGACATGCGCATGGGGGGTATGAGACACCACACTCCTGTGCGCACGTATTTGAGCTGTTCCCATCACTACCATCGTTATTTTACCATAAATAGCATTAATACTTATCCATATGCGCCTATTATAGGTTGATTATAAAGGTATTAACCTGTTACAACAATAAAACAAGTGGAAACAGTGTTTGGATGGTCAAAATCGGCGATACAGGCCGGGAGTTACATAATGTATGGCTGAGGCAACCTCCCTCCCCTCCTCCCCTCCCCTTCTCTGGAGAGACACTGTTACGCAATAGTCTCTCTCTCGCTCTTTCCCACGCTTGGTAACAGTGATGACAACGCCCTGCTACCAACTCGCTAATGTTAGCACGAAAATAGACAACAGAATAAGGGAATAATAGGGAAAATAGGTGATAACTGAAGGAGGGGATGAAAGTGGGGAAGGAGGGGAGGTGGATGAGTGATATTTGGCATGGCCCAGGGGCAATAAAAAAAAAAAAAAAAATGTTTTTGGGTGTTTTAACCCGTATAGCCCCAGCGACGCGCCTGGCGCGTCGGCGATGTATGTAACGCACAGCCCCAGAGACGCGCCTGGCGCGTCACCCTAATTGCGCCGACCGTAACCTCAGGTGTAGCCACTCATGAGGGCTCAGATTTGTATGGGAACTGTGTACGTATCCCACGCAACCGTGCCGATGGTTGAAAACTCTCAAAGTCCACGTGCGTGCGCGTGAGCGCGCAATAACCTGTTTTTTGGGTAATTGCCTTCAAGTTTTTACTCTTGTAAAATACGTTTTCGGGGGCTCTGTAGGACCATTCTTTAACCCTTATTTAGCGGCGAGCAACATAAGTCGAGTTAAATAAAGCTGGACTATGTGGCGGCGCTCGACATAACTCGAGTGGCAATTTCAGCACGTAATGTGGCTGAGAGAGAGAGACAAGTGGTGGCAGGAGACTAGCGAGCGTATGACTGCTCCAGACCACCGCGGCGAACCTACTGACACAAATCTCAGCTCCCTCCTCCCTCTCTCACTCGCTACATACTCAATTATGTACTGAAAGTACCGAATTACCTGCTTTTTGCACTCGCGTTGCACGGTTATTGCAAGAAAACTATCCATCATACAAGGATCGTTATGGTGTCATTCGAAAGCTCTGTTTATGCCCTTTCAGGGATAGGTACTAGTTTTACGTTCTGGGTCTTATTTAGGCATGAAAATGATCACGTAAACAGCCCTATTTTGGCTAAAAACACCCCGCTGTGCGGTACACATAAATATACCGCATAGGCCGCTCGTAAGGTGTTAAGCTTTTTGAGCGGTTTTTCATGGTTTTTCCTTCATTCCTAACCCATTCGCTATTGTTTCTGGAATAAAACCATTTTTTGAAAACCGGCCGGGTTCTGGTGAACAAACATTACAAAACTAGCCTGGGCTGGACGGGTTAAATGGATTTTTTTTTGCTAGCCTCTTAAGAGTCTTCCCGCAGTCGCCCGGGGAAACTCTTAAGAGTCTTCCAGCAGTTGCCGGGTTAAGGAGCACCCTCGCCGTTCAGTCAGTGTTTGTTTGAGAGTGGAGAAAAATTAGGCTTGCCCCTATAGTGCAAAGCCGCCAAAAACACTATTAACCCGTTGAGACCCAGCGTCGCACGTGTTGCGTCGGCAGTCTTTGATCACCAACTCCCAGCGACGCATCACGTGCGTCCGACATATAAAAAACACTTACGTGGCTCGTAAGGTAGGAAATGGCGGGAGAATAGGAGGGGGCGGTACCGTAGTGTGTGGGGGAGCCGGGCCAGTAGGTGTGAGCGGGCCGAGACAGCCGCGCGGCTGGTGGTGGTGGGCTTAGTGGGGATAGTTTACACCCCTAGTTTACCGCCACTTTGAACCTTCATTACTCCGGTCGTATGGGAGCTAGAGGCTTGAGATTTATGTGAGATACTCCTTAGGATGTATGCCGTACAATGCCATACTCAGTTTTTACCCTAGTGCTCCCGGGCGGGTGGTCATGCGGGGGAGACGAACTATTGAAACCCCCCCCCCCGCCCCCCAAATGACCGAAATGAGTTTTTTTTCAGTTTTTTTTTATTTGTGTGTTCATTTCTCACCATTCTCTTCCATTTTGGCTCAACAAATTTTTTGAAGCTCCCCCCCCCCCCAACCCCCCACCGGCCCCCCCCCAAAAAAAAAATGTCAGAGGTGATTTTTTTTTGTTTTTTTTTTCATTTCTCATCCTTGTCTTCCATTTTAGCAAACAAAAAAAATAAGTGAAAATGGCTTGGGACTGGGGTGAACAAAATATTATAACTAGCCGGGGCTCAACGGGTTAAAAATAATTAAAAAACCTCACATAAAAACTCTTTCTTTTGATAGTATATAAGTGAAGTATGTTACAGCAAGAATCTAAGACATGCTGAGTTTTTGTCTTAGTAGGCTAGGCTTGTTGAAGCTTGCTCGTTGAGCGTAATATTGTTAAGTGATACTATTCTTTTGGGGAAGTGTTGTCTAGATTTTTGTTATATAATAAAGTGTTTTATGTTGTGATTTTGCCTTGTTTTCACAACTTGGGGGAGTAGCTAGGTGAGGTGGGGTTTATGAGCATTCTGTCTGGTCAGATGTGACGTTTACCTGAGGTTAAAACGTTCCACATCTTGGGCGGGGTGTTACGCTGGCCAGCTTGCCAGAATGTGCTCGTACTCGCTAGCGCTCGCCAGGGCAGTGGAATGAGCTATAATAATCGTAGAACGATGTTCTTTCTTTCCTAGTATTCATGTAGTCACATCCAGATCAGTGGTGGTCTTTATTCTTGTCTGTGACACATGGAAGTATTTTATATTAGTGATAGAGTATAAGATATGCAGAGTGAAGTTAAAGGAGAAAGAGCGAGGTAGGCAGTGAGGTGGTATTGGGTGCGTGTGTATGTATGTGTACCTCCCTCCCTCGCTCGCGCGGGCTTTCCCATGCCCTTGATTTGCTGGCGCACTTGGCGCGTCCTAAGGACGCCTGCATTTCATGACGTAGTGGTCTGTGATTGGGTGCTGCTGTCCTAGCGTTGGTGCTGGGGGCCCCGCTGCATTTCTCCTGCAGAGCTTGGCATAGCGTGCTTGGTCCTAGACGTCCCTTGCAATCTGTCCCCCCTTCTAACCCCCTGTACTACTGTTTCTCTCTCTGAACTTCTTCTTTTCCATTACTTCTCATCTTTATTCAATTACTTATCCCTTCTGGTTCTGCATACGACTTCCATAGTCGGCCAGTCGTATTACTAGCACCAGTTCTCACATACATGTTTTGCACTAGCTTTAGGGATTATTAGTCATAGTCACATGAGTCATATTATCATTGGGTGCTTCTAATTATTAAGATGTTCTATGTTACTATTTAACCTAACAAGTGCGCATGGGGGTAATTAGACACCTCTCCCTGTGCCCATGTATTTGAGGTGTTTACGTCACTAAAATATTCATTTTAGCATAAATAGCATTAATACTTATCCATACGCGCCTATTATGGGTTGATTATAAAGGTATTAACCTGAAACAACAATAAAACAAGTGAAAACAGCGTTTGGATGGTCAAAATCGGAGATATAGCCCGCGAGTTGTATAATGTATGGGTGAGGCAAGCTGCTTTGCCGCCAATTTCCCCCAAGGCCACTGAGACACAGTCGATCGATACTCTCTCTCTCTCTCTTGCACTCGCTTGCTATCAGTGATGACAACGCCCTGCTTGCAACTCGCTAATGTTAGCACGAAAATATACCACAGAATAAGGGAATTACAGGGAAAATAGGTGATAACTGAAGGAGAGGAGGAAAGTGGGGAAGGAGGGGAGGTAGAGGACTGAGATTTTGCATGGCCCAGGGCCCAAAAAAAAAAGAAAAAAAAAGTTTTCGATGTCAAAAGTTTATTTATTTTTTCTCTGACTCTTAAGAGTCTTCCCGCAGTCCGCCGGGGGAACTCTTAAGAGTCTCCCTGAAGTTCCCGGGTTAATGCTAGACAGTGGATGGTATCTTTAGTCGTTGTCTGAGCTATGCATATGACGAGGCATGGGGGTAATTAGACACCTCTCCCTGTGCGCATGTATTTGAGGTGTTTCCGTCTCTAAAATATTCATTTTACCATAAATAGCATTAATACTTATCCATACGCGCCTATTATGGGTTGATTATAAAGGTATTAACCTGAAACAACAATAAAACGAGTGAAAACAGTGTTTGGATGGTCAAAATTGGAAATATAGCCCGCGAGTTGTATAATGTATGGGTGAGGCAAGCTGCTTTGCCGCCAATTTCCCCCAAGGCCACTGAGACACAGTCGATCGATACTCTCTCTCTCTCTCTTGCACTCGCTTGCTATCAGTGATGACAACGCCCTGCTTGCAACTCGCTAATGTTAGCACGAAAATATACCACAGAATAAGGGAATACCAGGGAAAATAGGTGATAACTGAAGGAGAGGAGGAAAGTGGGGAAGGAGGGGAGGTAGAGGACTGAGATTTTGCATGGCCCAGGGGCCAATTTTTTTTTTTTTTTTTTTTTTTTCGATGTCAAAAGTTTATTTATTTTTTCTCTGACTCTTAAGAGTCTTCCCGCAGTCCGCCGGGGGAACTCTTAAGAGTCTCCCTGCAGTTCCCGGGTTAATGCTAGACAGTGGATGGTATCTTTAGTCGATGTCTGAGCTATGTATATGGCGAGTCAAAGCCTATACGACTTCGACGGAGCTAGGTGCCTGTAACCTTTGTGCATATTTTTCCTTTGCGAGTGTAGCAGTATACGAGCGAAGGGCTTTTGCCTACTCTTGCTCGTATGCTCGCTACCTCTTTGTGTTGACCTTTGTGGAGCACCAGGGCAAGACCAGATACCTGAGATCTGGACTTACCAAGAGAGCCTCCTAGTCAATTAACGTAACATAAGGGAAATCTGTTCAAGGGGAGACAGTAGGCTACGAGCATGCTTGCACTCTGTCTAGCCTCCTGTTATCTTTTATGCTGCTGCTAGTCTTTATTAGTAATACAGACAGCATTGTGTTTATTAACTTTAACTGTGTATGCTTTAGGAATTATTCACATATTATTTTAGCCTAGGGTGATGCTTGGTGTACAACCCAGTATGGCTGGTACTTTGGCTATTATTAGTGCTGTCACAGAGTTGTTGCACTCCTTTGTTATATATATGTATCCTACTTATTGGTGTATTTAAGATACATTGCTTTGGTGTCCTGCCCCTGCATTATTTCTAGACTAGACTTTCAGTGTTTGCATAGAGCATTGAAGAGTTTAGTGTTGAGTACAGACTCACACTAAAGTTAACGTAAGCATATATTTCTTTATTAAATCTTGTTATAGTTTATTCAAGCATTGTTATTACTTAAGAGCATTTTATTAACGTAAAGTACTCCTGTTGTGAGTAGGCTTTGCCGTCACCGGAAAGCCTTAGTAGAAATGCACTAAAACCCAGTTAATTGATACCCCGTTATCCAGTAGATTAACTCTGGAGGGTTTTAACCCATAATTAGCGGCGAGCAACATAAGTCGAGTTAAATAAAGCTGGACTATGTGGCGGCGCTCGACATAACTCGAGTGGCAATTTCAGCACGTAATGTGGCTGAGAGAGAGAGACAAGTTGTGGCAGGAGACTAGCGAGCGTATGACTGCTCCAGACCACCGCGGCGAACCTACTGACACAAATCTCAGCTCCCTCCTCCCTCTCTCACTCGCTACATACTCAATTATGTACTGAAAGTACCGAATTACCTGCTTTTTGCACTCGCGTTGCACGGTTATTGCAAGAAAACTATCCATCATACAAGGATCGTTATGGTGTCATTCGAAAGCTCTGTTTATGCCCTTTCAGGGATAGGTACTTGTTTTACGTTCTGGGTCTTATTTAGGCATGAAAATGATCACGTAAACAGCCCTATTTTGGCTAAAAACACCCCGCTGTGCGGTACACATTAATAAACCGTATAGGCCGCTCGTAAGGTGTAAAATGTTTTGTTCACCGGCGTAATAGTTCGAGGGTTTGGAATTAGCGTACCGTTGTTGCAGATATAGCCTATCATCTAGTCCAATATTAAGTGCCCTTGTTTATTTCGTAGTGCCGGTCGTAACAACGGGCATGTGCACACTTACTGCATGTTCTTATGTTCTTATATATGTATGTATATATATGCGTATGTATGTGTGTACGTATGTGTATATATGAATGTTCTGTATATATATAAGTAAAATAAATGTGTACTGTATAATAGCACTGTATATCACTTACTCTCATGGTTAATTTATGATAATTCGTATTTTTCACTAGCATAATTATTGTATTAATTTCTTTTTTTAATGTAAAGTATATATTATACTCACCCATTGTAAACTGAGCTTACCATTTTCATATCTGTACATCTCATGTTCATCCACTAAATTGTAAAATGTGTATTTTCAGCTCATGAGGCTGCCATTCTTTAATAAACCATTTATTATTATTATTATTATTATTTATCTGCACCAGTGACCATCTCAACCAGTACTATCTGAACCAGTGACCATCTCAACCAGTACTATCTGAACCAGTGACCATCTCAGCCAGTACTATCTAAACCAGTGACCATCTCAGCCAGTACTATCTGAACCAGTGACCATCTCAGCCAGTACTATCTGAAACAGTGACCATCTCAACCAGTACTATCTGAACCAGTGACCATCTCAACCAGTACTATCTGAACCAGTGACCATCTCAACCAGTACTATCTGAACCAGTGACCATCTCAACCAGTACTATCTGAACCAGTGACCATCTCAACCAGTACTATCTGAACCAGTGACCATCTGAACCAGTACTATCTGAACCAGTGACCATCTCAACCAGTACTATCTGAACCAATGACCATCTCAACCAGTACTATTTGAACCAGTGACCATCTCAACCAGTACTATCTGAACCAGTGACCATCTCAGCCAGTACTATCTGAACCAGTGACCATCTCAACCAATTAACGAACAGAGAGAGATTTGTAATTCAATAACGGAAAAGTTTTTATATAAGAATAAGAGTGAATTTTGGAATGAAGTAAAAATAAAGAAAGGGTGTAAAAAGGTATCAAGTGTTATAAATGGCCAGAGTGGCAATTCTAATATAACTAAAGTATTTAAAGAAAAATTTCTTTTAAGTCAACCTCCAAATAATCATAACGCTGAGCGAGACTTCTTAAATGATATTAAGCAAGCGTGGCCTGAAGGTAGAAAAATGCGTTTAAAGATCTCTAGTCACACTATAAAACAATTGTTAATGCGTCTTAACTCTGGTGAAGGTCATGATTTTATTCACACAATTTTTTTAAAGAATGCCTCTTGGTCTTTTTGGAAAATATTGCTCATTTTTTAAATACTTGTTTTATCCACTGCTATCTCCCTGGTGACTTGCTGAAGGGTACTATTACACCTATTATAAAAGACAGTAGGAAAAATATTACAGAGTCAGATAATTACAGACCCATTATGCAGTCCTCATGCCTTTTAAAACTATTTGAATTATTTATTTTAGATATTTTATCTGAAAAAGTGGTTCTCAACTTTAGACAATTCGGGTTTAAATCAGGGTCTTCAACCACAGATACTTGTTTTATTCTTAAAGACATTATGAAAAAATACTCGAATTGTAAGAACAATGCAGTAGCTACATTTATTGACCTAAGTAAAGCATTTGATAGGGTAGACCATTTTATTTTAGGGAACAAATTATTAGAATTGTCACTACCAGTAGATGTAATATTAATTTTAATGCATTACCTAAGGAATCAGAAAGCGAATGTAAGATGGCAAGACTCTTATAGCAACTATGTTTATGTTGAGAAAGGTGTGAGGCAAGGTGTGAGGCAAGGTGTGAGGCAAGGTGTGAGGCAAGGTGTGAGGCAAGGTGTGAGGCAAGGTGGAATACTCTCACCCTTTCTATACAATTTATACATGGACAAAATTATAAATGAAGTGGCTGGTACTAATGCAGGATGTAAATATGGAGATGTGAGATGCAACATATTAGCCTACGCTGATGATATAGTCCTCCTGCTGATTCTTTTCAAGATATGGATATATTATATAGCAAATTATGTTCTTGTATTGATCAACATTTACTTAAAATTAACAGAGATAAATCTAAATGCATGATATTTACTACCAATAATAATCAGCAGACGCAGAGCATTGAGCTGAACGGAGATACCTTGGAGGTGGTGAAGGGATTCAAATATCTGGGCCACAATATTTTGTTTAATTTTAAAGACTCAGATGACATAACTTTTAGAATAAATAATTTGTATGGATCTTTTAATAGTATTTTTAGAAATTACAAACAAGTGAACAAAGATACAATGTTATTTCTGTTTAATTCTTACTGTCTACCAGATTATGGACTTCCCCTATGGAATCACGACAGTTCTTTTAATTCTAATGGTTTTAAAGCATTTTCAGTTGCATTTAATAAATCCCTTAAGCGTATTTGTGGCGTACCTCCCTACGCCAGCAGCCATATCACGGCAGCTCGATGCAAACAATTGCTACTCAATCATCATACAGCATTAGTTCAAGCACGATACTGCAAAAGAGTATTAAGGTCTCAAAATCCTATAATTAGGCATAATATTCCTATTATTAAAGAAGGTTTCATGGTTCAAAATGTGGTCAATTTGTTTCGAAAAACTTATAATGTAGATGTACTAGGAGAAAATCTAGATGTTTTGAGAGCCAGGATTGAGTGGGTACAAGGGCATGAGGACAGGCGAGGTCCATGTTTCTATTATGGGTTTTAGCTCTTGAAGGGCGTAACTATTATTTTTTAACAGCGGTTATATGCAACAAATACGTCTTAGAAATTGCATTTTAATTGAATTCGATAATTTCATTATCGCATAACTTCCATCCTCATAATTGAGTTTTGAATGCATATATTTTTTATAATATTTTATTTGATGATTTTATCCTGACTATCAGAAGCTAATATTGTAAATAGTTTGTATATATGAAATAATTTTGAATGTTTAATACATTTTGATTTAACTTTACTATAATTTGTATTGGATTATGTAATGTGTGTGTTTTGTACTGTGTACTGTACATATGTATTGCGAAATAAAGGAATTGATTGATTGATTGATTGAGTACTATCTGAACCAGTGACCATCTCAACCAGTACTATCTGAACCAGTGACCATCTCAACCATCTCTACTGCGTTTGACACAGTAGACCATGATATCCTATGTAATAAACTACAAGCTATGGGCATAGGGTCTGTGAACTGGTTTAAATCTAATCTTAGTGGTAGAACCCAAAGAGTCAAAATTGATGATAATATATCTGATCCTATGCCAATTAACTGTGGGGTCCCGCAGGGAAGCATCCTTGGTCTCTTACTCTTTCTCTGTTATGTGAACGACATGGAACTGAGCGTCTCGTGTAAATTATTGCTGTATGCAGACGACAGCGTGCTTCTGGTTTCAGGAAAAGACCCAAGAAGTATTGCCGCTTCACTTTCCAAGGAACTAGCATCATGTAGTGAATGGCTAGTGGACAATAGACTATCTCTTCACCTGGGCAAGACGGAAGCCATCTTATGTGGAACAAAACGCAAACTGAAAGACATTGTGGGCTTCTCGGTCAACTGTAATGATATTCCTATAACAACAGTGTCACAAGTTAAATATCTCGGACTGAAACTGGACGCGAGTTTGTCAGGTGAAACAATTTTGGAATCTATCCTGAGTAAGTGTAGAGCACGTATAAAATACCTGTATAGACAGGTGGGATGCTTGCCCGCGGCGACCAAAAAGACCCTCTGCCAAGCGCTTGTTCAATGTCATTTTGACTATTCTGTGTCATCCTGGTACTCTGCATCATCTAAATCAGCACAGCACAAACTTTAGGTCACTCAAAATAAAATGGTTAGGTTCATGCTGAACCTAGGACCCAGATCACATTTTGGCCAAGAACAACTTCAGTCACTAGGTATGCTCAATGTTTCTGACAGGGCCAAACAAATCAGGCTAACTAATGCTTTCAACATTTTCTATGACAGAGCTCCAGAGTATCTAAAGAATGATTTTGTTAAAGCAAATGAGAGGAGTGGACATTATACAAGAAACATGATGTTTAATTTTAAGGTCCCGAGAATCCAAGGACAGGGTAAGCAAACATTCTTCTTCACTGCCATCAAAGACTGGAACGACCTACCCCAGTCAGTCCGTGAAAAGAGAACACTGTATTCCTTCAGACGTAGCCTGAAGGAACACCTGAACCGGACAGCTGCGAGAAGGGAGCACCAAGCTTATGTCTACTACTAAATACGACATAAGAGATAGACAAACCAAATTGAAATGATTACTGATTACGGATTACAGATATTTACTATAGGATGTAAGGTATCTTAAAATAACCCCCTAGAAATACTTTCTCTAAAGTATCTATTTCTTTATCCTCCCCTTTTCCCCAGCTAACCTAATCCCACAAGGACCCCAATGGAAATACGCCTAACGGCCTTATTGGGCTATCCTTAGTTGGAATTATGCAAGGCTGGTACATGTCATATTTGTAACAAACTATGTGGTACCAACTCTGTAAATTGCTGACTGAATAAATATTATTATTATTATTATTATTATAACCAGTACTATCTGAACCAGTAACCATCTCAGCCAGTACTATCTGAACCAGTGACCATCTCAACCAGTACTATCTGAACCAGTGACCATCTCAGCCAGTACAAAGGAGTACAAAGGAGTACAAAGGAAATCAAGCAACAACATATCTAGTGACCCTTCTAGGTTGCTTGTCCTCCAAAACACTGAGGATCAAGTGTCCAAACAGTGGGTTAGAGTGGGCAAGGGAACATTTGGAAAGGGAATTACTGCCCTGGAATTAATGTCCGTGGCAGGATTAGGAAGTTAGTAGGGGACAGATGGGTTAGTAACTGAGGGGGGAATAAAATAAAGTTATTAATTTACAAACGCAGTCAGTCGCGGGTTTGATGCGAGATATTTGTCTAGGCGGAGTTTAAATGAATCAACGGTGATGCAGTCTATAACGTTTCGGGGAAGCCCATTCCACAAGTTGACAACTCGATTGAAGAAGAAATTCTTAGATTCGTGTGAGTTAAAAGATTTACCAATAATTTTGCAACCGTTTCCCCGCGTGTAATTAGATTGGTCGATAGTGAAGTACTTACTACAGTTCATATTGTCGATGCCTTTGATGATTTTGAACACTTGAATTAAGTCACCTCTTAATCTGCGCTGGGTTAAAGGAAATAGATTTAATTCTCTAAGACGCTCTTCGTATGGTTTGTTCTTTAGGCTAGGTATCATTTTGGTAACTCTACGCTGAACTCGTTCTAGCTTGTTTATATCTTTTTGGTAATAAGGGCACCAGGATTGAACGCAGTATTCCAGAAGAGGGCGGACTAAGAAATTGTAAAGGGTTAGGATAACTTCTTTGGATGTATGCTCAAATGACCTGCCTATACAGCCAATTATGTTGTTTGCCTTCTTAACAACTTCTGAACATTGTTGACTCGGTTTTAGGTTACTCGATATTGTTACTCCCAGATCGGTTTCTCTGTTTACATTCTTAAGCTGAGTGCCATTCATCGAATAGTTTGCTTTCTCATTTAGGTATCCGATATGTAGTCTATCTATCTATATCTGGATGTGTGTGAGTTTGTGTTTTTTATCTGTGTTTATTTTTTGTTTTATGTTGTTTTTGTGTTTTCCCTGTTCTTGCTCTGTCTTGAGTCGGCTACCCCCAAAATGGGGATTGAGCCTGAGCATATAGATAGATAGATAGAATGACAATTTATCTAGATTGTGTTACATATCGTCAACTTGTTCTTTTGAGAGTACGCTATTTGCAATTTTTGTATCGTCAGCAAATTTTGAGATTGTACAGGTGAGACCCTCATCTATGTCGTTGATGTAAATTAGAAAGATAATTGGTCCTAGTACCGATCCCTGGGGTACCCCGCCACTTACATCGGTCCATTTAGATGCCTAACCGTTTATGACTACTCTTTGCTTTCTGTCGCTGAGCCAATTTTCTATCCATTTCAACACACCGTCTTGTATTCCATGCGCTTTTAGTTTTAGCAGTAAACGTTTGTGGGGAACTTTGTCAAAGGCTATCTAAACCAGTGACCATCTCAGCCAGTACTATCTGAACCAGTGACCATCTCAGCCAGTACTATCTGAACCAGAGACCATCTCAACCAGTACTATCTGAACCAGAGACCATCTCAACCAGTACTATCTGCACCAGAGACCATCTCAGCCAGTACTATCTGAAACAGTGACCATCTCAACCAGTACTATCTGAACCAGTGACCATCTCAACCAGTACTATCTGAACCAGTGACCATCTCAACCAGTACTATCTGAACCAGTGACCATCTCAACCAGTACTATCTGAACCAGTGACCATCTCAACCAGTACTATCTGAACCATAGACCATCTCAACCAGTACTATCTGAACCAGTGACCATCTCAACCAGTACTCTCTGAACCAGTGACCATCTCAACCAGTACTATCTGAACCAGTGACCATCTCAACCAGTACTATCTGAACCAGTGACCATCTCAACCAGTGCAATCAACATATACTGTATATAATACAAATGTTATCGAGTATATCTTGCTTTAATGCAATGTAGTAAATCATCGACCATATAATGTGATAACTCCGCTCCCGGAATGATTACAAAACTATGTGAATCAACATAATTGTTCTGAGTGTAGGTTATATTGTATAGCCTAATAATAATCAACATAATTGTTCTGAGTGTAGGTTATATTGTATAGACTAATAATAATCAACATAATTGTTCTGAGTGTAGGTTATATTGTATAGCCTAATAATAATCAACATAATTGTTCTGAGTGTAGGTTATATTGTATAGCCTAATAATAATCAACATAATTGTTCTGAGTGTAGGTTATATTGTATAGACTAATAATAATCCTCAAGGGAATATACTATATACGTAATTGTAAAATATATATTTGTCAAGTATGTATATACCGTGTATTATACGATGTATGTATATACCGTGTATTATACGATGTATGTATATACCGTGTATTATACGATGTATGTATATACCGTGTATTATACGATGTATGTATATACCGTGTATTATACGATGTATGTATATACCGTGTATTATACGATGTATGTATATACCGTGTATTATACGATGTATGTATATACCGTGTATTATACGATGTATGTATATACCGTGTATTATACGATGTATGTATGTTCTGGATGAATGTGGAGGCGTGCCTGGAGAAGTTTGACAAGAACGAAAGAATATTTCTGATTGGGGATATGAATGGTAAGGTGGGTGATAGGAAAGTTGAGGGAGTGGTGGGAGGGTGGGGGGTACCATCAGAGGTGAATGGGAATGGTAGTGCACTTGTGGACGTATGTGTGGGAAGGAGGCTGTGGATAGCCAACACCTTCTTCCGACACAGAATGATCCACAGGTACACGTGGAAACGGATGTTGACGATGAAAGATAAGACAGTGGTGGAACGAAAGTCATTGATTGATTATGTATGTGTGGATGAACGAATGAAGAAATCTGTGATGGATGCTAGGGTGTATAGGGGTATTGGAGGGGGTCTGTCTGATCATTATGTAGTGGTAGCTAAGGTTAGGATACAAAAGATGTGGGTGAGGAGAGCGGGAGGGAGGCGAGAGGAGGGTGGAATGGTGAGGAGGGTGGAGAGGTTGCAGGAGGAGGAAGTCAGGGAGGAGTACAGGAGAGCAGTGGAAAGACGACTAGGTGGGTTCGACCTGGAAGTTATGGAGGAAGTGGAGGAGATGAGCAAGGTGTTTAAGGATGAGATCTGTGCAGCATGTGAGGAGGTGTGTGGAGTGAGGAGAAGAGGGAGGGGAGTGAAAGGTACAGCATGGTGGACAGAAGAGGTAAGAATAGCTGTGGAAGAAAAGAAGAAAGCATATAGAGTGTGGTTGGGTAGTAGAGGGAATGAAGATTCCGAGAGACAGAAACGAGCGAGGTACGTGGAGAGTAAGAGGGTGGTGAAGAGAGTAGTGAAGGAAAGTAAGAGAAGAGTAGATGAGGAATTTGGAAGGAATCTGAGTGTAAAATGGAGGGAGAGTAAGAAACTGTTCTGGAAAGAAGTCAAGAAAGTTAGGGAAGGTAGCAAGGGAAACAGTAAGGGTGTGAAAGATAAGAATGGGAGAATGCTAGCCGAGAAGCAAGAGAGAGTCGAAAGATGGAGGGAATACTTCAGTGAGTTGCTAAATGAAAGGAATGAAGAGCCAGCAAACATAGCTGGATATGGTATGGGAGGGAGAAGAAGAGAAGTAGTGGAGGAGGAGGTGGGGATCAGGAGGTCAGAAGTGTGGGAAGCCATGAAAAGAGTGAAGTTGGGGAAAGCACCAGGAACAGATGGAGTGTGTGGGGAAATGTTGAGGTATGGTGGTGAGATAGTGATAGAATGGGTATGGAAAATTTGCAAACTAGCATGGGAGAAGGGGAGTGCACCCGATGACTGGAAGACTGGCATAATAGTCCCCCTATATAAGGGCAAAGGGGAAAGAGGAGTGTGTGGTAACCACCGAGGAATATGTCTTCTAAGCGTAGTAGGGAAGGTATACAGTAGGGTAGTGATTGAGAGAGTGAGAGTGAGAACGGAGAAATGGATAGGCGACGAGCAGGGAGGTTTTAGGAAGGGAAGAGGATGTGTAGATCAGATTTTTACCCTGAATTGTGTTGTGGAGAAGTATCTGGAGAAGAAACAAAAGGTGTATGTTGCCTTTATGGACTTGGAGAAGGCCTATGACAGAGTGGATAGAGAAGGTTTGTGGAAAGTACTTAGAATATACGGAGTAGAGGGCAAGTTGCTGAAAGCAGTGAAGAGCATGTATGAGGGTGCAAAGGCGGCAGTACGTGTGGAGAGTGAGCAGAGCGAGTTCTTTGACCTGAATGTTGGTTTGAAACAGGGGTGTGTGATGTCCCCGTGGTTGTTTACTGTATATATGGATGGAGTCATGAAAGAAATACTATCAAGAGCAGTGAATGTTGGTGTATCGCTGAAAAGGGAGGGAATTGAGTGGAAGCTACCTATACTGCTGTTTGCGGATGATACAGTTCTGATGAGTGATAATGAATGGGAGTTGCAGGGTCTGGTAAATGAGTTTGGAACAGTGTGCGAAAAACGGAATTTGAAGGTAAATACGGGGAAGAGCAAGGTTATGGTCTTCGAAAGGGGTGAAGTCACAGAGTGTGAGGTGAAGCTGAACGGTCAGGCTATGGAGATCGTCAACTCTTTTAAGTATCTGGGCAGTGTGTTGAGTAAAGATGGGACTATGGATGAAGAGGTGCGGGAGAGGGTACAACAGGGGAAGAGGGTTGTAGGAACGCTAAAAGCAGTAACAAGAAATAGGGTGGTCAGTATGGAAGTGAAGAAGTCCTTGCATGACAGTGTGGTAATCCCGACACTGACTTACGGAAGCGAAGCATGGACGTTGGTTGAGAGACTCAGACCAAGAGTGAGAGCAGTGGAAATGAATTACTTAAGGAGTGCGTGCGGAGTTACATGGAGGGATAGACAGACTAATGAGGAAGTAAGAAGGAGGTGTGGTGTGGAGGTAGATGTGCTGGAAAGTGTGAAAAGGAACAACTTGAGATGGTTCGGCCATATGGAACGTATGGAAAGCGAGAGAATGACTAAGAGGGTGTACGAGAGCGAGGTGGAGGGACAGAGGGGGAGAGGTAGACCGAATATGAGGTGGAAGGATGGAGTGAGGAACTACATGAACGAAGGCGGTGCTGGTTGGGGGGAGGGGCGTCGACTGACTGGGGACAGAGGTGCATGGGGGCGGTTCGTTCGTGGCCACCCCTTCGGGGATCACGGCGTCAGGCAATAGATAGATAGATAGATGTATATACCGTGTATTATACGATGTATTGTATTTCAACTCTGTAAACTTGTTTTACGAAATAAAACTAATGATGATGATGATGAGTACTATCTGAACCAGTGACCATCTCAACCAGTACCATCTCAAACAGTGCCAACCTATCCAGTGACCATTTCAACCAGTGACCATCTCAACCAGTGACCATCTCAACCAGTGACCATCTCAACCAGTGACCATCTCAACCAGTGACCATCTCAACTAGTGACCATCTCAACCAGTACCATCTCAAACAGTGCCAACCTATCCAGTGACCATTTCAACCAGTGCTAAATCAACTAGTGACTATCTCAACCAGTGACCATCTAAACCAGTTACCATCTAAACCAGAGACCATCTCAACCAGTGACCATCTCATCCAGTGACCATCTCAAGCAGTGACCATCTCCACCAGTGACCATCTCAACCAGTGACCATCTCAACCAGTGGCCATCTCAACCAGTGACCATCTCAACCAGTGACCATCTCAACCAGTGACCATCTCACCCAGTGATCATCTCGACCAGTGACCATCTCGACCAGTGACCATCTCAACCAGTGACCATCTCAACCAGTGACCATCTCAACCAGTGACCATCTCGACCAGTGACCATCTCAACCAGTGACCATCTCACCCAGTGACCATCTCAACCAGTGACCATCACAACCGGTGACCATCTCAACCAGTGACCATCTCAACCAGTGATCATCTCGACCATTGACCATCTCGACCAGTGACCATCTCAACCAGTGACCATCTCAACCAGTGACCATCTCAACCAGTGACCATCTCGACCAGTGACCATCTCAACCAGTGACCATCTCACCCAGTGACCATCTCAACCAGTGACCATCTCAGCCAGTGACCATCTCAGCCAGTGACCATCTCAACCAGTGACCATCACGACCGGTGGCCATCTCAACCAGTGACCATCTCAACCAGTGATCATATCAACCAGTGACCATCTCAACCAGTGACCATCTCAACTAGTGACCATCTCAGCCAGTGACCATCTCAACCAGTGACCATCTCAACCAGTGATCATATCAACCAGTGACCATCTCAACCAGTGACCATCTCAACTAGTGACCATCTCAGGCAGTAACCATCTCAGCCAGTGACCATCTCAACCAGTGACCATCTCAGCCAGTGATCATCTCAAACAGTGACCATCTCGACCAGTGACCATCTCAAACAGTGACCATCTCAACCAGTGACCATCTCAACCAGTGACCATCCCAACCAGTGATCATATCAACCAGTGACCTCTTAAGTAGTGATTATAATAGTTTTGATCAGAGCCCAGAAGAACCAAATACACACTCAGGATCTCCAGTACCTATCCCACTCATGTCTCTCTAACTATAGCCTATTAATCGATCAGGGCTAGACCCAGGTGAGGTTATAGGCATGTGATAAAGAGTCGCTGGAACTCCTGTTTCACTTGCTTGGCCTCTCTTACTGATTTTCTTTGTGCCTCATTTACACTGAGAGCAATCCAGCTAGCTCTCACAAACACCTCCTCCTCCTATCCACTTCACTACACTAAACATGCACACCACACTTCATTCTTCCACACCAAAATTTAAAAAAAAAAAAAATTATGAATTGTAGCCCAGCCTCGGAGTCCCCAGGGGGGGGGGACCATAAATGCCCCCTCACCCGACCGACCATCCCCTGACGACCCCACACAATTACCTGGACCTCGGCCTGTTACTCTTTCTATTAATTTCTGCAACATTCGCGGACTTTCCTCTAACTTTCACTCTGTTGAGCACCATCTCTCCTCCTACAAACCTGATCTTCTCTTCCTCACCGAAACTCAGGTGTCTGTAGCAACATCCAGCAACCCCTTCTCTGTATCCTCCTACTTTCTCTATCCTAGTTTCAAAGCCAAAGGCGGATGTTGTGCATATGTGCACAACAAACTCACTTGCTCTCGTGTTCCCGATTTCGACTCCTCTGAATTCTCAACTTTATGGCTCAAACTTTCCTGTCATTCTCTTACTAAATATTTCTGTGCTGTCTATCTTTCCCCTAACTCTACCAACTTTCCCAAATTCTTTGACTATCTAAACTCTACAGTGGAACACATTCTATCCATTTCTCCTTTCTCAGAAATCTCCATCTTAGGAGATTTCAACGTTCACCACCGCCATTGGCTCTCCTCTCACACTACTGATCCACCTGGTGAACAAGCCTACGTCTTTTCTATCCTAAATGACCTAGAGCAGTTAGTTCAGCAACCCACCCGTATCCCGGATCGCATCGGAGATCGGCCCAACATTCTTGACCTGTTTCTAACTTCTAACCTTTCTTCTTATACTGTCGATCTTTTCTCTCCATTGGGCTCCTCCGACCATAAACTTATCTCTGTCACCTGTCCTATCTCTCCAGTACAGCCACCCGATCCTCCTAGCCGGCGGCGCTTGTGGCACTTTGGCGCTGCCGACTGGGAGGCTCTTCGGCAGTACTTCTTTGATTTCCCATGGAATGATTTCTGCTTCCATGGCCGAGGACCCTCGGAGAGTGCTGAACGCATTACCGAGGTAATCCTATCGGGCATGGAAGCATACATTCCATTCTCTTTCTCTCAGACTAATGCTAAAAAATCTTGGTTTACTCACGCCTGTTCTACTACTGTCTGCAATAAGGAGGAAGCATTCAAACGGTACCGACGCCTTAACACTCAAGACTCTCATTCTTCATATGTTTCTGCCCGGAATCAAGCCAAATCTGTTCTTCGACTTGCCAAACACTCTTTCATCAATAATAAATGCACTGAACTATCCAACTCTAGCTCTTCCCAAGCTTTCTGGCATCTAGCCAAAAACCTCTCCAACAATTTCTCTTCCTCGTCTTTCCCTCCCCTTTCCCACTCTGATGGCACAACCATCACTTCTTCCTCTGACAAAGCTAAACTCTTCGCTCAAACTTTTGCTAGAAACTCCACATTGGATGATTCCGGTGCTATTCCTCCCTCTCCGCCCTCCTCTCTCTTACTTATGCCTAATATCCTAATCTTTTCTAAAGATGTACTTTCTACCCTCTCTGGGCTTAACACTAATAAGGCGTACGGTCCGAACGGTGTTCCTCCTGTTGTTCTCAAAAACTGTGCTTCCGTGCTGACTCCCTGCCTAGGCAAACTCTTTCGTCTCTGTCTATCCTCTAACGTCTTCCCTTCATGCTGGAAGTTTGCTCACATTCAACCTGTCCCAAAGAAGGGTGACCGCTCTCAACCCTCCAACTATCGTCCAATTGCTCTTATCTCTTGTCTTTCTAAAGTTTTTGAAACTATTCTTGCTTCCAAATTTCTTAAGCATTTCTCTTCTCATAATCTGCTCTCAGATCGCCAGTATGGCTTCCTTAAGGGTCGCTCTACTGGTGATCTTCTTTCATATCTTACTAACTCTTGGTCATCCTCCTTTCGGGACTTCGGTGAGACTTTTTCTATTGCACTAGACATATCGAAAGCCTTCGATAGAGTCTGGCATAAATCTTTAATTTCTAAACTACCCTCCTTCGGTTTCTATCCCTCCATCTGTGCCTTTGTCTCTAATTTCCTTTCCGGCCGTTCCATAGCCGCGGTTGTGGACGGCCATTGTTCACTTCCTCACCCTATAAACTCCGGTGTTCCTCAGGGCTCTGTCCTATCTCCTATTCTCTTTCTAATTTTTATAAATAATCTCCTTAACTGTACCTTAATTCCCATCCATTCATACGCAGACGACTCAACCTTGCACTACTCCATTAGTTTTTCAGAACGCCCCAGCCAGCAATCCCTCAACGACAAACGTAATGAAGCCATAGAACTCTTAAATTCTGATCTAAATACTATTTCCAATTGGGGCAGAGAAAACCTGTTAACTTTAATGCTTCCAAAACCCAATTTCTCCATCTATCTACCCGTCAGGATCTCCCAGCGGACTATCCCTTATTCTTCAACAATACAAAAATCAACCCTTCATCTTCTCTCAATATTCTTGGTGTCTCTTTTTCTTCTGCTCTCATTTGGAAGGACCATATTACCAGTCTTGCTAAGGCAGCCTCCCAGAAGCTGGGTGTGCTCAACCGCCTTAGGGGGTTCTTTTCCCCTGCACAGCTTCTTGCTCTGTACAGGGGCATAGTGCGCCCTTGTATTGAGTATTTTTCACATGTGTGGGGAGGTTCCTCTCACACCGCTCTCCTAGACAAAGTTGAAAGGAAGGCCTTTCGTATCATTAACTCCCGTCCACTCACCAACTCTCTGCAATCTCTCTCTCTCCGCCGCAATGTTGCATCTCTCTCGCTATTCTATCGCTACTATAATAATCAGTGTTCCTCAGAGCTATCCCAGTGCATACCACCTCCTTTACGTAGGGCACGTGGTATCCGTCTTGCAACTCAATCCCACCCCTACTCTGTGCAACTCTCCAACCCAAGAGTGAAACGTTACTCTCAAACTTTCTTCTACTCAACAGCTGAGCTCTGGAACTCTCTCCCAGAATCAGTCTTTCCCTCTTCCTATGACTTAAATTGCTTCAAACTCCGTGTGTCCAGGCATTTTGGCTCGAACGTCTCTTGATTTTGGCTCTGTCACTCTTTCAACTATGGGGGAGGCACTCGCTATAGGCAGTTATGCCTTTTGCCTCCCTCAATCACATAGAAAAAGAAAAAAAAAATTACAAAGTGGCCAGAAATCTTGACTTTAAAGCTCTGTAACTCAAAAAGGGCTAGAGCAAATAGGTTGTGATTTTTGCACACCTGTTCCTTGGCTGACCCTTCCTAAAGTTTTTTTTTTTTTTTTTTTTTTTTTTTTTTTTTTCTATATTCCAACTTACTTCCTCTCGGGCATAGGCTGAGAGCCTTAACATTCACCGCTTTACAATGAACAGTGAAGCCCATGAGGTCTTGTTCCAGTCTAGGGAGTGAGACATGTGAAGCACGTAGAGTACAACGAGCACCTGTCATCTTGCCTTCACATGAGGCACGGTGCTCACTCATGGCCCGAAACGACCCCATCTCTGAAGCCACCTCGTTCCTGTGCTTCACTGTCTCATCCACTACACTCGGACTCTCACACTTACACACACACAACGCCACCTGTTGAGCAGATAACTCACCAGGCATTGCACCCCTATAGCATATTTTGAATATGGGAATATTCATACAGTGCTATTCAATCAGGGAACATATTAGTTTGATTGCTTAGTTCTTTTTTAGTTATAGATGTTAGGGGTTAGGATTTTTGACCTAATTATAATGAATAGACTATAGTAGCCCCTGCTCCTGCCCAGACCTGCACGCCTACACCTCCCTCACCGAGGCAAAGGACGAACGGGAAGAAAAGAAAACTGAGGCAGATGATTGGCCAGGCCGAATTGCCTGACATTCCACCTCTTCTAACCGGGGAAAACCAGAATTTGGGATCAAAGGAAGAAGCCGAACTCCACTGTTCCTGTAGGGGGAAAGCCCGTATTTGACATCAAAGAGCAAACACAGACAACTGCCACGAGCCCTGATTGGTCAGCCAAGAAAATCACCAACACAATGTGATCCTGGACAGTGATCTTATTGTAAGGCCTGAAAATCCCCCTCAATAACTAGATGAAGATATGGTCTCCACAAGTCCCCATGGGCCCTGCTACTCCCACTCCACTGTTAACACCACAACTATCCACCTCCTCTGGCATTGGGCCTGACCATGCGAACACTTCTGAAAAAGAAAGTGTAGACACTCTTCCCCACTGGTCCAAGAACCATGAAGCAGACATCCCCTTAGAGTGTGGAGAGTTTCAAGAGTTGAACAATTAAAACCTTTTTGCTCAGACGGTGATGCAACCGAGTGAGCAGGGGAAGGCTGAATTACTAAGTTGCTGAAAGAGTGGCAGTGAGACTCTCCTGTGACCGGGACAACTCAATAAAGTCTGAAGTATCCTGAAGTCTACCTGAAGGGTGGTAGGCCAAAGCTGTGCTGCCGAGGTATGCTGAAATCTGCCTGAAGTGTAGTAGATCAATGTGTGCTGCTGAAGTCTGACTGAAGTATGGCAGACCGATGGTTGAGCTGCTAGAGGTATCCTGAAGTCTGCCTGAAGTGGGGTAGGCCAACTCGTGTGTTGCTCAAGTCCACCTGAAGTGTGATGGACTAACGATTGTGCTGCCCAGGGCATCCTGAAGTGTGACAGGCCAACCCTTGGCTGTCCCAGGTATCCTGAAGTGCACCTAAAGTGAGGCGGACCCGTCCCATTAGCGTAATAAAAGTAGTAAGTGCGTTGTTTCCTCCGCCCTAGTTCTCATGTCAACTTCCAAGGGCTTATATGAAATAACCTTCTGTGCAATCACAACCTATTCCACCTTAATTGTGCCACTCGGAGTTTGCCCAGTGTTCATAATAATTAGCGAAAGCTTGTATCAGTTAAACCAGTATATCCTTACCCCTTCCCCTTTCGTTCAGTCCAGTATATGCACTATCTCCCTCTGATTGTTCATGTTGGTTAAAGATGGCTCGTCTTAACCTTACTAATTCAACAATTTAATTTCCCCTTTTGCTAATTCAAGTATAATTATGCACTCCCACACGCTGAGTGTTAATGTTGGTTGACCCACGTCCCGCAGTGCCTTGTAATACACCCATCACCCCACTCCTGGCTAAATCAGTGCATTTTCGAGATTTTCGAGTAATCACAACTTTGCAAAAAATGGCCTAACCTATGTTATATATACTGTATATCTAGAGGCAGTACTTTTGCTACCTTGTGAATGGTGAAGACTATAGTCTGTGAGCTAATAGGGGTCCCCATGCCTCCCCGCCTAATGATCCTCCATGAGTGGTACCATTTTGTTCGGGGGACTCTCAGGAATCATATACGCAATCTTACCAAAGGAAAACAAATAAATATATTGGCACTCGCTACCCATTTCAGCCATTTTTCAAAATAGCCGCCGCAAAATCTGAGATTTCCAATACCTTTTGGTATTAGTATTACTTTACGAAGAATCATAATCTTGAGGTCTAAACCTATTTTGTCTTGCTCAAGAAATCAGATTAAGATATTCTGGTCTATGTCAGAGATTACTTTGTGTGTTATAGCAAACAAATACAGGACAAAATCGAAGATGGTGGCCAAATTTGCACTTTTTTCTGAAATTGCATCATTACTTCCGTTGTAGTTACAATACAGATGTGAGTGAATTGGCTGAAGACTTCACACCAGAGTATTCAACAGCACTTACTGCTTGCTCTCCATGTCTTCACTCACTGTGACACAAGTAAAGGTATTGGGAAAGTCAAACAGAATATCCCAAAGTTCCAGTCAATACTTGCAAAGCTTTTTGGATCCTGGGACAAATTCACACGTGTTCATTATAAGGACGCAAAAGTGTGGACAAGCTGCACTATGTACTTATCAAAGAAAAGTGTAGTTTATTTTCAAGTATATGGCAGAATAAATCAGCAACTTTCATCGTTTTCCATTTGTTTGACCTCAAAAGCAATATGGATCTGCATATTCGTCTGTCACCAACTCTTATAGTGAGAGAACTGAAAATATGGCACACCCTCATTCCTTTCTTCGACTGTCAACTCTTAATGAATCAGATTATGGAGGAGAACCAATCCCTCATACTAGTTGTTTCGTGAATGCGAACCTATTAAATAGATTCATAGTTCATAGTGTTCATTGGAACCGAACCATAGATTTGTTAATATAGGGTTTGTTCATGTCTCGGTTCATAGGAACCGAACCAATGTCCATTGATGTGATTATAAATAAAACAGTTGGCTTACAGACACCATACAAGGATGTTCTTATCCTACCACATTACGTAACATGGTGGCAGCTGGGTGAAGTCTACGCCTGGAGACGTCAGTGGAGTACGTAATCGTCATATCATCTAATCAGTTTTGACCATGGCTGACAGCAAGATCTCTCCCCCTCCACACCTCACTATTGGTACTGACCCTGCTGGTAATTGGAGGTTGTTCAAGAGGCACTGGGACAATTTTAGTATCCTGTCAAACCTCACGGCGAAACCAAGAAACTATCAAGTGGCACTGCTCAAGAACACCCTCGCTAATGATGCAATGAAAGTATACGAAGGTTTCCATTTTGTTACTCCAGCGGAAGAAAGGACTGTGGCGGAGATCCTGGCTAAGTTCAACGAGTATGCTGTCGGGGAGGTGAATGACACTTACGAGAGGGTCATCTTTAATCGTCGCTGTCATGAGGAAGGAGAAAGTTTTGAAAATGTCTACACTGACCTTCGCATCCTAGTAAAAACATGTAACTACTGTGGACAGTATCTATATTCCATGCTACGAGATAGAATCGTTATTGGTATACGTGACTCTACTACACGACAAGAATTACTCAAAATTCGGAAGTTGACATTGCAGTAGCGTATAGACTTATGTAGAGCAGAGGGTGCAGATACCCGAAATAGAGCACTAAAACCAGAGAGAGTGAACAAAGTAACTAGCAGTGACTCAAAACCAGCTAGGAACAAGATAAAGCAAAAGTGTAGATTCTGTAACTATGTTCATTTCCTCAAAAAGGAATCCTGCCCTGCTTACGGTAAAACATGTATGAAATGTAACGAGTTGAACCATTTTGCAGCAAGATGTCCACAAAACACTCGAAAGCAGCAGTTCAAGCAAAACAAACAACAGGTCCATCTAGTGGCAGAAGAATCATCAGAGGAAGAGTGGATTAATATGGTGAAACTTGACTCTAATTCTAAAATTATAAAATGCAAGATGGTCATCGGTGGTAAAGACATAGTGTTCCAGGTTGACCCCGGCGCAACTGTGAATATGTTGCCACTTCAGTTTGCTGATAAAATTGTGCCTGATAAGCGTACCATAAAAATGTGGAATGACTCTAAGCTGAACACCATGGGCACATGCCGAACAACTGTGAGAAACCCACGAAATAAAAAGAAGTATTCAGTTAAATTTCTGGTGTACGAAGGTGAATACACTCCTATCCTCGGACTCAAAGCAAGTGAAGCACTGGGACTGGTTACTGTGCAAAATGACAACTTTGAACGAGTATCGAAGGTCTCAGTGGGAGAGTTTGAGCATGTTTTTGATGGTGAATCGGGTTCGTTACCTGGAGTGAAACACCTTAACACAGACCCTTCAAACAAACCAGTCATCATGCCATCTAGACGGATCCCGATCGCCATTCGACCTAAACTTCGTGGGGAGCTGACATTACTAGGAGTAATTGTACTGGTGGATGAACCGACACCTTGGGTGAGTCAAGTGGTGGTAACCTTAAAGTAAAATAAAGAACTTAGAGTATGCATCGATCCACATGAATTGAACAAAGCTCTAAAAAGGGAACATTTTGTATTGCCTATGCTTGAAGATACATTGCATCAACTCAGGCACTCAACTGTTTTCTCCAAAGTTGATCTTTCATCAGGATATTGGCACATCAAGCTGGATGAAGAGTCAAGCTTACTGACCACTTTCCAAACTTGTTTTGGGAGGTATAGATGGCTCAGATTACCATTTGGAATGAATGTTTCAGCTGAAATATTCCAGAAGAAACTTCTAGAACTTGTGAGTGATATACCTGGAGTTGTGTGTATTGCTGATGACATAGTTATACATGGCAAGACCACTGAAGAACATGATCTACATCTGGATGGTTTGCTAGAGCGATGCGCTTCTCTAGGTATAAAGTTGAACAGAGACAAGCTATAACTGAGACTGAGTGCTATAAACTTCATGGGACACATGATCACAAAGGAGGGTTTGAAGGTAGACCCTGAGAAAGTGAAAGCGATCACTGAAAAGATGTTGGATGTCCTTTTTGGTCTCGAGAAATTTCACCATTACACGTATGGCCGTCAAATTAAAGTGAACACAGACCACAAACCTTTGGAGTCTATTAATCTAAAACCTCTCTCTAAAGCTCCAAGAAGGCTACAAGAGATGATGCTCCAAGCTCAAGATTATAGTTTCTCCCTATCCTACAAACCTGGGAAAGAAATACCTGTGGCTGACGCACTTTCACGAGCCCCGACTAGTGACATACCCCATACTGAAATGGTGACAATCAACAATGTCACACTATCTCCAGTGAATCCTGATCGTCTGGATAGCGTCAGAAGTGCCACATTGCAAGATTCTACACTCGTCAAGTTGAGCGAAATCATCACAAAAGGATGGACTGAAGATAAAACCTCTCTACCTACGTGTGTCCTGCCATACTACAACTTTAGGGATGCATTATCTGTACAAGATGGTGTAATATACAGAGGTGAACGAATGGTAATTCCAGAATCATGTCGTCGGGAAATCAAGGGGAAGGTACACGCAGCTCATCTTGGCATCAAATCATGTTTAAGGAGAGCTCGTGATTTGGTGTACTGGCCAGGAATGTCTGCCGAAATTCGACAGTATGGGGAGACCTGTGGTGTTTGTGCAACATTTGCGGATAAAAAAGCTCCTGAACCCCTTCAACTTCACGATGTACCGAAACACCCGTGGCAGAAGGTTGGAACTGAACTCTTTACCTGGGCTGGAAAATACTACATGGTCACTGTCGATTATTACAGCAAGTTCTTTGAAGTAGACCCTCTACCTGATACAACATCGTCTACGGTGATCAATAAACTGAAACTTCATTTCGCCAGATGTGGAATTCCAGATATTGTAATAATCGACAACGGGCCTCAGTACACGTCAGCGGAGTTTAGCAGATTTGCAGGACAGTGGAACTTTGGACATGAAACAATTAGCCCGGGAAACAGCAAAGCGAATGGATCAGCTGAAGCGGCAGTAAAAACATCAAAACGAATAATGAGAAAGAACAAGGCAGCAGGGGAGGACCCGTACATAGGACTGATAAATTGGAGAAACACCCCCTCAGAGAACACTGAAACTAGCCCTGTACAGAAAATATTTGGCAGGAATACAAGAACACTTATTCCAATTTCTTCCTGTAAGCTAAGACCAGCATCACCCTTGCTCAATGATGACAGGTCAAAATGTCAAAATAAACGGAGGAACATATCTGAGACGTATGCCGAACGTAGAAATCTTGATCCTCTAAACAACGGTGACATCATAAGAATGCAACCCATCGTATCAGGTAGTAAGGAGTGGCCTCAAGCAACAATTGACAGACAAATTAACCCTAGATCATATTATGTTGTGAAGTCAGAGGAAGGACAGATATATAGAAGAAACAGGCAACATCTACGGAAGAAGCCCAAGTCTACTCACTCCTCTCCCATCAGCACTGCCAAACACTCGACAGGAGGCTCACTGGCACCACCCACAGACGAAACACCACCACCAGCAGACACCAGCAGCAACACAACGCCAGTCGCTACCACACCACGACGGAGCAAGGATGACTGCTCTACACATCATGACGAAATCAATGAGTTACCACAGATGACAAAAACTAAATATGGAAGAGTAGTTAAGCCTGTGGATAGATTCCAATGTAAATAAAATAACCATTCAGTTGAATTCATTCACGATAGAATAATTATTGTTTAATTGGGTTGTAGTTTTGAATAATTAAATGTTTACGTATTAAGTTTGAATATTGTTTGCTTAGTAAAAACAAAAAATATAAAAATATAATAATGTAAAAGCAATAGGGTAATATTTCCGTAAGTATAAAGTTTCCATAAGGAGAAAGATATTTCGTGAATACGAACCTATTAAATAGATTCTTAGTTCATAGTGTTCATTGGAACCTTACCAGGTTTACTTACCAGGTAGGGCCACGCACTGTCCACGAAGCAGCTGTGTTCAGTGGGGGGCCCAAGACATGAATACGGGCACTCTAACCAGATGTACGATTAGTAGCAGTTACTGGGAGTCTGGCAGAGATAGTTAGTTTATGTTGTGCCCTCACTGGAGACTAGATTGTTAGTTGTGTTTGTTTGTTTGAGATGTTTGTTTAGGTTTTTGAGATGTGTGTTTTATGTGTTTTAGTGATATTCGTGGAGGGAGTCGTGTATTTCTGTTTGGAGGCGTTGCTTGAAGAGTCTGAGATTTGGTGCAGTAACAGTGTCCTCTGAAAGTGAGTTCCACTTCTTGATGACTCTGTGGGAGAAAAATCTTCTTCTGGCTTCTGAGGAGCAGTGCTGTATTTGGATTTTGTATCTGTGGCCTCTGGTGCCAGTCCTAGGGGCCATGGTGAAGAAGTCGGTGGGGTTGATAGGTGAGAGGCCATGGAAGATCTTGTAGCAGTAGATTTGGTCGTACCTGATCAGTCGGCCCCTGACTGAGTGTAGTTTGAGTCTTTGTAGGCGCTCGTCGTATGGGTAGTCGCTAAGGCCGGAGATCTGCTTTGTCCATCTTCTCTGGACAGACTCTGTGAGTCTGCTGTCGGTCAGGTAGTCTTGGTTCCAGAGAGGGGATGCAAAGTCTAGGATGGGTCTTAGGTCGACCTTCAGGAGGGATAACATGAATTGGGGGGGAGCGGTTTTCAGTGCTCTTGAGCAGATTTTGAGCGACTCCTCCAGCTTTGTTGACCGCCTGGCAGATATGGTGGTGAAATTTGAGGGTTGATGGGACGAATACCCCAAGGTCCTTCTGCAGGTTTGATGGCTAGATGGGCAGGTTTTGGAGGAAGTAGATGGGTTGGGTAGGCTGGTTCGTTCTGTGGCGGGAGAAGCGCATGTGAGCACATTTTTCAGTGGTGAAGCTTAGACCCATGAGGAGGCAATTTCATGCAGCCGGTCGATGCTTTCTTGAAGGGTTGCCATACCACCGTGTGCTTGGCTTGAGGATGATGGGCAGCTGAAGTATATTTTCAGGTCATATGCAAATATGAAGTATTTGCAGCTTAGTACAAAGGAGTACAAAGGAGTACAAAGGAAATCAAGCAACAACAGATCTAGTGACCCTTCTAGGTTGCTTGTCCTCCAAAACACTGAGGATCAAGTGTCCAAACAGTGGTTTAGAGTGGGTAAGGGAACATTGGAAAGGGAATTACTGCCCTGGAACTAATGTCCATGGCAGGATTAGGAAGTTAGTAGGGGACAGATGGGTTAGTAACTGAGGGGGGGATAAAATAAAGTTATTCATTTACAAACGCAGTCAGTCGCGGGTTTGATGCGAGATATTTGTCTAGGCGGAGTTTAAATGAATCAACGGTGATGCAGTCTATAACGTTTCGGGGAAGCCCATTCCACAAGTTGACAACTCGATTGAAGAAGAAATTCTTAGATTCGTGTGAGTTAAAAGATTTACCAATAATTTTGCAACCGTTTCCCCGCGTGTTATTAGATTGGTCGATAGTGAAGTACTTACTACAGTTCATATTGTCGATGCCTTTGATGATTTTGAACACTTGAATTAAGTCACCTCTTAATCTGCACTGGGTTAAAGGAAATAGAATTAATTCTCTAAGACGCTCTTCGTATGGTTTGTTCTTTAGGCTAGGTATCATTTTGGTAACTCTACGTTGAACTCGTTCTAGCTTGTTTATATCTTTTTGGTAATAAGGGCACCAGGATTGAACGCAGTATTCCAGAAGAGGGCGGACTAAGGAATTGTAAAGGGTTAGGATAACTTCTTTGGATTTATGCTCAAATGACCTGCCTATAAAGCCAATTATTTTGTTTGCCTTCTTAACAACTTCTGAACATTGTTGACTCGGTTTTAGGTTACTCGATATTGTTACTCCCAGATCGGTTTCTCTGTTTACATTTTTAAGCTGAGTGCCATTCATCGAATAGTTTGCTTTCTCATTTAGGTATCCGATATGTAGTACTTTACATTTATCCGCATTGAAACTCATTTGCCAAATTTGGGCCCAACATGACAATTTATCTAGATTGTGTTGCATATCGTCAACTTGTTCTTTTGAGAGTACGCTATTTGCAATTTTTGTATCGTCAGCAAATTTTGAGATTGTACAGGTGAGACCCTCATCTATGTCGTTGATGTAAATTAGAAAGAGAATTGGTCCTAGTACCGATCCCTGGGGTACCCCGCCACTTACATTGGTCCATTTAGATGCCTTACCGTTTATGACTACTCTTTGCTTTCTGTCGCTGAGCCAATTTTCTATCCATTTCAACACACCGTCTTGTATTCCATGCGCTTTTAGTTTTAGCAGTAAACGTTTGTGGGGAACTTTGTCAAAGGCCTTTTGAAAATCAAGGTATATAATATCTACAGCTTTACTCTCATCGTAGAGGTTGAGGATATCGTGGAAGAAGTCTAAGAGGTTTGTTAAACAGGAACGTTTTTTACGAAAGCCGTGTTGAGTATCTTTAAGTATGTTATTTTCCTCTAAGTGATTTACGAGTCTGTCTCGTATGACCGTTTCTAGCATTTTACATACAACTGAGGTTAAGCTAATTGGACGATAGTTACTGGGTAGGGATTTGCTGCCTTTTTTGAATATCGGTGTTACGTTGGCTAGTTTCCACTGATCGGGCATAGTTCCAGACTGCAAGGATTTATTGAATAGTAATGTAAGTGGTTTGGAGAGCTCATCCTTAGCTTCCTTTAGAACTCTAGGCGAGATTGTATCAGGCCCAGGCGTTTTATTTACCTTCTATCTATCTATCTATTGCCTGACGCTGTGATCCCCGAAGGGGATCTATTTACCTTGAGTTTATCTAAACAATTCAATACTTCTCTCTCTGTAACGGTGATATTGCTTAGAACATCTGAATTATCAATCTGAATCGGCGATGGTGTAGGGATATCACTGAGGTCTTCTGTTGTAAAAACTGATGCAAAGAAGGTATTGAGGGCATTACTCATTTGTACTTCGTCTTTGGTGTATTCTCCATTTTCATCGACTAACGGTCCAACAGTTGAAGTAACTACTTTTTTCTTTCTGATATAACTATAGAATTCTTTCGGGTTTGTATTACTTTGATTCGCAATATGTAACTCTAAGGTCTTTTTACTTTGCTTAATTAACTTTTTGGCTTTGCGTCGTAGCTCTACAAATTTCAGCCGTTCTTCGTCATTTTATGAGAATTTTAATCTATCATTAGCAAATTTTTTAGCAAGCAGGCAGTTTGAAATATCTTTATTCCACCATTTGGGCTTATTATTATGGCCTGGACGCCGTATTTTCGATGGTATGCAGTCTTGCACTGCTTTTAGGTAAGTGGCTTCGAATAACTTCCAAGATGTATTTATGTCGTTATTGTGAATTAAAAAGCTCCAGTCAGTTTCTTTAAACATAGCTCTAAGTTTATGGAAGTTTGCTTTCTTGAAATTAGGGACTTTTTCGATGCTACTATTTGGTTCGTTACTAGTAAACTTTAAAGTGAAAGTTATCGTACGATGGTCGCTGTTACTGAATTCATCACCAACATTCAAATTCTCTATTAATTCTTCTTTTGTTGCAAGTACAATGTCAAGAACGTTATTACCACGGGTTGGCGTTCGAACAAATTGATAAAGCGAACTGATCCTATGTGGTTTATGAAGATGAGGAACAGCATTGGGCCTAGGCCGGAGCCATGGGGGACCCCACTGAGTACTGGTCTTGCGGAGCTTGTTTTTCCGTTGATGCGCACCTTCACTTTTCGGTCGAGCAGGAAGCTCTTAATCCAGCTAAGCAGGTTCCCCGTTATTCCTATGTCTCTCAGTTTGTTTAGCAGGGTTTGGTGGTGGACTTTATCAAACGCTTTCTGGAAATCAAACAGGATGAGGTCTACTGTTTCACCTCTGTCATATTGTGCAGTGATGTAGTTGTATGTCAGTACTAGTTGGCCGACCACGGATCTGGAAGGCCTGAAGCCAAACTGGTTGTTGTCGAACAGGAGATGGTCATCCAGAAAGCTGTAGAGAGATTTAGTGATCAGTCGTTCCATGGTTTTGCATACAACTGAGGTTAGGCTTATGGGGCGATAGTTTAGCGGGTTTGATTTACTTCCTTTCTTGAAGATAGGCGAGACGTGGGACTCCTTCCAGGTTGGTGGGACTGTCCCGGTGGCTAGGGAGAGGGTGAAGAGTGCAGTGAGGGGAACGGCAAGTTCTGCAGCGCAGTCCTTCAGGAGGCGGGGATGGATGAGGTCAGGCCCCATGGCTCTGTCGGGTTTTAGGGACTTTAGGAGGTTCAGTACTTCGCAGTGCCTGATGGGGACTGTCGGGAGGGGGGCGGCTCCTATCTGGTGGGGGAAGGGGTTCACTGGCTGGATTATTTCATACACCCCAGAAAAGGCTTTGGCAAAGGATTCTGCCATTGCTTCTGGTGAGTCGGTGAGGGTGTCGTTGATTATTTGTGGGCCTATCCGGGTTCTGCTTACTTTTTTGTTCCGGATATATGAGTGAAATAGTTTCGGTTTGAGGCTGCGATTTCTGGCTAGGTTGTATTCATAGTCGGATTGTAGTGAGATTGTTGTTGCTCTCAGTCGGTCGTTGGAGGAGTTGAAGGTGTAGAGGGATTGCTGCACTTGATGGGACTGTGTGCCATGGATTCTCCTAATTTCTTTGTACTGCTTCCATTGGTTGGATCTGAGTCTTGTGAGGTGTTTGGGAATTTTTCTGAGCCATGGGGGGCCGGAACATTTGGGTTCCTTTAGCGGGACATGTCGGGTGAATAGGTCCTGAAGAGTGGAGGTAAGGAAGGAGTTGAGGTTATCTAGGTCACATGCTTGGAGTTCATAGTCCCAGTCAATCTGTCTCGGGTAGTTTCGGATCTGGTTGTAGTTTCCTTTAGCCCAGTCTCTTATCATGGTTATATTGTGGGGGGTGTTGGGTGGGTCCCAGTCTTGAAACAGGTAGTTGAGGGTTATGACAACGTGGCCGCAGTGGGGGAGTGGGGGGTTGGTTGTGATGTTCAGTAGTCTGTCTGCCTCTGTAGTTAGGACTAGGTCAAATATATTTCCGGAGGGGATGAATGTGGGCTCACGAACCCACTGGGTAAGGCCTAGTACCTGAAAGAGGTTGAGGAAGTGGGTGTCACGTGCTGATGCACCTAGGGAAGGTTCAGGTTCTGACCAGCGGATGGTTGGGAGATTGAAGTCGCCCAGGATTATTACTTACTTGCCTGTGCTGAAGTCGGCTATGTAGTTTATCAGCTCGAGGTCTTCACTTATGGTGTTAGATGGGGGGCGATAGGTAAGTAGTATGTACACTTGTACAGGTTATATTTATGAAGGTATATGGCTATGGTATTTATGAAGTTTGGGTCGGTGGGGTATGATATTTTAATGCTGTCTTTGATATAGATGCAGACTCCATGTTTGGGAATCCCTGAGGGTGAGTCGTTCCTAGTCAGAGTGAACCATAGATTTGTTAATATAGGGTTTGTTCATGTCTCGGTTCATAGGAACCGAACCAATGTCCATTGATGTGATTATAAATAAAACAGTTGGCTTACAGACACCATACAAGCATGTTCTTATCCTACCACATTACGTAACACTAATCAGGAGTTGATCTTTAGCCTCATCCCCACTTCTGTTACAGTCAAGCAAAGGTAAAGCAGGGCATGAGATTCTTTTGGCTCCTCTGTATCCGGCCAATTGCAATGAGGATCAGCCAACCCAAATACCAGCCACAATATTCCAATACAAGCTCCTTGGGTTGGATAATGCTTAGAAAGGTCAGTCTAGCCCCTACAAGTTTTAAACTCGGCAATCCATATTCTTAGTCCTGAATACCCTTTGCTCTTTACGGAAGTTAATATCATAACTCACAATAACTGTGTACAGGTGTACGGGGGTGGGGGCGGGGGGTGGGAGGGGGGGGGGGCAAAATTACCTTTAATGTTCGGACACCTGGTGATGATTCCCTAGAATGCCTTGGACCACTGTCTATCGATTTCTGCAACATCCACATCCTTTCCTCTAACTTCTTCTCTGTGGAACACCATCTCTCTTCTACCAAATCTGACTTACTTTTTCTCACCGAAACACATTTGTCGAAGGCGACAGAAAGCAAACCATTCTTTGTATCCTCCTACTATCTCTATCCTCAATTCAAAGCCAAAGGTGGATGTTGTGTGTATGTACACAACAATCTTTTGTGCTCTCGTGCTCCCAACTTTGACACTTCTGAATTCTCAACTCTTTGGCTTAAGCTATCTTGTTACTCTCTCACTATATAATTATATTGTGCTGTTTATACATCCCCTAATTCTAATGACTATCCATAATTCTTTGACTATCTTACTTCTAAAGTGGAACACATTCTATCCATCTCTCCCTTCTCTGAAATCTTCATCTTAGGAGATTTCAATGTTCACCACCGCCAATGGCTCTCCTCGCATTTCACTGACCAACCTGGTGGACAAGCCTTCATCTTTTCTATACTACATGACTTAGAGCAGTTATTTCAGCACCCCACCTGTCTCCCAGACCCAACACTCTTGACTTTTTTCTAACCACTAACCCTTCTGCTAACATTGCAACTCTTCTCCCTCCGTTGGGCTCCTCCAATCGTAATCTTATCTCTGTCACCTGCCCTATCTCTCCAGTGCGGCCTTAAGAACCCCCCCCCCCCCCCCCAGCTCTTCGGCAGTACTTCTATGATTTCCAAAGGAATGATATTTGCTTCCATGGCCGGGGACCCTCAGAGAGTGCTGAGCACATTACTGAGGTAATCCTTTCGGGCATGGAAGCATACATCCTATTTTCTTTCTCTCAAACTAACTCACAGAAATCTTGGTTTACTCATTCTTGTTCTACTGTTGTTCGCAATAAGGAGGGTGTTTTCAAACGGTACCATTGCCTTTCAACTCAAGAGTCTCGTACTTATATGTCTTTGTCCAGAAGCAAGCCAAATCTGTTCTTTAACTTGCCAAAAACTCTTTCACCAATAACAAATGCTCTGAACTTTCCAACTCTAGCTTTTCACAAGCTTTTTGACATCTAGCTAAAAACCTCTCCAACAATTTCACATCCTCGTCTTTCGCTCCTCTTTTCCACTCTGACGGTACCACTGTCACCTCTTTCTCTGACAAAGCTGAACTCTTCGCTCAAACTTTCGCTAAAAATTTACCTTGGATTATTCCGACGCTACTCTTCCCTCTCCACCCCCCTCTCACTTACTTATGCCTAAGATCATAATCTCTTCTAAGGATGTACTTTCTGTTTTCTCTGGGCTTAATACTAAGAAGGCATACTTACCGGATGATGTTCCTCCTGTGCTTCCGTGCTGACTCCCTGCCTAGGCAAACTCTTTTGTCTCTGTCTTTCCTCTAATGTCTTTCCTTCTTGTTGGAAGTTTGCTCTTATTCAACCTGTCCCAAAGAAGGGTGACCATTGCGAGCCCTCCAACTATCATCCAATTGCTCTCATTTATTGCATATCTAAAGTTTTTAGAACTATTCTTAACTCAAAATCTCTTAAGCATTTATCTTCCCAAAATATACTTTCAGACCACCAGTATGGTTTCCTTAATCCCTGTCCAACGGGGATGTTTGTAACTTCTACTACCTGGTAGGCAGGTATATTTACCATAAACGAGCTTCATTCCATGCTCTTTTTCATGCATAAACAAGAGCCAGAGCATAATACAATTATGTATCTGTGAAAGGGCGATAATAGAGCTTTCCAATGACACCTGAATCATCCTTGTATGACCACGGGTTATCCTGTAGCGATCGCGCAACACGAGGGGAAAAACCCTAAAATACTGTAATTTCCCGAGTTTTTTCCTGGTGTCGCGAGGCCAAGGGTGTGGAATGGTGCGGAGGTAGTATCAGTTGCGGCACTGGGTCCGTGCCGAGTGGTCAGAGCCCACCTATTGTCCTCCCAACGCGTGGACTCTCTCTCAGAGCCGATAATGTGCTCAACATCCCTTGCGACATATGTCGGGCACTGCAGGGGTGGCCATGATTCTCTCACTCGACATATGTCGGGCCCCGCGGCTTGAGTGATCTACTGGTGATCTTGATTATCTTACTAACTCGTGGTCATCCTCCTTTTGGGACTTCAGTTAAACTTTTTCTATTGCGCTAGACATATTGAAAGCCTTTGATAGAGTCTGGCACAAATCTCTAATTTCTAGAGTACCCTCCTTCGGTTTCTACTTCTCTATCTGTGCCTTTGTCTCTAACTTCCTTTCATAGCTGAAGTTGTGGACGGCCATCGCTCATTTCCTCCACCTATCAACTCCGGTGTTCCTCAGGGTTCTGTCCTGTCTCCAATTCTCTTTCTAATATTTATTTATATTCTTCTCAACTGCAGAGCTGGGCACTTTAGCCAACACTTCCGCAAATAGCCAATTCTGCCATGGCGGAAGTGTCATTTTGTTGGCGAATTAGCGTTGGCGCCAAAATGGCTGCCTATTTGCGGGTTTGAAGCTCTGGAAAGTACCTCCATGTTGCAAACCTCGAGTCCGCAAAATTAAAATTCCAGCCGCCAGCCAGCCCTGGGCCGCTCCTGCAGCTCCAGCCAAAAAAAGTCATGTGACCAAGCCAACTACCTGTGTTCTGGAATCTAGGCCTATACATCGGCTCTTCACGTTTGTTCACTTACTTAGTAGCAAGCGTCGAGCTAACACCTACAACACACAGCAGTCCAAGACTTCCAACCTGCTAGCACTTCAACTTTGTTTATATTTTCGGCCTATTGAATTGAACATGGAGTCTACCATCATGCCTACCGCAGCTGCCAACAGCATGGGGGAGCAGTTCACCACCATCATCCGACAGTGATGCTGCAGAGCATGCAGAAATCGAGGTCCTCGAGGACCTAAGCCACCCCTGGCCCCACCTAGAAACCTTCTATGGGCCTGTAATTACCAAGAAGATGTCTCTGGAGAAGGGCTTTATAACTTTATAATCTAGCCTAATTTAAGATTATAAAGTTAGGCTATCGTTAATTTGATTGATAGCCTGTTAATTTTTAACCTAAACTAATGTTATTAGGCTACCCTAATCCCATCAAAATGCCTCAAAGCATGTAGGCCTAGGCTAAGTCTAACTTCTATATAGGCTAGGCTATATAGGCCTAGCCTAGGCCTAGGTCTATAATCACTAATCCCATCAAAATGCCTCAAAGCATGTAGGCTAAATATTGCATGTTCTAACTTCTAAATATAGCCTAGGCCTATAAGCTAATTACTAATATAAGTAATTTTATTAAGCTAACTAATAATAAGCCTATTTAAGCTAGGCCTAGGCTACCCTAATCCTATCAAAATGCCTCAAAGCATGTAGGTTAAATAATATTGCATTTTCTAACTTCTATATTATATATAGGCTAGCCTAGGTCTAGGCTATATTCAGTCAATCACTAATTAGCCGAACACCACTGTAGAAAAATAGTGCTAACAAGATACACAGAGGGCCTCGGAGTTGGACGGATCCTATATTGAGTGGTCAATCCTGTAAGTCCTTCACTAAACTGGCTCAGGTTGTCCCTCTCACAGGGAATAGGTCCGCTTGGGGGCATTCTGTGTATGGCCACCCTCGTAAGGGGAGTAAGGCGTCCGGCAGTAGATAGATAGATAGACTAATTCCATCAAAATGCCTCAAAGCATGTAGGCTAAATATTGCATGTTCTAACTTTAATATATAGCCTAGGCCTAGGTCTAGGCTATAATCAGTCACTAATTCCATCAAAATGCCTCAAAGCATGTAGGCCTAGGCTAAATAGTGCATGTTCTAACTTCTATGTATAGGCCTAGGCCTATAATCACACTCATTTTATTAGTGTCAAGTAGAAAGTGTTAATTTTGTGAAAGTATCATATAGGCCTAGACTAAATTTAGCCTACAATAAAAGTTTATTAAATTTTGATCTGAAGCTAGGCCTTTATTCTGAGCATTAAAATTAATAGGCCTAGACTACTTTTTATTAAATTACTTAATCTATCTAAAGTAGACCTATCTAGGCATATATAGCCTATTGCCATTCCCAAAGGGGGGACCACGAATAAATCGCCTCCTTGCACCTCTGTGATCCGGCGTACCTCCTCCTGAATGGTGCGGAATTGCGAATACTGATTATTACTGAAGCACTCTCCCCATAAACAAGTTGCCCCAACGTTTTACTGCCCATGTGGACAAACTAAGTGACCTATGCTATATATATTAACCCTTTCACTGCGGGTGATGTTCTGGAATGTTTTGGCAATTTACAGCAATTTCCAAGCTTTAAAAGCCTGTATGTATATCCTTGAGGTCCATGGAAGTTGGGCAACATTATATTTAAGTAAATATATATATTTATTGACATTAGAGATTGAATTTATTGATTTACCCTTGATTCTGTAGTTTAAATTTAAAATTAATAAAAAACGGTTTGCGTTTGCATATTTGCATTTGAGGACTAGAAATTTCACAAGGTTTGCACATTTGTGTTTGCTGAAGTTATGTTCTGGGTTTGCTGATTTGTGTTTGCTGACTTGACTTTTTGTTTGTGGTGCCCAGCTCTGCTCAACTGTAACTCTAGCCTTACCCACTCACATGCTGATGACTCTACCTTACACTATTCAACTAATTTTTCACATCAACCCACCATGCAAGCACTCCAAAACAAACGTGATGAGGCCATATAACGCCTATCTTCTGTTCTATCAATTATTTCTGATTGGGGCAGAGAAAATCTTGTTACTTTCAACACTTCCAGGACCCAGTTTCTCCCTCTATCTCTCTATCACAATCTTCCAAAAGATTATCAACTATTCTTCAACAATACACAACTCATCCCTTCATCTTCTCTCAATATTCTAAGTGTATCTTTTTCATCCAACCTTTCTTGGAAAGATCATATTACCACTCATGCTAAAACAGCTTCCCAGAAGTTAGGTGTGCTCAACCGGCTCCATAGGTACTTCACTCCCGCAGAGCTTCTTGCTTTGTATCGGGGCACAGTGCGCCCCTGTATTGAGTATTGGTCGCATGTGTGAGAAGGCTCATCCCATACCGTGCTACTCGAATGAGTAGAATATAAAGCATTCCGCCTCATCAACTCACTTCCTCTTACTAGTTCCCTACAATCACTTTCTACACGCCATAATGTTGCAGCTATTTCACTCTTCTATCTCTATTACAACAATCAGTGTTCTTCAGAGTTCTGTCAGTGCATACCCACCCCCTCGCGGCGAGTACAAGGCACCCGCCTTTCAACACACTCCTACTCTAATTCTGTTCAGCTCTCCAACCCAAGGTTTGGCAAATTTTCTCAGTCTTTCTTCTACTCAACAAGTGAACTCTGGAACTCTCTCCCTCAATCCATCTTTCTTTCATCCTATGACTCAGACTGCTTTAAGCTTCGTGTCCAGGCATTTTGATTCCAACGTCTCTTGAATTTGGCTCTGTCACTCTTTTGGCTTTGGGGGAGACACTCGTTACAGGCATCCTGCCTTTTGTCTCCTTCATATACAAAGAACAAAACAAAATGGGGCAAATTGTTATTGTATGTTGTTTTGTTCCAACCTTGGGTCTCTAAAATATTCACAGGCCCGGGACTAACAAACGATGTTGCCAGAAAAAGGATGTTACATTGTTGTTACAGTATTTCCAAATATGGCCGGACATCTTCTAGGCTGTGAGATTATATAGGCGGTAGTATATATACTGTATGTGTCAGTGCAGCCAGGTTGTTGTATACTGTAGAACTGTCGCAACGCTGAGCCTCAGAAATATAAAATCAGAGTTTGGTGTGGACTTGCTGTTGGCGGTGCTATTCACTATGCTATGCTTACCTCCGAGTGACTTATTAATTACAATGTAGAATTAATCAACACATTAGCATTTACGGGCATAACGAGTTGGAATGTTTGGGCAGAGGCATATAAGATTGCATAAAAATAACCAGAATAATAATAAGAAAACATTGATTTACTCGAGAGAGTCTTAACGAGTTAAAATGGTGTTATAGAGATGAATATGATCATCTACCGAGGGCATAATAAATGGAAGCAAGGATTAAAGAATATATGGTGGGCTTCACGAGTTGGATATACTGCGGTAAATGGTGAACCTGATAGTCTATTGAAGAAGAAAGGGTTGAATTACACGAGAGAGGCTTAACAAGCTGGAGATGCTGGGGTAGAGGTCTAGGTTTTGGGGACATGATGCAGAGAGCCTCGGTGCTGTAGACCCTGGAAAACTGGACCACCTTGATCCGGCCAAGCGTAGGAGACAACACCAGGGAGAAGTCTGCCTGGTTGTGCTGCAGCGTCCCCACAGTACCCGACCAGTTGCCTCCACCCAATGGAAGCCCGAACTGGTTCATCCAGGGGGACCTCATTTTGTACCTACCCAATGAGAGAAACAGTGAGTGGTAATGACCAAGCAAGAGTGAAAGGGAGTAAGAAGGAATGAACAATATAGATACACGAAACTGAGAGAGAATGAAGACGTAAATACGGAAGAGAATGAGAGGGAATGAATATGTATGTGTGGTAGTAAGTGAGAGAGAATGAAGGGGGTGAATGAGAGAGTGAGTAAGAGAGAATGAGGATGTAAGAGTGAAAGTGAGTGAGAGAGAATGAGCTACTAAGAGTGAAAGTCAGTGAGAAGGAAGACATAGGTAAGAGTGAAAGCGAGTGCGGAAATACATGTATGATTAAGAGGGAATTTATAGTAGGCCTATTGATTACATGACTGAGTGGGAATGTCTATTTGCTGTATGTGTATGAAACATACAAAAGGCAAAGCTGTCTGTAACAAGTGTCTCCTCCAAAGTTAAAAGAGTGATCATCATTGAAAAAATAAATAAAATATATATATATACCGGTTTATATATATATATGGGTGGATGGGACTCGTTAGCCTTGGTCGGCAACCCATCTAGGGGAGACAACCTTATAAAAATCTGTGTAGATGGGACTCGTCAGCCTTGGTCGGCAAACTTTCTAGGCGAGTAAACCTGATACAAATCCGTACTGCTTACCTAAGGGTAAGGCAGGTTAGTGGATGAACTAGCCGAACACCAATGTAGAAAAATAGTACTAAAAAGATACACAGAGGGCCTCGGAGTCGGACGTATCCTAAATTGAGTGGTCAATCTTGTAAGTCCTTCAGTAAACTGGCTCGGGTTGTCCCTCCTACAGGGAATAGGTCCGCTTGGGGGCATTCTGTGTATGGCCACCCTCATTAATGGGAGTAAGACGTCCGGCAAAATATATATATATATATATATATATGTATATATATATATATATATATATATATATATATATATATATATATATATATATATGGTGTATTGAAAGGAAGTGTGGTATGCTATAGTTGAATGTAGTGAAATAAAGAGGAGGGGTAGATGTTTGTGAGAGCTAGCTGGATTATTCTCTGTGTAATTAAAACACAAACAGAAATAGTAAGAGAAGCCAGTCAAATAAAACAGGAGTTCCAGTAACTGTTTATCACATGCCTATGAGGCCTCACCTGGGAGTCTGGGACTACGACAGAGAGAGAGAGAGAGGTGGACACAGGGTGTGTTGTGTTTGCGCTCCGACCTTGTTTTGAGGATATTCCATATTTCGGGATAGCCTTGACCAGTGTCAGTTCTACAGTAGGCACGTAAAGTAATGAAGAAGTGGCAGAACTTACTGTAGGCTACCTTTATAAAATATCTCAAAGTCATTGAGGATATAAAAACAAATTAACAAACGTTTATGTGATTCTCGTATTCACCACCAGAGCGACTGTAGAAGGAAGTGTCCATTGTATTGTGTATAGAATGATAAACTGTGAAAATGCCATTCAGTGAAGATCTGAAACTTGTGCTCGAAGTCCAACAACAAGCATTCCGAGACATAATATAAGTGGTTCGATTGAATTTTAATGATAAAGTGAAACATCTAGAAGATACAAATGTAGACCTTATATCACTTCAATTAATTAAAAACAAAATGGACGATTTGAAGGAAAAACACGAAGGTCAGGATAAAGAAATACTGGCTTTGAAGAAAGAAATTGAGTACATTAAAGGCAAGAATTTCGATACTGAGATTATGAAAATAAGCAAAAGAATGTATTATCAGGAAGACTACTCGAGAAGAAATAATTTATGCATAGAAGGTCTGAAGGAAAATGCAGGTGAAACTTGAGAGGTAACCCAGGACAAAGTGCAACGTTTGTTGGGGGAGAAGATGAACCTGACGGTGATGCAGCTAGAGCGAGCCTCAGCCCACCGTGTAGGACCATCACCTCCCCGGCACTCTGACCACCCACACAGACCCCACACCGTCCTTGCTCGTTTCAACGGGTATTCCGACCGCCAACTACCACTACGAAGTTCTTCAAAATTGAAAGATACTAACATTTTGTTTAATAAGGATTTGTGTGAGGTTTTGATGCAAGCACGGAAAGAACAACTACCGGAACTGAAGAGCGCTCGAACGGCTCGGAGAATAGCGTACTTTAGTCACACAAAGTTAATAATTAAAGAGAGGGGTGGTAGGCCTACCCGTGCAGGACTTTACACAGGAGGGGTCCCTTCTTGCTCGTGTCTTGCTTTTCCCGCCCTCGCTTTCTCTGGTATCCCTGCTGATGTCCCAGCCCTCCCCACCCTGGGTACTGCTGCTAGTGATTCGGTTGTGTCTGCCGACCCTTCGGAGGCTGCCACTGCTGCACCCGGTGATGGTTCTGTTGATGCTGCCCCTGGTGTGGATGCTGATGCTGGTGCCACTGGTGCTGGCACTGTTGTTGGTGCCCCTGGTACTGGCACTGATGTCTCTGGTACTGGCACTGCCGCTGGTGCCCCTGGTACTGGCTCTTCTGTCACTGGTACTGACACTGCCGCTGGTGCCCCTGTTACTGGCTCTGCCGCTGGTGCCCCTGGTACGGGCTCTTCTGTCTCTGGTGCCATGCCACTGATGCAACTCCTGAGCCTGGTGTGGATGGTGTCGCTGCTGCTGGGGACGTGGTTACACCTATTGGGGGTGGCTGTGCTGTGGTTGATGTGCGGAGAACTCAATTGGGACGTGACACTCGGAGTAAGCAGAAATATAAGCACAGGAAATAAGGGCTAATTACAGCATACAGTATATACTATGGAGTATGGATTATATATTGGTGTATATATATTTTGTTTTCATGTTTTCATCAATTGTTCCATGTTCTCAACTTATTGCTAAACTAATCGATGTACTTCAGAATAATTATGGCAATAACTTACTTCCATACGAATATTTTAGTAAATTACATACGTATTGTAACCCCGATATCATGTTAGATGAACCAAATAACCGGGATCAATTAAGAATTGATTGCGCTATGTAACTTGTCTCAGACTGAATATTGTTATCAAACGGACTTTGAAAATACTATCAGTAATTGTCCAACTAGCGTTATTATTATGTCTTTTAATATTAGAAGTATCCCAAGTAACTTTATAATAATGTTATCGCCTGTTCTGCCTTCTAATAATGTTATAGGTTTTAGTGAAGAGTGAGAGAGATGCAACATTGCAGTTTGTAGAGATAGATTATAGGGAAATAGTAATAGGACGTGAGTTGATTAGACGAAATGCTTTTGACTCTATCCTTTCTCGAAGTACGGTATAGGTGGAACCTCCCCATACATGCAAGCAATGCTTGATACATGGGCCCACTATGCCCCTATTGAGAACAAGAACCCACAGAGACGGTTATAATAATAATAATAATAATAATAATAGTTCTTAAAGCTAGCGCATGCTAAGCTAGCTAAGAATAGCTCAATAAGGCCGATTAGGCGTATTTCCATTGGGGTCCTGTACTAGTACCCCATCCCTTTGCTCATGAGGGATGGTAACGACTCAGTGCTTGTGAAAAATCTTTAATGCGCCGAGCGTGGGCGCGAACCCGGGCCTTCTGGGTGGAAGTCCGAGATGCTAGTCACTACACCAAGCGAGCCGCTGGTTGAGCACACCTTTCTTCTGGGAAGCTGTTTCAGCAAGAGTGGTAAAATAATCTTACCACGAAAGGTCAGGAGAAAAAGAATCACCAAGAATACTGAGAAAAGATGAAGGGTTGACTTGTGTATTGTTGAAGTGTAAGTGATTGTTGTGTGGAAGAATGTGACGGATAAATAGGAGAAATTGGGTTTTGGAAGCATTGAAAGTAACAAGATTTTCGGAAATAATTTATGTATGAGAAGATAGGTGTGCTATGGCCTCATCATGTGAGCTCTATATTGGTAGCAATGGAGGTTGTTGTGGACATCTAGTTGAATAGTGTAGTGTAGAGTCATTAGCATAGGAGGGTTTTCCGACCTGTGGAAATTATGTTCTTGACCTTTTATTATCAACAAATGAAGACTTAGTAGAAGATTTGAGTGTTGGTGATTAATTCAGTATTAGTAACCATCGTACGATCACTTTCAGTTTAAAGTTTAATAGCAATTAATACAACACTAGTAATGAGGAAGTCCTACATTTCAAGAAGGCACACTTTCAAAAACTTAGAGCAATGCTTGATAAAACTAATTGGAGCTGTTTTATTAATAACAACGACATGAATAAACAATAAGATTTTTTCACCACCAATTACTTGAATGTGGTGCAAGAGTGCATATCAACAAAGAATAGAAGATAAGTAAATAATACTAGACCAAAGTGGTGGAATAGAGAGATAGCAGCATGTCTGCATGGTAAAAAGAACGTCCATGACAGATATAAAATCTCTGAAAGCTAAGAAGACAAAGCAATATTTATAGATCTACGACACAAAGCCAAAAGGCTAATAAAGTAAAGCAAAACGACCCTAGAGATGCACGTTGCAAATTATAGTAAGACAAGCCCAAAGGAATTCTATAGCTACATTAGGAAGAAAAAAATAGTAACCTTATCCTTTGGACCATTAGTGGATGAGAACGGAGACTATATTAAAAATGAAGCACAAATGAGTAATGCTCCCAACACCTTCTTTGCATCAGTGTTCACAACAGAAGACTTTAATGATATTCCTAGAGCATCATCAGTATAAATAGTTAATTCAAATGTGCTTAGCAATATTTGTATTACTGAGAGAAAAGTAATGAATTGCTGAGACACACTCAAGGTTAATAAATCGCCTGGACCCGATACTATTTCTCCCGGAGTTCTCAAAGAAGCTAAATGTGAGCTTTGCAAACCACTGACACTGCTACTCAACAATTATCTGAGAACTGAGACTGTGCCGGATGAGTCGAAACTTACGAACATAACCCCAATTTACAAAAAAGGCAGCAAAGCCTTGCCTATTAACTATCGCCCAATCAGCTTGACTTCAATTGAGTGTAAAATACTAAAAACTATCATAAGAGACAGACTCGTAAAGCACTTGGAGGAAATCAACATACTTAAAGATACCAAACACGGTTTTCGCAACAATCGTTCCTGCTTGACAAACTTTTTAGATTTCTTCCACGATGTCCTAAATCTATATGATGAAAGCTGTAGATATTATATACCTCGATTTTCAAAAAAGCCTTTGATAAAGTTCCACATAAACTCTTATTGATGAAATTAAAAGCACACAGCGTACAAGGAGTTCCCTTGAAATGGATAGAAAATTGGCTCAGTGAAAGAAAACAAAGAGTAGTCATAAACGGGAAAGCACCAACATGGACCAATGTAACTAGCGGAGTACCACAAGGATCAGTACTGGGGCCAGTTCTTTTCCTAATCTACATAAACGACATATATAAGGGCCTCACGTGCACAATCTCAAAGTTTGCAGATGATAAATTGTTTGCAAATAAAGTAATCTCAAAAGAACACGTTCAGGATATGCAAGGCAATCTAGATAAGTTGTCTCAATGGGCTAAAATATGGAAAATGTGTTTCAATGAAGACGAATGTAAAGTACTTAACACTCGAAGCCAAAATAAGAAACCGAAATATTCAATGAATGGTACCCAACTCAAGACTAGACAAAAAAACGGATTTAGGAGTAACACTATCAAGTAACCTCAAACCTAGTCAACAATGCAAGGAGGTTGTTAAGAAAGGAAACGAAATTATAGGTTTCATAGGCAGGTCCTTTGAGCATAAATCCAAAGATGCAATCCTCACTCTATATAATTCCTTAGTTCGCCCACTCCTGGAATATTGCGTTCAGTCCTGGTGCCCTTACTATCAAAAGGATATAGACAAACTAGAATGTGTTCAACGCAAAGTCACAAAAATGATACCCAGTCTAAAGAACAAAATTTAATCATATGAGGAACGTCTTGAAGAATTACATCTGTATCCCATAACAAACCATAGATTAAGAGGCCACCTAATTCAAGTCTTTAAGATCATCAGAGGCATCGACAATATGAACTGTAGTAAATACTTTACGATTGAACGATCAAACTACACACAGGGAAATGGTTGCAAAATAATTGGTAAATCTTTCAACTCGCACAAATCCAAGAATTTCTTCTTCAATCGACTATTTAATTTATGGAACGGATGTTTTAGACTGCAACATCGTCGATTCGAAGTCGTCCTTCAAAGTTCGCCTTGACATGCACCTTGTCCTGAACCCAAGGTTGACTGCATTTGTAAATGAATAAAATATATCCTTAATTGTGCTATTTAATTATTATTGTCCCCAAGTAACCTTGAGGGGTTGCAAAATATATCCTTAATTGTGCTATTTAATTATTATTGTCCCCAAGTAACCTTGAGGGGTTGCAAAATATATCCTTAATTGTGCTATTTAATGATTATTGTCCCCAAGTAACCTTGAGGGGTTGCAAAATATATCCTTAATTGTGCTATTTAATTATTATTGTCCCCAAGTAACCTTGAGGGGTTGCAAAATATATCCTTAATTGTGCTATTTAATTATTATTGTCCCCAAGTAACCTTGAGGGGTTGCAAAATATATCCTTAATTGTGCAATTTAATTATTATTGTCCCCAAGTAACCTTGAGGGGTTGCAAAATATATCCTTAATTGTGCTATTTAATTATTATTGTCCCCAAGTAACCTTGAGGGGTTGCAAAATATATCCTTAATTGTGCTATTTAATTATTATTGTCCCCAAGTAACCTTGAGGGGTTGCAAAATCTGTCGTTGCTTGTTTTCCTTTGTACACCTTTATATTCCTTTGAGGGGATAGGACTGGAGGTACAGTTGCGAAAATCATTAATTAATATGAGAAAGAGCAATGGAGACAGGACAGAACCCTGAGGAACACTGAAGTTGATAGGTTGAGAAAGTGAGCGATGGCCATCCACAACTGCAGCTAAGGAACGGCCAGAAAGGAAATTAGACACAAAGGCATAACTGGAGGGATAGAAACCGAAGGAGGGTAGTTTAGAAATTAGGGCTTTGTGCCAGACGCTATCCAAGCATTTCGATATTCTAGCACAATAGAGGTCACTCTGAAGCATGCCAAGGATGACCAAGAGTTAGTCAGTTAAGAAAGGAAACCATACTGACGATCTGAAAGTAGATTTAGGGAAGACAAATGCTTAAGCAATTTCGAATTAAAAATAGCTTAAATAATTTTAGAGATGCAAGAAATTAGAGCAATTAGATAATAGTTGGAGGGTTGAGAGCGGTTACCCTTTTTTGGGACGGGTTGAATGAGAGTAAAATTGTTGCAAGAAGGGAAGACGTTAGAGGTAATACAGAGTCAAAAGAGTTTGCTAGGCAGGAAGTTAGCACAGAAGAACAGTTTTGAGTACAACAGGAGGAACAGCATCCGGTCCATACCCCTTCTTAGTATTAAGCCCAGAGAGGGCAGAAAGTACATCCTTAGAGGAGATTAGGATACTAAGCATAAGTAAGAGAGATGGAGGTGGAGAGGGAGGAACAGCACCAGAATCATTAAAGTTGGAGTTTTAAGTGAAAGTTTGAGCAAAGAATTCAGCTTTGTTAGAGGAAGAAATTACAGTGATGCCATCAGAGTCGAAAAGAGGAGGGAAGGAAGAGGAAGTAAAATTGTTAGAGGTTTTTGTCTATATGCCAGAAAGCTTGGGAAGAGCTAGTGTGTGTGTGTGTTTATGTTTTTTTTTTTTTTTTTTTTCTATATTCCAACTACTCCCTCTCGGGCATAGGCTGATAGCCTTTATACTCTACCCCTGAACACGGTGAGGCCCGTGAGGTCTTGCTCCAGTCTAGGGAGTGAGACATGCGAAGCTTCACGGCTCGAAGCAACTCCATTTCTGAAGCTGCTCCGCCTCTCTGCTTCACAGTCTCATCCCCCAGGCTCGGCCCCTCACTCTCAGGGCATTGCCCCCCTGTAGCATATTTTTGAATATGTGAATATTCATACAATGCTATTTAATCAGGGAACAATGAGGGTATTTATTTGGCATTTCGGTGTGTTGTGGTAATGCATTGATACTATGTAGCCTACAGCACAAATTCCATCCCAATAATATCTTCCCATTGACATATTGGGATTCGAACCCGGGTCCATTGGATTACCAGTCCAGTGGCAAGACCACTCCGCCACACCTCCCCTGTGTGTGCGTGTGCGTGTGTGTGTGTGTGTGTGTGTTTGTGTGTGTGTGTAAGGTAGACAGAAAGAGACGTAAAGAGACTCACGTGAAGTTGAGTTTTGCCGCCATAGTATGCAAGATGGAGAAGTCTAGTGATGGTCTTGGAGCGACTGGGTAGCGGTAACCACGGGGGTCTCGTTCATAGTCTGTGTAGGGGCTCAGCTCCAGACCCACCACACGGAACTCGTGGCCATTAAAGTTCTTCATTTCATCTGTTAATGTGGTGCCATTATGTTAGTCTCTCTATCTTGTATCTGGATATATATATATATATATGGAGGTAAAATCACAAATACGTGTGGTCAAATTATGTAGTAAAACTCGCTAGGAAAATTGAAACAATGGAACACCAAGCTTTCGTCTATTCTCTCTAGACATCTTCAGGGTAATACAAGAAAACAGGGGGAGAGTGAGGCTTAAATACCCGTCCTAATCATCTGTGAGTTGCTAACTAGCATATAAATACAAACAGTGTTGCCAGCTACTGCCTGTTGCCATATTTTTAGGAACATACTTAATGTATATAACCAATTCCAATCAAAATCACCATTCATTCCTTAATAAACTTAACGATCTTGTCTCCTCGATTTCATTCAAAATTGAAGAAGAAGTAAACAATAAACTACATTTCCTTGATACCATGATTATAAATAATAATGGTCACTTAAAATTTAAAGTATATAGGAAGCCGACTCTTGTAGATTCCTATATTCATTTTTTCTCCAGCCATCATATTAAAGTTAAACTGTCAATTGTTTCAGGTATGTTTCTAAGAGCATTAAATATATAACCCAGAATTCATAGATAACGAATACAAACAAATCTATAATCTAGCCAAGACACTCTGCTATCCTGAAAGTCTTGTTGATCAAAGTTTAGCCAAAGCCGAAAAAAACTTCTATAATGTAAATAACAAAGCTCCCTTTTCAAGGAAAAATATCTTAGTTTTGCCATAATTATCATGATGAATTAACATCTCACAACATCTCTCAAGAATTTGAATATAAATGTAGTATTCAATTATGAAAACTCCGTCAAGTCTACTTTGATCAAAAACAGCCCTAAAAATGATGCAGGTGGTGTATATTTCATTCCGTGTAAAGGATGTAATGACATATACATAGGACAAACTGGAAAAAGATTAGAGGTGAGAGTTAAACAACACCAACAATCAGTAAGGTCAGCTCAAGAATCCAATGGTATTTTTAAACATAAACAAAGACAAAACCATCATGCAAATTGGGATGAGGCTAAGATGATCTACTGGTCAAGCTGCTATTATGAAAGACTATTTGTCGAGTCTGCCTTGATCAGAGATTGTATAAACACTATGAATCTAAATGATGGCCTTTACAAAATAGATAACATCCTGCTAAATCTCCTCAATGAAAATGATAAAATAAAAAGAGCTAGAAATAGTTGTCCAGACCGTCAGATCATAGATTGAAACAGCTTGTAGTTTGACATCTGACCCTTTATGTGAGGTCTATCCTCATAGTATTAGATTGTTAGGTACCTTATTAATACTATAAACATGAGGTATGATCACTATGTATTTTCTTTGAGTTTTGTTTTGTTTTATAATAATTATTGTATATACAGTATGTATGTTTATGTATGTATACAGTACATGTGTGTGTGTAAGTAGGTGTGTGTATGTATATATGTGTTTATGTATAATTTATATACTGTGTAGCTGTGAGGGGGATTAGCCAGGTGTGGGCTATTCGGCCTTATAAGTAGGGTTGAGTATGGGTAGGATCTGCCTTGTGTGACCTTTCGGCTTTCTGCAGACTCCCAGAATTGTTTGTTTCTTTTTCTATTTTTCTTATATATGTATTTTTGTATGTGTATGTATGTAATGTATGTGTGTATACAGTATGCATGTATATGTGTATGTATATGTAATTATATGTATTTCTACAGGTATATGCATGTCTTCATATTTACTTAAGTTACGATAACAGTTTGAAAGGGATCTGCAAGTTCATTGACGTGTATCAAATTGTATATATGGTTAGATTGTATTGTTAGGCACATTTCAATGTATATATGTACATATATTGTGTATATAAATTAAGTATGTTCCTAAAAATATGGCAACAGGCAGTAGCTGGCAACACTGTTTGTATTTATATGCAAGTTAGCAACTCACAGATGATTTAGGACGGGTATTTAAGCCTCACTCTCCCCCTGTTTTCTTGTATTACCCTGAATATGTCTTGAGAGAATAGACGAAAGCTTGGTGTTCCATTGTTTCAATTTTCCTAGCGAGTTTTACTACATATATATATACTGTATACTGTATATATATATGGAGACTAAATCACAAATAGGCTTACGTGTGATCAAATCATGTAGTAAAACTTGCAGGAAAAATTAAACATTGGAACACCAAGCTTTCGTCTATTCTCTCAAGACATCTTCAGGGTAATACATGAATACAGTGGGAGTCAGAGGCTTAAATGCCCCTTCTCTATCATCTGTGAGATGCTAACTAGCATATTTACAATCTTGTGTCACACTAAGGAATATAACAAATCAAGACAAACAATATAGTAGAGACCCACAAGTGAGACGAAGGAATTATGACGAAGACAAAGGTATAGGAGACGAAAGCTGGAGATTGAGGAGGAAAGCAAGCGAGTCCATGATGAAATATACAATGAAAACATCTGAAATTTAACAAATAATTGTCATGCACCAGTATAATTTTGGAGAAAAATAAGGGACATGAAGGGTGGAAAACTGGGAATATCCAAGTACATTACAGACGACCACAACAAAACATATTTATTAGTGGCCCCTCCATCATTGACGATATGCCTATTAGTATAATAGCCTCCATTCAAGCGCCTGCAGGTAGCTAGTTTGAATCGACCGCCGCGGGGAGAACGGAGTACTACGTCATAAGTGTAACGCTAATTTTCTTATGGAACCGTCTTATGATTGGGTACCCAATACGAAAAAACCTTCGTAAAAAATTAAAAAGAAAAATTAACTTAAAACTTGTTATACTAAAGCTTTCCATCTCGGTGGATTTCTTGTGTGGAGTTCCCTGACGTTGCTCTCTGAGCCGCCATTCTCCCTTTCTCTCCTCGCGGTCTTACCGACTGGTTGAGCGTGGCCTGTGCTCCCGCTTCATTCTTCGTTCTCTCTCTTCTAGTGAGTCCTTACTCACTTGTATATATCTGAGTTGTATTGAACAGTGTTTTAGATTAGCTAGCACAGGCTGCCCATTGGTAAGCCTGCAGGAAGTGTTAAAATAGGGTACTATGTATAGGCACCTACGAGTCCTCCAGGATCTGTGCATTATGTGTTTTTGATTTTGTTTCCCTGCGCCTTAGCTTTGCTCTTATCTATTAGTTAGGAGGATACTATATCTGCAGGAATACGCTTCAGGCCGTCTCTATGAGGCAGTTGCATTATATTTGTTTTAAGCAGACGCCCTAGTTCAAGGGCTGCCACACGTGGTGTGGAACGTTCTAGCGTCCTAGCCTGCTTGTGGGCCCCTCGCGTGGGCCTCTTCACCATGTGCTGCTGCTGCTGGGTCTTCAGAAGGTAAGGTAACAGCCAAAATGATGATTACTACGAGCCTCGTGGCCAGCCTCAGTAGGTGTCTCCTTAATACGCTAGGAGTTATTTATTTTATGAATAAAATTACTCTATATTTTATAGCCTAAATTGTTTCCCTGAGTTTTGCATGCAGTGCTATTTTACGTGTATACAGGGCGTCGGGCTACGTCCTGATCATGGTGTAGATTTTTGGGGGTGTCTGACTTTCCCATATAAGTCAACTCCTCTGAAAATTTTGGTTTGTTTTCCGGCGGGTTTCAGAGGATTACTGCCTTTTTCTCGTCTTGTAGACGAGTAAGGAACTAACCAAATGTCCCAGCGTGGTGTGCTATACCACGAACCTCCCGGCGGAAATGCTTATTCCTAAGGGAGTCAAACTCGGCCAGCCGAGTGAACTTGTCCTGACCGCTAGTCTCACGCGGCAAAGACTTAGTATGCCCGGCGCAACAGTCAAGTGGGAAATACTATCTCTCTAGTCCAAATAGTCAATGATAGTAAAGAGCTAAGGTATTAATGGGCCGGTGACACTTTGTCACAGGTAAGCAGTTCAACAATGGAAAAACCTAAGTTTTTCATGGTCAGGTCCAGCGGAAGGTTAGAGTAGCAGTGGTTATAGCTAATTTTCTGGCGGACTTGAGGTAGGATGTGTTAAAACCTCTTGGATTATCCTTATGAGCATTGATTCCTGGAAATTTTATATTTCCAGATCACAGCACTCCAGTAGCAGCACAGGCAGCAGGTGAGGGGCCGATCACGGCGTTTTTTTTTTTTTTTTTTTAGCTCCATCATGCCTCTGTTCAATCTATGCGTTACTCCTACCTGCTCTCTTTTACCAGTGTTCGCACAGAGAAGAAGCAGCAGTGACATAAATCATCCAACGCCAAGCAAAAAACAGAGGCAACCGAGGACCACCAGCGGTAAAGACCGAAGACAGCGTGGACCGAGGACAGCCATGAACATAAATGTAGATCCGACAAGAACCAAAAATATTATTAAAGAGCGTTCCGTGAGTTCTAAAATAAATAATTTAAAGGTTTTCGATGCAAACGCTCGTAGCATACGCAATAAATTTTCAGATTTAGAGGAGCTAGTGTTTACAGAAAATTATGATGTGATTGGCATAACAGAATCTTGGCTCAATACAGAAGATAGAGACTTTTTAGCAGAGTATTCACTTCCCGGTTATGTAATGTTTGAGAAAAGCCGAATAAATCGAAATGGAGGTGGCGTTTTACTTTATATCAAAGAAAGTCTTAACCCTACCCTCTTGTCAAAACCTCAAATTGTGAACGTCGACACATCTTTTGTGCTAATAAAGAATAAATAATAAAGGTACAAAAATAATACTTGCTTTAATATACAGACCTCCAGCTCAATCAGTGAAAACTGACCGAGAAATTTACGAACAAATTGCAGATGTAAGTAACTCACAAGATACCGTAATTTTTGGCGACTTTAATTTACCTGTGACCAAGTGGGGCGATACTCTTACTTCACACTCCGGACATGACTTATATACGAACTTGCAAGAGAGTTCGCTTTATCAATTTGTTCGAACGCCGACCCGTGGTAATAACGTTCTTGACATTGTACTTGCAAGAAAAGAAGAATTAATAGAGAATTTGAATGTTGGTGATGAATTCAGTAACAGCGACCATCGTACGATAACTTTCACTTTAAAGTTTACTAGTAACGAACCAAATAGTAGCATAGAAAAAGTCCCTAATTTCAAGAAAGCAAACTTCCATAAACTTAGAGCTATGTTTAAAGAAACTGACTGGAGTTTTTTAATTAACAATAACGACATAAATACATCTTGGAAGTTATTTGAAATCACTTACCTAAAAGCAGTGCAAAAAGACTGCATACCATCGAAAATACGGCGTCCAGGCCATAATAATAAGCCCAAATGGTGGAATAAAGATATTTCAAACTGCCTGCTTGCTAAAAAAATTGCTAATGATAGATTAAAATCCTCACAAAATTACGAAGAACGGGTGAAATTTGTAGAGCTACGACGCAAAGCCAAAAAGTTAATTAAGCAAAGTAAAAAGACCTTAGAGAAACATATTGCGAATCAAAGTAAAACAAACCCGAAAGAATTCTATAGTTATATCAGAAAGAAAAAAGTAGTTACTTCAACTGTTGGACCGTTAGTCGAGGAAAATGGAGAATACACAAAAGACGAAGTATAAATGAGTAATGCCCTCAATACCTTCTTTGCATCAGTTTTTACAACAGAAGACCTCAGTGACATCCCTACACCATCGCCGATTCAGATTGATAATTCAGATGTTCTAAGCAATATCACCGTTACAGAGAGAGAAGTATTGAATTGTTTAGATAAACTCAAGGTAAATAAAACGCCTGGACCTGATACAATCTCGCCTAGAGTTCTAAAGGAAGCTAAGGATGAGCTCTCCAAACCACTGACATTACTATTCAATAAATCCTTGCAGTCTGGAACTATGCCTGATCAGTGGAAGCTAGCCAACGTAACACCGATATTCAAAAAAGGCAGCAAATCCCTACCCAGTAACTATCGTCCAATTAGCTTAACCTCAGTTGTATGTAAAATGCTAGAAACGGTCATACGAGACAGACTCGTAAATCAGTTAGAGGAAAATAGCATACTTAAAGATACTCAACACGGCTTTCGTAAAAAACGTTCCTGTTTAACAAACCTCTTAGACTTCTTCCACGATATCCTCAACCTCTACGATGAGAGTAAAGCTGTAGATATTATATACCTTGATTTTCAAAAGGCCTTTGACAAAGTTCCCCACAAACGTTTACTGCTAAAACTAAAAGCGCATGGAATACAAGACGGTGTGTTGAAATGGATAGAAAATTGGCTCAGCGACAGAAAGCAAAGAGTAGTCATAAACGGTAAGGCATCTAAATGGACCAATGTAAGTAGCGGGGTACCCCAGGGATCGGTACTAGGTCCAATTATCTTTCTAATTTACATCAACGACATAGATGAGGGTCTCACCTGTACAATCTCAAAATTTGCTGACGATACAAAAATTGCAAATAGCGTACTCTCAAAAGAACAAGTTGACGATATGCAACACAATCTAGATAAATTGTCATGTTGGGCTCAAATTTGGCAAATGAGTTTCAATGCGGATAAATGTAAAGTACTACATATCGGATACCTAAATGAGAAAGCAAACTATTCGATGAATGGCACTCAGCTTAAGGGGAGGTTTTTAGTTCGTTCCCTAGAATTCCATCAAACTTAATATTACACCCCCTAGACCCCCTTTCAAGATAAATTTGTACATTTTTCGGTAGAAAAATGTCCCGGCCAAAGGCTGGTTCCTCTTAAATTACAGGCTCGCTATCGCTCGCCAAGATAAAATCGACACCTAAATGGCACGAAAGGTCTTAAAATTGACAGAAATGGGGCAAAAGTTCTTAAAATCACCAAACTAATGGGGTGAACATCTTAGAATATCAAAAGCAATGGGACTAAACATGAGATAGAAAGGGATCCAGAAAAAAATCCCTCAAGTGGAAATCTCCCCTTAAGAATGTAAACAGAGAAACCGATCTGGGAGTAACAATATCGAGTAACCTAAAACCGAGTCAACAATGTTCAGAAGACAAACAAAATAATTGGCTTTATAGGCAGGTCATTTGAGCATAAATCCAAAGAAGTTATCCTAACCCTTTACAATTCCTTAGTCCGCCCTTTTCTGGAATACTGCGTTCAATCCTGGTGCCCTTATTACCAAAAAGATATAAACAAAGCTAGAACGAGTTCAACGTAGAGTTACCAAAATTATACCTAGCCTAAAGAACAAACCATACGAAGAGCGTCTTAGAGAATTAAATCTATTTCCTTTAACCCAGCGCAGATTAAGAGGTGACTTAATTCAAGTGTTCAAAATCATCAAAGGCATCGACATTATGGCCTGTAGTAAGTACTTCACTATCGACCAATCTAATTACACGCGGGGAAACGGTTGCAAAATTATTGGTAAATCTTTTAACTCACACGAATCTAAGAATTACTTCTTCAATCGAGTTGTCAACTTGTGGAATGGGCTTCCCCGAAACGTTATAGACTGCATCACCGTTGATTCATTTAAACTCCGCCTAGACAAATATCTCGCATCAAACCCGCGACTGACTGCGTTTGTATATTAATAACTTTATTTTATCCCCCCCTCAGTTACTAACCCATCTGTCCCCTACTAACTTCCTAATCCTGCCATGGACATTAGTTACAGGGCAGTAATTCCCTTTCCAATGTTCCCTTACCCACTCTAAACCACTGTTTGGACACTTGATCCTCAGTGTTTTGGAGGACAAGCAACCTAGAAGGGTCACTAGATCTGTTGTTGCTTGATTTCCGTTGTACTCCTTTGTACATAAACTATGCATTAAATGTGTTAAGTGCCTTGATCGTTCATGGGGCCTCTGGGTGTCGAAGAAATGCGCCGTGTGTTCGGAACTGAGACCGGCGCTGTTCGACAAGAGAGATCTTTCATGCCTAGCGGCATTAATTATTATGTTCCTTCCAACAACCAACTATACTCCTAAAATTGATTAATGAAATTTACAAACACATGTGGCAGTCCGTGGATTTGAACCCAGGATGCTCACACCTTTAAATGAGATAAAGAATTTGTTTAATGTTTACGCAAAAGACGTTGCCCATAAGGCATTACACTGTGACGATGAGGCCCTTTGGGATCATCTAGTTATATAATTTCCATTAGTTAAATCAGCACCGGCTAAGTCAACTTCTAAACCGAAAGCGAAAACTAAAGTACTATCTAAAGAGCTCATGAGTAGTAGTGATAGTGACAGCGCCGATGCAGGGCCCCCCCCCCCCGACCGGTCGAAGCGAAGACGGTCACCTTCATCTAAGACCAAGTCTTGGTCCAGATCTACGTAGGTCTCCCCATAAAAAGTCCCGCCAATCTTCCATCGAGTCATCCAGGTCGACTAAACGACGGAGGAAGGATTCAGTTACTTCAACTCCCAAATCAGGGTCAGGACATATGAGTGCCCGCACGGACGACACGCAGCCGCGTCGCCAGCCATCGCCGGGGTTGTGGCCACTCCACTTCACCCCTACCTCCACATTACCTAACATCCAATCTGGCAGCTCGGAGGTAGGGACAGAGGGGACTGAGTCGAGTTCTAGGGATGTGCCTAGGGAATCTTTAAGTGAACCTCAAGACTTTACCTTTTCTATACCAAAATTAAATTATGCTGTAACACGTAGGGGTCCTCCGATAGTGTCACAACGGGTATTAGCGGAACATTACAGGGGTTCTCCGTCTTGCTCACACCAAACATATTTCAATTCTCAGGTGATACCAGACTCCCAACCACCCACTTATCAGGGTCGGGGTGTCTGGAGACAGTCGAAGCCCTCACAGGTACAACCTTTTAGTAATAACCAGGACACGAATAGGGAACGTGAGAATATAGAGACCATCCCCTCATCGGTCCCAGATCTGAACGATCAGGCGCCTGAAACCCGGCAACCAACGCCGGAAATTATTGAACTACCGGAGGAGCCGGAGGACGTTGATCTGTCCTCGGCACAACCTAGAATCACTGAGGAAGAATCGGAAGAGGGCTCTGAGTCTTCCAGAGGGTCCCACAGTAAATGTGTTACGACTGATGAGCTAAATGATATATTACATAAAGTTATGTGTCAGTATCATATTCCTACTTCCCAAGGTCCTTCCACTAGTACTCCGGTAGCTTCCCCGATTGAGTCTACAGTAAGACCATTAGAACCAACCGGAATTAAACCTCCCCACACTTCTTTGCCTCCTTTTAACGTCACTCCGGCGAACATCACGGCAAGTGGTACGACAGTGCCCGCCTCCTTGACAACCACTAATGTCCGAGTGATCACGGACATTACCCCTCCCCCTCTTGATAAACTCCAACAAAGGAAAGGCCCTATGCCTCTCCTGTACGGGCCAGACTGGTCATGGGTACTAGCTATCGCAAAGAACCCACACATGGCACAAACGACTGTATCAGGGGAGCTTCCGGTCCCTAGTGAATGGACCATTGAGGTTAGTAAGAGCAAGAAGCTTAAAGCCAAGGATGTAGAAGGGAGATTATTGGATGTTACAATTAAGGCAATACCTAATGTATACTGCTCTGATTTTTTTGTATACTCTGCCACTCCAGCATTACCTCCTGCCTCAGCTGCACGACTCTTTGCGGATTGGTCACGATCTGACGGCGTGAATGACATAAAGTCACTCAACTCGCTGACACCGGAATTGGATACAATTCCGGTGCTCGATCAGATCCACAACCCAGTCCTGTAGGTGGGGCAGGTAGGTGTAGGCCCGTGGGTTGATTGGGAAGCTGAGGCGCAACTATTTGCAGCCACAATTACCTCTAAATCCTCCCATCATATCCCTCAAGAAAACCACTCATGGTTCTCTTTACCCATTAATAAGGCTGGAGGGGTGTCACCTGCTTTGTTTGACTTCTTAGCGGCCCCCAAACTGTCCCTTTATGATTTACAAGATCCCTTCTCTACTCCCCCTCCAGCCCACTTAGACAGATATTTCAAATTGCGAAATTAAGCATATACAGTAGACTGTTCTCTCAATTCCTCTTGAGTTGCCAAATTACCCAGTCACTCACGAGGACCATAACAGCCATCTCTGATCAAAATGTGAGGAAGGCCACGGAATTGTCCTGGCAGCTTCTATTGCAAAATTCAATACACTCCCTAGGTGATATCAGAATAGCCATCATGGAGGCGGTCAGAGCACGCCAGGACTTGAGTGAAGAAGTTACCGGATGACATTGGTCGCCGGGTAACACTTTCCCCTGTATTGACTGCCTCACTACTTAACTTAGACACATGGAGAGCAGTTTATAATATGGTAGATAGCTTGAAGCCGAGTACCTCCCAGCCTAAGAAGGAGTCTTTTAACCCTTAATTAGCGGCTCACCACTTAAGTCGAGTTAAAAAAAGCTGGACTAACTGGCGGCGCTCGACATAGGTCGAGTGGCAATTTCAGCACGTAATGTTGCTGAGAGAGAGAGACAAGTGGTGGCAGGAGACTAGCGAGCGTATGACTGCTCCAGACCACCGCGGCGAACCTACTGACACGAATCTCAGCTCCCTCCTCCCTCTCTCACTCGCTACATACTCAATTATATGGGGAATGTACCGAATTACATGCTTTTTGCACTCGCGTTGCACGGTTATTGCAAGAAAACTATCCATCATACAAGGATCGTTATGGTGTCATTCGAAAGCTCTGTTCATGCCCTTTCAGGGATAGATACTTGTTTTACGTTCTAGGTCTTATTTAGGCATGAAAATGATCACGTAAACAGCCCTATTTTGGCTAAAAACACCCCACTGGGCGGTACATATAAATAAACCGCATAGGCCGCTAAAGGAGGGTTAAGAAACCGTACTCCAAACCAAAAGTTGGGCCGGTTGAAAGTAAAGAGATTAATCATGGAAGGCATCAAATTTTTCCCACTTTTGCCAGAGGGAAAACTATGGACCATTCCTCCATTAATTCACAACTTACTGTCGGTCTGGGCAAAGAAGGAAACATTGCACTCAATATTGATGTGGGTTTCTCCCCCACCTACGGTATGGGTAGACACAGATGCTTCAGGGACAATGATGGTAGGAAAGGCTAGATAAAATTGTTACATTGTCTTACAATGGGTTAGTGAAATTAAGAAATGGGAAGTGAAAGGTGTAATGAAGCTGAGAGATGGTGTAAGACAACCAAGCATATGTATAATCAAATACGCGGGATTGTTAAGAGAGATGCAGATGTGTTAAGTAGGTTGTAGAGTGCTGTAGATAGATCAATAATGCTTTAGGACTTCAATATTAAGTTAGTCTTGGTGATTAAGTGGGATAGGTGTGAGAGGATTGTTTCATGCTAAGGCTAGTTGGACTTCTGCAGATTTTCGTATCGTTTTGTATATCTATTAATTCATGTTCCATTGGTTCAAGTGACGTAAGATTATTTAATTACTAAGAAAAGATATTGACAATAAAGCTCATGGTAAATAGACATTTCATTTTTGAGAAATATACACTCACCAGGAAGTAAAACACGACGACTTTGTTTCAGTCCTGCTTGCAGAGTCATTGAGTGTAGGAGCCGGACTCCAGCATCACCGTACTTGCAGTAAAGGCAACGCTCGAACAACATCACTTGGCTCACTTTACCTGGAGAAAAAGAACGTGTTTGTGCTATAGTGTTTTCAACAGAGACCAATTCTCCTAATTCAACTTTATGTATAATAATTTAAACTGAGGTACGAGAATGACAATAAACCATTGATATCCTATTGCTTTCTACGATTGATTCAAACTTACTGAAGAGTAGTGAAGACAAAGTGCATAATATATATACACTCGTATATTCTAACTTCCAGCCGTCCGGCTGGCTCAGTTGATAGCGTGCATGATTCCCATCTTGAAGGTTTCACGTTCAATCCCCGCTTAGATTGAAAAGATTTTCTGGGATATAGCCGGTGGTTATCATCTCCCCATGAGCAAGGGGGATGGGTAATGGTCTCTGGTAGACTAAAGAAAGCCAAGCACTTGTGAATCCTCGAAGGAGGACATACGGGCGCTATATAAGTAACCAGAAGATTATTATTATTATATTCCTATTGAGGCTAAATATTTTGCTATAAATTCTCAAACCCATTAAGTGTTTTTAAAACTTCAATGAGCTATCTCATAGTCTTTGTGTTCAGAGAGAGAGAGAGAAGCAGTAGATCACTACAGTCGAGATTTGTGTAACCCATTTTGTGTGTATAGTGACTCATTTTAGGAATATTGTATTTAAACATTCCTAATAAATGTTAATGTTGGCCATTGTAAGCGTGCGCACTGATGGTTTAGCTATAATTTAAAAGACATGAGAACAAGCGTGGCTAATCACTAACTGTGCTGAAAGATACTCAACACGGTTTTCGGTTTTTGTAACAAACGTTCCTGCTTAACAAACCTCATAGACTTCTTCCACGATATCCTCAACCTCTAAATGATGAGAGTAAAGCTGTAGATATTAAATACCTTGATTTAAAAAAAGGCCTTTGACAAAGTTACTGCTAAAACTAAAAGCGCATGTAATACAAGACGGTGTGTTGAAATGGAAAGAAAATTGGCTCAACGACAATGGCAAAGAGTAGTCATAAACGGTAAGGCATCTAAATGGACCAATGTAAGTAGCGGGGTACCCCAGGGATCGGCACTAGAACCAATTCTCTTTCTAATTTACATCAAACATAGATGAGGGTCTCACCTGTACAATCTCAAAGTTTGCTGACGATACAAAAATTGCAAATAGCGTACTCTCAAAAGTACAAGTTGACGATATGCAACATAATCTATATAAGTTTTCATGTTGGGCCCAAATTTGGCAAATTAGTTTCATTGCGGATAAATATAAAGTACTACTTATCGGATACCGAAATTAGAAAGCAAACTATTCGGTGAATGGCACTCAGTTTAAGAGTGTAGTAGGAGAAACCGGTCTGGGAGTAACAATATCGAGTAACCTAAAACCGAGTCAACAATGTTCAGAAGTTGTCAAGGAGGCAACGAAATAATTGGCTTTATAGGCAGGTCATTTGAGCATAAATCCAAAGAAGTTATCCTAACTCTTTACAATTCCTTAGCCCGCCCTCTTCTGGAATACTGCGTTCAATCCTGGAGCCCTTATTACCAAAAAGATATAGACCAGCTAGAACGATTTCAATGTAGAGTTACCAAAATGATACCTAGCCTAAAGAACAAACCATACGAAGAGCGTCTTAGAGAATTAAATCTATTTCCTTTAACCCAGTGCAGATTAAGAGGCGACTTAATTCAAGTGTTCAAAATCATCAAAGGCATCGACAATATGAACTGTAGTAAGTACTTCATTATTGACAAATCTAATTACACAAGAGGAAATGGTTGCAAAATTATTGATAAATCTTTTAACTCACACGAATCTAAGAATTTCTTCTTCAATCGAATTGTCAACTTGTGGAATGGGAATCCCCGAGACGTTGATTCTTTTAAGCTTAGCCTAGACAAATATCTTGCATCAAACCTGTGACTGCGTTTGTAAATGAATAACTTAATTTTATTCCCCCATCAGATTCATCAAGGATTATTGCGTATATATATATTCCTAAGACGTAACTCTCTTTTTCCTAGATATACGAAAGATCACTTATAACTGTGCTATGTTACTAACCCATCTGTCCCCTACTAACTTCCAAATTTACCTTTCCAATTTTCCCTTACCCATTCTAAACCACTGTTTGGACACTTGATCCTCAGTGTTTTGGAGGACAAGCAGCCTAGAGGGGTCACTAGACCTGCTGTTGCTTGATTTCATGTGTACTCCTTTGTACTGGCAGCTAGAGGAGGAAGGTGGGGGGAGTTGGGGATAGTTTGGTGGTGGAAGGTGGGGTGGACCTGGACCCTGTTCCACCTGTCCAGGGTGAGAGTACCTTGAATTTGGCTCTCTATCACTTTCAAGTTTGGAGGGGATACTTACTACAGGCAGCTTTGCCTTTGTGTCCTTCATACACATTAAAACAGTAATATTCAGACTTTCTTTTACATACAATTGACTTTTTCAACACTATTAGTTAGTTTAGGGGAGGTGTGGTGGGGTGGTCTTGCCACTGGACTGGACCCAGGTTTGAATCCTGATATGTCAATGGGAAGATATTATTGGGATAGAATTTGTGCTGTACCTAGTATCAGTGCAATATCACAAAGCCACCGAAACACCAAATAAATACCCTCATTGTTACCTGATTAGATAGCACTATATGAATATTCCCATATTCAAAATATGTTATAGGGGGGCAATGCCTAGTGAGTTAATTGCTCAATAGGTGGCGTTCTGAGAGTGAGGGTCTGAGTCTAGGTGAGACAGTGAAATTCTGGAGCGAGGCAGCTTCAGAGATGGGGCTGCTTTGAGCCGTGTGTGAGCAACTAAGCCCCATGCAAAGGCGAGATGGCAGGGGCTGGTAGCATCAAAAAGTGCTTCACATGTCTCATCCCCAATACTGGAACGAGACCTCACAGGCTTCACCGTTCAATGTAGAACGGTTGAACGTACAGGCTCTCAGCCTATGCCCGAGAGGGAGTAGTCGGAATTTAGAAGACAAAATTTTTAAAATAGGATTGAGAGGGTATCAACCCTTCTGGATTATTTAGCCAGCGCACTGCAAGTCAAGTACAGTTTCAAGACTGGAGCCTCTTTTTCAAGAACCCCAGTCCCTTGTCAAGACCATTGATTTTCATTCATATATTTATTTATTTATCTTTAGATGACATGCCATTGAAATACCTAGAAATATGACTATGCTTCATATTCGTATTCGTAGGAGTTAGATACAAACATGAATATGTTGATTTAGCATTGCAAAACCTGCAGATTTCAATATCTAATACCAAATTGCAAAATTAGATTTCCATAGATAAACTGACTTCAGAGACCTTTCGATCTGGTCAGAACCTAATTCCAAAAGTGACAGTAGCAACTCAAATAAATAAATGGGGAAGCTAAAGGATAACACAACATAGAGCTGTTTAGAAAATTATACCTGGTGTAAGAATAGGCAAGGCAAGACTTGGCCAGATGGACAGACGTTGGTCAGGCTCAGCGGTGAGGGAGGAGTGGAGAGCATAGTATAGAGCGTGGACAGTGTTGGTGAGGGCGGCATGGTTGAGAACCATCTCTACCTTACTCCTTGGTCCAACTGCCACCACTGGCACCTCGGGTAGAGCCTTCAACCCGGACACTTCCATCAGCCTGGAGTGTCAATAAAGTAGGTGTGCATTTCTCGCATTACCAAAAAAAAAAAAAAAAAATGCATACGCAACTCTGCAAGTAGTATTGAATATCTTAGGTAAAATCGGTTTATATACAGTATATATACTGTATATCTATTAAATGTTTTTATACTCACAGCCGGACTTGAACCACCGACAGTCAGAACAAGTGCCCATACTTTAATCCACTATACCACATCGTGATAGAGGATACTTGTGTGTAGTGTATTAAAGCATAGACACTCGTCCTGACTGTTGGTGGTTCATGTCCGCCTGGGAGTATATAATTTATATAATTACATTTATGATCACATTGAATCTTAACCATTGGAATATTTATCTCTAATAAGGTCAGCGTAACACTATTTTGTAGCATTTTGAATATGGTGTAATTCAAATTTAAAACATATATAAGAAAGAAATAGTGACCATAACACCATTCACCTTGACCTTTGAATAACAAAAACACAAACTTTGGACAAGCGTTGCATTGACCAACCGAATTTGTCAGCAAAATTTGGTGACGATACGTAACCCGTTCAGTACAGTTCTGTTGGTTTCATTTCATACTGGATATTGAGATGATTTTATTTAGTTTATGAAGGGCCTCCAAAAAATTAGCAGGCTTTCAACTATCTTAACTAACCCTTTTTACTACCACAAATCCTTCATAAGGTCCACAAAATCGTCTTATTATAGCTAGAATACAATACAAAAGACGTCACCGGTACACACAGGGTTAAACAGTCTAGGAAGAGTTTAAAGAAAATTCTTAACACTCATCTTGTTTTCTTTGACCTTGACCTTTAACAATAAGTATTATAATATATATATATATATATATATATATATATATATATATATATATATATATATATATATATATATATATATATATATATATATATATATATATATATATATATATATATATATATATATATATATATATATATATATATATAAAACAAAAGGAAAAGAATTGACAGGGCGCCAGGCAACATCTTTATTTTTCAAATTTTCGGCTAACCTTAAGCCATCATCAGGAACAACATTCCCTAAAAATAAGTAATATACTATTAGAACAACGCAATTTGTAAAAAATAGGGTAATGATTATCGAATCTATAAAAGGTTAAACTTACTAAATACAAACAATCCTATATTAATGTCTCACTATATACAAAATTAAAATTCATACACTAACCATGTAAAACCAGTGAAGATACCGAAAAGCAAAATAAAGACCATCACAATTGAACTATAACAAATATTTTAACCTTTGAATACAAAAATTGTTTCCATAAATTCAAAACATAGTCACAACACAGGCTAATACCATACAACGGATCAAGAAACGATCTCCCTATTTATCTAACACCATTGATTTATCAGTAAGGAAACTATATAATAATATTTCGATAACTAGCATTAACTTACATAACCCCTGACCAAAAATCCAAACACAAATGATACTCTTAGTCAAAAACATGAAAACATTAATAAACTAAGCCTAAATCAATCTTATATATCAAAGCAATACGAGACTGAAATTCAACCGGTCTAATTTAATTGAATTTCAGTCTAGTTATCGAAATATTATTATATAGTTTCCTTACTGATAAATCAATGGTGTTAGATAAATAGGGAGATCGTTTCTTGATCCGTTGTATGGTATTAGCCTGTGTTGTGACTATGTTTTGAATTTATGGAAACAATTTTTGTATTCAAAGGTTAAAATATTTGTTATAGTTCAATTGTGATGGTCTTTATTTTGCTTTTCGGTATCTTCACTGGTTTTACATGGTTAGTGTATGAATTTTAATTTTGTATATAGTGAGACATTAATATAGGATTGTTTGTATTTAGTAAGTTTAACCTTTTATAGATTCGATAATCATTACCCTATTTTTTACAAATTGCGTTGTTCTAATAGTATATTACTTATTTTTAGGGAATGTTGTTCCTGATGATGGCTTAAGGTTAGCCGAAAATTTGAAAAATAAAGATGTTGCCTGGCGCCCTGTCAATTCTTTTCCTTTTGATATGGAGGTTTAAGTGCCCAAAATCTACTGCTGAAGTACTCATAACTATATATATATATATATATATATATATATATATATATATATATATATATATATAGATATATATATACAGTATATATAATTATATAATTTATATATATATATACAGTATATATATATATATATAATTATATATATATATATATATATATATATATATATATATATATATACGATATATATATATACAGTATATATATATATATATATATATATATATATATATATATATATGTGTGTGTTATCTAAGTAAAATGAAACTAAAAGTCGTCAGCTTATCAAAAATTTAGTATTTTTTTGATGAAGGTTAACTTTTGACCTTGGTCTGTGACCTTGACCTTTATATAGGTTTATATTTTTGTTTGCTTTGATGTATCTCTAGAAAATTAAATACATTTTTCAAATTTCATTTAAGAGCATTAGTTACTTTCAGAGGTATTAAAATAATAGTTGACATTAACCTTTGACCTTCATCTTGACCTTCATGATGTCTGAAAATTTAGCATTTTAATTTTCCCTTAAAACTCAACTGTCTCAACGAATTTTGTGAAATTTACATGAATAGTAAAGAAATTAGCATATTGACCTTATATTTGACGTTGACCTGTGACCTTGATCTATCAAATGGAATTATGTTTATTCCTGTATGACCTTGGTATAGGCATTCCGAATATGCATTATATGCCTAATAAGAATCTTACATTAAATAGGAAATACTAGTAAAAATCATATTGACCTTTGACCTTGACCTTCGACCTTTGGAATTTCTTATCGAGGATTAAGTTAGCTTAACAGCAATGTTCGTAATAACTAGCATTATGACTATGGTGTAATTCGTATAAAAACGTATTTATTACAAATAGTAATCATATACTGTGACCTTGACCTTTGACCTTTGACTTAAATACAATACATATATTTGGATGGTCGTCGCATTGACCAACTGAATTTGCCTGTAAATTTGGTGACAATACATTAAACAGTCTAGGAGGAGTTTTGGGAGAATGACAAATACTCTTGTTTTGAGCTTGACCTCTGACCTTAACTATTACAATATTTATGTGAAATTATATATATATATATATATATATATATATATATATATATATATATATATATATATATATAATATTTAAGTACTAAGCCATAAAATAGCCAGTTTTCCAAAATTTGAGTAATCTTTTATAATAAATATTAAAAGTTGACCTTTGACCTTGACCAGTGGCCTTGACCTTTATGTAAGAGTAAATTTTTGTTTGCATTGACATTGCCCATGAAAATCAAATAAGCATGCGTAATTTCATTAAAACCCATTAGTTAGTTTCATATATATTAATAGAATAGTTGACCTTGACCTTTGACCTTTATCTTGACGTTTATATGTTTCGACATTTATTATTTTCCTTTTCACTTAAAGTGCAACTATCTCACCAAATTTTGTGAAGTTTGCATAAAAAGTAAAGATAATAGAATGTTGACCTTTTATTTGACCTTGACCTGTTACCTTGACCTTTCATATGGAATTGTATAGTTTATTGCATGACCTTGACCTAGGTATTCCGAATATACATGGTAAGCCTAGTGAGAGTCTAACAGTTAGTACAAGAAATACTAGTAGAAAACCTATTTTGACCTTTGACCTTGATCTATGACCTTACCCTTAGAATATTTATCTAAAATTTGGGCAATACGATATTAAGGTTACCAGTAACTTGTATAGTGAAAATGAAGACATTTGAGTAAAAAGTAAAATCAATCGTAAAAGTTGACCTTTGACCTTGACCTGTGACCCGGACCTTTATGTAAGAGTATTTTTTGTTATTGACATTGCCCCGGAAAATAAAAAAAACATGCCTAATTTTATTAACACTCATCAGTTAGTTTCCTATATATTAATAGAATAGCTGACCTTGACATGTGACCTTTATCTTGATCTTTATGATATGTGTGTCCAAATGTATTATTTTCGTTTTCATTTAAAGTGCAACTATCTCACCAAATTTTGTGAAGTTTGCATGAAAAGTAAAGAAAATAGCATATTATGCTTATGGAAGCATCTGGCAACAAGTGGAGCAGCTCGGTGCTACCAACTCAGCCAGTAATGCCAAAGCTTATGGGTACGTCGGTTGCCATAAGGGTCTTTTTTTATTGGATGTAGTCATACGTCGCCCACAACAAAAGGGTTTGTAATCACCAAGTAAATGATCTAATTGGGACCATTAGTTTTGTAACACACGCTATATTTCAACAGCAATTCACACCACAATTACGGTCTTGTACTTATTAATTGTGAGAGAGCATACTGCTTAATAATACAATGTGAGGCGAAGCTTTCTAGGTCATGATTATTGACAAGCAATAATTACTTTTTATCACCTCACTGACAATAGTTGCCGTAATAATAATAATAATAATAATAATAATAATAATAATAATAATAATTGTGGGAGTAAAAAAGGAAGAAATACAGACACCAAGAGCTCCACCAGTTTGGACCAAGTAGCGAGCTGCATTAGAAGGTGCAAATCGTGATCCCTGGTGCAGATGCCTCACCAAGGTTGCTGTGAGTGCACCTCTGCCGCACGCTGAATGGTCAGCTGCTTCCTAGCTTGATAATCCTCTGAATCCTCTCAGTGAGCACACTTTTTTATTTGTATGTGAAAGAAGGAGCCATATGGCAAAGTTGCCTGTAACAAGTGCCCACCCACCCACTCCCCAAACCCAAAGTTAAATGAGTGACTGAGACAAATTCAAGTAACATAGAGTATAAGTGTCTGGACATACAGAACCTGAAGCACTAGGAAGAGGGAGAGACAGATTGAAAGAGAGAGTTCGAAAGCTTGCTTGTTGAGTAGAAGAAAGACTGGGAAATTTGGTTCAATCTTGAGGTAAGAGTTGGACAGAATAGGGGTGAGAGTGTGTTGCAAGGCTGTTTTCCCCCACCCACTCTCCGTATGGGAAGAAGTATACACTGAGAAATCTCTTAAAACACTGATTATTATAATAGCGGTAGAAGAGGGAGAGAGATGCAACATTGTGGCATGTAGAAGAGAGATTCTAGGGAATTATTAAGAGCAAGGGAGTTGATGAGGTGAAATGCTTTTAATTCTAGCCTTTCGAAGAGTGCGGTATGAGTTGAACCCCACCACATATGCAAACAATACTCGATACATGGGCGCACTGTGCCCCTATACAGAGCAAAAAGCTGTGTAGGAGTAAAGAATGCACAAAGATGGTTGAGCACACCTAATTTCTGGGAAGCTGTTTTAACGAGAGTGGTAATATAATCTTTGCCAGAAGAAAAAGAAACACTAAGAATACTGAGAGAAGATGAAACGTTGAGTTCTGTATTGTTGAAGTATAAGCGATAGATGTGTGAAAGTTCCTAATGGGCAAATATATGGAGAAATTGTTTTTTAGAACCATTGAAAGTAACAAGATTCTCTCTGCCCCAATCGGAAATAATTGATGGATCAAAAGATAGGTGTGTTATGGCCTCATCACATGAGTTTTTGTGGAAAACTAGTTTAATAGTGTAAGGTAGAGTCATCAGCATATGAGTGGATAGGACTGGAGGTATAGTTGAGAAGATCATTAACGATTATTTGAAAGAGAACTGGTGAAAAGGTTAAGGAAGTGAGCGATGGTCATCCACAACCGCAGCTATGGAATGGCCAAAAAGGAAAATAGAGACAAAGGCACAGATGGAGGGATAGAAACCAAAGGAGGGTAGTTTAGACATTAGAGATTTATGCCAGACTCTATCGAAGGCTTTCGATAAGTCTAGCGCAATAGAGAAGGTCTCATTGAAGTCCCGAAGGTCGTTAGATAAGATAGAATATCACCAGTAAAAACCATACTGGCGATCTGAAAGTTGATTATGGGAGAACAAATGCTTAACGCCCTAAGAGCGGGCCCGTCAGTAACTTCTACTACCCGCCAAGCGGGTAGTTTTACCCTAAACGACCTTGTTTCTGTGCTCTTTTTCATGCATAAACAAGAGCGAGAGCGTAATACAATTATGTATCCCTGAAAGGGCGTTAATTGAGCTTTCCAATGACACCACAACCATCCTTCTACGACCACTGGTTCTCTTGCAACGATCGTGCAACACGAAGGAAAAATAGCTATAATAAGGTAATTTCCTTACATAATTCCCTGTGTAGCGAGGTAATGGGTGTGGATGAGTGAGGAGGGGAGGTTAGTTGCGGCGCGGGGACCGTACCGAGCGGTCAGAGTGAACCTACGCTCCTCCCACCGCTTGTCTCTCTCTCAGAGCCAATTATGTGCTCAAAATTGCTACCGACTTAAGGCGGGCCCCGCCACATAGTCCTTTCTTCTCTAGACCGACTTAAGTCCGGCCCCGCTAGACAAGGGCTAAGAAATGTTAAATTTAGAACAGTTTCAAAAACTTTAAAGATGCAAGAAATGAGAGCAATTAGACAGTAGTTCGATTGTTGAGAGAAGTCACCCTTCTTTGGGACAGGTTTAATGAGATCAAATTTCCCGCGAGAATGTATGATGTTAGGTGAAAGACAGAGACGAAAGAGTGTGCTAGGCTGGGAGTCAGCACAGTAGAACACATCTGAGTTCAATTGGAGGAAAACCATCCGGTCCATACGCCTTCTTACTATAAAGAGCAGAGACAGTAGAAAGTACATCCTTAGAAGAGATGATAATATTAGGCATAAGACGGTGGAATAGCAACAGCAATCATCCAAGGTGGAGATTTTAGTGAAAGTTTGAGCGAAGAGTTGAGCTTTCTCAGAGGAAGACGTAATGGTGGTGTCATCCGGGTGGAAAAGAGGAGGAGAGGACAAAGAAGTAAACAAATTGTTGGAGATTTTTTTGGCTAGATGCCAGAATGCTAGGGAAGAGCTAGAGTTGGAAAGTTCAGTGCATTTATTATTGATGAAAGAGTGCTTGGCGAGTCAAAGAACAGATTTGGCTTGATTCCGGGCAGAAACATAAAATGCACAAGATTCTTGAGTTTGAAGGTGATGATACCATTTGAATGCTTCCTCCTTATTGTAGACAGCATTAGAACAAGTTTGAGTAAACCAAGATTTATTTTCATTAGATATAGAGAAAGAAAAAGTCCATGCCCGAGATGATCACCTCGGTAATGAGCTCAGCACACTTCGAGTATCCCAGCCACTGAAGAAAAAATAGGAAATCAAATCAATATTTATTGTCGAAGAGCCTCCCAGTCAACTGCACCTATGTGTCACAAGCGCTGGCGGCTGGAAGGATTGGATGGCCAAACTGGAGAGATAGGACAGGTTACAGATATAAGGTTATGATCGTAGAAGCCCAATGGAGAAGAAAGGTTTACAGTATAAGCTGGAGGATTTGAGGATAGAAATATGTCAAGGATATTGGATTCATCTCCATGTTCGTCAGGAATATGAGTATGGTGCTGGACTTATTGCTCTAGGTCATTCAGGATAGAAAAGATGTAGTCTTGTTCACCAGGTTGGTTAGTGAAATGAAAAGAGAGCCATTGGTAGTGGTAAACATTGAAATCTCCAAAGATGGAGAATTCAGAGAAAGGGGAGATTGATAAGATGTATTCCACTATTGGGTTTAGATAGTCAAAGAATTTAGGAAAGTCAGTAGAGTTCGTGGATAGACAGCACAGAAATATTTAGTGTGTAAGTGACAGGAAAACTTGAGCCATTAAGTTGTGAATTAAGAAAAGTTGAAGTTGGGAACACGAGAGCAAGTGAGTTTGTTGTGCACATATACAGTACACAACATCCACCTTTGGCTTTGAAATTAAAATAGAGGATATATGTGGATACAGAGAAAGGGTTGCTGGCAGTTACTGCAGAAACCTGAGTCTCGATGAGGAAAAGAAGATCAGGTTTGTTGGAGGAGAGGTGATGTTCGACAGAAGGAAAGTTAGAGGAAAGACTGCGAATATTATAAAAAAATATAGTAAAGGGGCCCTCACACTGTCTGGAGTGTGAGCTAGAGTCACTAGGAGTAGGGGAAAATTCGGACTCGCGGGCCTATTCGCGGTGAAAATCGATGACTCCTATAGTGACTCAAGCGACTCCTAGCGACTTCTGTTAGACTCCCACTCGCTCGCGGTGAAAATCGATGACTTCTAGTGAATCTAGTGACTCCTGTTAGACTCCCACTAGCAGGCACTCCTGACTGTGTGAGAGCCCCTTTAGAGTGACAGGCCGTGGTCCAGAGCATTCTGGTGCATCATCAGACGAAGGACAATCAATTTTGGGAGCATTTACTGTCCCTCCCACCTGAGGGAGATGGGGGAGATCATATATAAACACACACAACCACACACACATACATATACTGTGTGTATATATATATATATATATATATATATATATATATATATATATATATATTGAGAATATATCACAAATACACGTGAGCCACTAAATCTTTCTAATCTCTCAGTGGGGATCGAACCGTCGACCATCAGGACGATAGCCGACTGCCGTGGTTAAGGCAGTCGGCTATCGTCCTGATGGTCGACGGTTCGATCCCCACTGAGAGATTAGAAACATATATATATATATATATATATATATATATATATATATATATATATATATATATATATATATATATATTCACAACAACTAAATACCAGCATCATTAACCTGAGATTGTAGAGTGTTGTGTTGGTGGTAAAGTCGAGAATGACGGCTCTACACCTGGCCTCCACTTGTCCCCATATGTGAGACTCTTTGGTCTGTGTGGACAAGTTCACAGGGTCAACGATTGCCGTCCCAACATTTGCCGTCCATAGCTCACTGGAATACGAGTAATACATATTTTTTAATATACTTTAGTAATTGGTCTACTTACATTACTACAAGGCTATATATTATCCAAATTAATAAATCCATACAATAACAGTTTAGAAACATTCACTTTTTCAAAGATATCATGGCATAATGAGAAAATATAGAGCAAACTTCCTCATAGCGGCACCAGCGGAGTCTACTCTCTCCCTCCATCCCAACACCGCCTCCTCCTCACTAACCATCAACATTAAATGATTGATTACCAAACATTGACCAGAAAAAATATATATATACTGTATATATAGTGTTTGTTTACTTAGAATTGCATAATCTTTCATATCTCCGAGTATTTGTCATAACTCCTGTTTAATTTGCTTGGCCTCTCTTACTGGCCTCCTTTGTGCCCCTTTGCATAAAGGAGGGAGTAAAGTACTACCAAAAAACTATCGCCCAGTAGCTCTGACTTCCCACATCATTAACATTTTCGAGCGAGTTCTGCGAGGCAAAATCTCAACTGTTATGGACAAAAACGAACTACACAACACTGGTCACCATGGGTTCAGAACCGGAAGATCATGTCTCTCGCAACTATTGGAACATTAAGACAAAATTCTTAAATCCCTAGAAGAAAAGAAAAACGTGGATGTCATTTACACCAATTTTGCTAAGGAATTTGATAAATGTGATCATGGTATTATTGCACACAAACTTAAAGCAAAAGGGATAACAGGTAAAATCGGAAGGTGGATATACAACTTCCTCGTGAACCGAAAACAATCAGTAGCAGTAAGCCAGGTAACATCTGAGCCTTCAGACATTAAAAGCTCAGTTCCCCAAGGAACAGTACTCGCACCCCTTCTTTTCCTCATTCTAATACGTGACATAGATGCCAACACAAGACACAGTACAGTATCCTCCTTTGCGGATGACACGAAACTGAGTATGATAGTAAAGACACAGGAAGACACGGGCTGGCTGCAGGAGGACATAAAGAAGGTGGTACAGTGGACCAGGGAAAATAACATGCAGTTTAATGAAGAAAAATTCCAATTAATACGACACAGAGATGATTTCGTTAAAGAGAACACAAGTTACATAACAGAATCCAATCTCATAATAGAACGTAAAGACAATGTCAAAGACCTTGGGGTGATAATGTCTGAAAATATGGGATTCAAAGAACATAACCAGATCAAAGTTGCAGCTGCGAAAAGGCTAACAGGTTGGATTCTACGTACATTTAAAACTCGCGGTAAATTGCCTATGATAACACTCTTCAAATCCCTGGTGCTACCACGGCTAGAATAATGTAACGTATTAACATCCCCATACAAAGCAGGTGAAATTAATGACTTAGAAAGGGTACAAAGGAACTTCACCTCACATATAAACTTAGTAAAACAGTTACACTATTGGGAGCGTTTAAAATCACTAAAGCTGTATTCGTTGGAACATAGAAGGGAACGATACCTAATAATATACACGTGGAAAATCGAAGAGGGTTTTGTACCAAACCTACATACCCCAATAGCAATGAAGTTCAGTGATAGGAGAGGCTGGGAATGCGATATACCCAAGATGAAAAATTGGGGTGCTATGGGCTCTCTGCGAAAGGGCTGATTATCACATAGAGGAGCAAGTCTCTTCAACAAACTCCCGCGGCGAGTAAGAGACATGAGAGGCGTCTCGTTAGACAGCTTCAAGAGAGCTCTCGATGTCGAACTACAAAAAGTGCCAGACGAGCCCATCTTTGCAGGGGAGCGCTCCGCCCCTTCGAATAGTCTGCTAAACCAATTCTCAAACAACAACGAATGGCGGTGCGCTCCTCGGTGCCACTAACAAGAGTGGCGAACTCCACATAGGTGACATAGGTGAGGTGTTCTTCACTTACACTAAGAGTAGTCCAGCTAGTTCTCACAAACACCTCCTCCTCCTATCTACTTCACTACATTTAACATGCACACCACACTTCCTCCTTTGACAAAAATAAAACAATTATGATGATAAACAATCGCCAAGCCTCGGAGTCCCAAGGGGAGGGCAAAATTACCCGCACACCCACCCGACCATCCCCTGACGACCCCTCTAAATTCCTAGGTGACATAGGTGGTGTTCTTCCCTTACACTGAGAGTAGCCCAGCTAGTTCTCACAAACACCTCCTCCTCCTATCTACTTCACTACATTTAACATGCACACCACACTTCCTCCTTTCACAAAAATAAAACAAATATGATGATAAACAATCGCCAAGCCTCGGAGTCCCCAGGGGAGGGCATAAAAACCCGCACACCCACCCGACCATCCCCTGACGACCCCTCTAAATGCTTTGGACCACGGCCTGTCACTCTTACTATCAACTTTTGCAATATTCGTGGCCTTTCCTCTAATTTTCACTCAGTTGAACAGCACCTCTCCTCCTGCAAACCTGATCTTCTTTGCCTCGCTGAAACCCAGGTGTCTGAGACAACTGCCAGCAGCCCTTTCTCTGTATCCTCCTACTTTCTCTATCCTAGTTTCAAAGCTAAAGGCGGATGTTGTGCATACGTGCACAACAAACTCACTTGCTCTCGTGTTCCTAATTTCGACTCCTCTGAATTCTCAACTTTAGGCTCAAACTATCCTGTCATTCTCATACTAAATACTTCTGTTCTGTCTGTCTTTCCTCTAACGCTACCGACTTTTCCAAATTCTTTGACCATCTAAACTCTAAAGTGGAACACATTGTATCCATATCTCCCTTCTCGGAAATCTCCATTTTAGGATATTTCAACGTTCACCACCGCCAATGGCTCTCCTCTCTTACTAGTAGGGTCATTTGCTTGGAATCCGTGACCATATTGTTCCTACCTTTTTCTCTCGATGGATTTGACAACCTGAACCATTTTAAAGGAAAATTAGCTCATATGCCCCTCTGAAAAATGACGGCTAACTCTGCTAGAGCCCAATATTCAAAATGGCCGCCAATGCCATCTTGAAAAACATGAAATGTAATATCTCTGGCATCAGATGAGCTACAAGGACGAATGAGGTGTCCTTTTTCACTAATTCTGGCATTACAAATCCACTGGAATGGTTATTGTATTGTATTGTATTGTATATTGTATTGTTATTGTATTGTATTATACTAATTGTACATACTAATCTGCCACTTCACTGTCACTACATGATTCACTGTATGAGCCACTATCAGAATCACTGTCCTCACTTTCGCTGCTATCATCACTGTTGTTCTCTGCCTGCGGTGTATATCTAATATTACATTTTTACTGTTTCAGATGGATCGCATGCCCATCTGATGAAAATCGCCGACTTGTGAAGTGACCGAAATAATTGATAATAGAAGAGAGAGTGAAGAGTTACCAGACAAGACATTAAATGAATAAGAGTGCATTTTACTCTGTGGTAAGCGATGTACCGCAGATGATCGTTTGGAAAACATTACACCTGAGAAGTGGGAATGCATTCGGGAAAAGTCTTTACACTGGAAAGAACTTGATAAGTTTCAACATATACATGAAAATGTGGATTGGGAGAAGGGACCAAAGGGTCACCACATGCATAGCACTTGTTACGCATCATTATCCAGCAAGCGCAAGCTCTCTCAAGCCGAAAAACGCAAACACAAATCCGAGGAATGTCTTGAAAGAGATGAAGCATCAGATCAACAAGACCCTTCCCCAGAGACCAGTGCACCTAAAAGGCTCCGCTCCAGTATGGGTGTCCCCATTTCTGTCAATTTAAAGACCTTTCGTTCCATTTAGCTGTCAATTTTTTCCTGGAGAGCGATAGAGCCTGTAATTTAAGAGGAATCGGCCTTTGGCTTGGACATTATTCTACCGAAAAATGTACACATTTATCTTGATAGGGGGTCAAGGGGGTGTAGTTTTAAGATTGATGGAAGTCTAGGGAACTAACTAAAAACCTCCCCTTAAGAGTCGCTCTACTGGTGATCTTCTTTCATGTCTTACTAACTCTTGGTCATCCTTCTTTCGGGACTTTGGTGAGACCTTTTCTATTGCACTAGACATATCGAAGGACTTCGATAGAGTCTGGCACTGATGGTCGAGGATATTGCGAGGTCCTCATCAGCTACACGCATACACTTGCGTAACTGGTATTTCCACGCAAGCTCTCGGGGCACTTGACAACACACTTGTCACGGGCGAGGATCTGGCCCAAAAAGTTTCAGCATGCATCTGGCTAAGTTATATATATATATATATATATATATTATATACAGTATATATCCGACACCATAAGAAAATAAATGGGGAATTTTGGGTTTTAGGTCGCAGTGTAAGTTAACAAAATAATTGCTATAATGACAATGTTATTTCTTCCTACCGATAAAAACACGTCTGTTACATTTTGCAATAAGTGAATAGTAAATTAAATAAGCTTATTTTACTTGTATTGTGGTGTGAAAACGGGTAAAAAGTAAATATCATATTGACATTGTTAGTTCTTGCAATAAGAAAAAGTACCGGTATGTGTTATAAGAAAATTTTACTTTAAGTAACATGTAATACGTAAAACACAAATAACTTCTTTTCATTGGGTTAAAGATGAAAGTATTAACTGCTAGTAGTATAATACGATAATATATCATACGGGTGGGCAGACCTAGGATAGCAATGCTGTTGTTGTTCCCTAAGCTGCCTGGCCGAACAGCCACGAGTCCCTGAGGAAGGCCATGGCCACGATCGGGCTTTCCCACAGAGCTCTCATTGAGTGTAGGTTGTGTTGTTGGCGTAAGTGGTTGTGTGAAATGCAGTCTCCTATGATGTGTTTAATGGTATGGGGTGCTGTGTTACATCCCGGGCAGACGTCGACGACGGAGTCATCCAGTCTCTTCTGATAGCTCAGGAGAGCTGGATGGCAATTGTTTGATTTACCTCCCAAACGTGTACCATTCTTCACTTTATCCTAAACACGCACTACTGAACATTGTGGCAAAAACAAATATCTTGAGACATGTTAAATTGAAGTATATATAATATATATATATATATATATATATATATATATATATATATATATATATATATATATATATATATATACATGAACAAATAGGATGCAGACAATACTAACCATTCATTAACAACCTTCTTTAATATCACTGAATAATAGGACTGGCTAACGCTTGAGTGGAGAGTAACTGAGTGAGTGAAGGTGGCTCACAGGGCATCAGACAGTTCAGACTCCAAGCTTGGCACACAACATCCCGTACAGTACGTCGTACGAGTATTGGGCATAATTTTAGGTAGCCGCACGGAGTAACTAATGAACGAAACTTCTTGTGATAGGAAATTTTGTTATTAGGATTACAAATACAGGAGTATTTATTCTTAAGACTTGAGTCTTGAGTCTAATGTCATTTGATAATGTTATCATAATTTTATACATTCCCAAGTTTCACGATGTAATTTTTGCACAAATAGTAGTTTTTCATTATATTTAACTTTATTTCTCCAGACCCTCCCACGACCCTCAGAATAACCCTCGTGACCCTTGTTTGGGTCACGACCATGGGTTTGGGAACCACTGCATGATTAGACCCATTGCAACCAGAGGAAACGGCCTGGGAAGAGAGTGAGAGCGAGTTTAAATGAGAGGTGGTACACGTAGCTGACTCCGAAAATGGAGGTTTCTGATTGGTCGAGAGGGAAGGCGTGGCATGTTTATGTCTGGAGCCCGAAGTGTCAAATTCAGCTGGGTTAAAGGGAGCGCGCTGATTGGTTGCTTGCCTTTTTACCTTAGTGATGATGATGGTTATTATGGTAGTGAGGGCAGTCGTGATTGTGAGAGTAGTTGTGATAGTGGTGGTGATAGTAGCAGTGATGATGGTAGTAGATGATGGGTAGATGATGGTGAAAGTATTGGTGATGGTTACTGGAGATGCCGTCCCGAAAATAACTCGCCCCGCATTTGTTAGGTTAAATTAGGTTAAATTAGTTTAGCTGACATCATAAGTAATGGTAGTAATAGTGGGGATGATGGTGATAGTAGTGATGATGGTGATAGAAAATGAAGGAGGGTAGTTTGGAAATTAGAGATTTGTGCCACACTCTATCGAAGGCTTTCGATATGTCTAGCGCAATCGAAAACGTCATAGTTTCAAAAACTTTAGAGATGCAAGAAATGAGAGTAATTGGATACTAGTTGGTGGCCTGGGTGCAGTCACTCTTCTTTGAGACAGGTTGAATACCAGCAAGAAGGAAAGATGTTAAAGGAAAGACAGAGACAAAAGAGTTTGCCTAAGCAGGGAGTCAGCACGAAAAAGTGTTTTTTAGTACAACTGGAGGAATACTGTCCAGTCCATGCGCCTTCTTAGTATTAACCCGTACTGTACCGTAGGATACTGTAATAAAAGTCCCCAGCAGTCCCAAGCAATGTGGCCAAAATGGCAGGAGAGACCACATTTCCACCTCCAGAGATGAGGCAACACTGGCCCTCCCACCCTTCAGTGGGTCTCATATAAGCTGAGAAGTGTTGCCATAACGGGAGCAGTGCTCAAATGGTTGTGGTAACTGGTACAGCCTTGTACAGGCATTTACTGACTGAAGTGATGGGGTTGAATTGAACAGGGTCAAGTAACACCTGTAGGATTGCTAGCCTACAGGTGAACAGGAAGGAGAAACGAAGAAACGAACAACGAAGAAAAAACCATCTACCAGTTTCCCAGGATGCAGAGAAACAAGAAACAGAGGAGTACCCCATATTACCAGGGAATTCCCGTGCTCTAAATACCAGGGAGCGGGGTCATCTAGGTCAGTCACCCAGACAAAATAGTAGGAGTTGGAGCCAATCACCATCCAGCTTTCAAACTATCTCCACCAATCACCAGCTGTCATTCACCCAGCAGCCAGACTTTTTTTTTGTTTTTTGTTTTTTTCTATGTGATTGAGGGAGGCAAAAGGCATAACTGCCTATAGCGAGTGCCTCCCCCATAGTTGAAAGAGTGACAGGGCCAAAATCAAGGGACGTTCGAGCCAAAATGCCTGGACACACGGAGTTTGAAGCAATTTAAGTCATAGGAAGAGGGAAAGACTGATTCTGGGAGAGAGTTCCAGAGCTCAGCTGTTGAGTAGAAGAAAGTTTGAGAGTAACGTTTCACTCTTGGGTTGGAGAGTTGCACAGAGTAGGGGTGGGATTGAGTTGCAAGACGGGTACCACGTGCCCTACGTAAAGGAGGTGGTATGCACTGGGATAGCTCTGAGGAACACTGATTATTATAGTAGCGATAGAATAGCGAGAGAGATGCAACATTGCGGCGGAGAGAGAGAGATTGCAGAGAGTTGGTAAGTGGACGGGAGTTAATGGTATGAAAGGCCTTCCTTTCAACTTTGTCTAGGAGAGCGGTGTGAGAGGAACCTCCCCACACATGTGAACAATACTCAATACAATACTTGCAGTACAATGAGCAAATGCTTATGCAAGTTCAACATCAAAGACCCGAGTGCTATCGGAATAAGTGGGCATAATTGGTTCTTTAACCCTTACACCCCGGAAGGGCTTTTTAACGCCCATAAAAACCTCGGCCCGCGCAACCCGGAAGGGCTCTTGAACGCCCATTGCTTGCGTGAGTGCTTTCGAATGCCGCGCGTAAATTTTTGGTATCGTGGGAGGGTAGGGGGCGCCACCAGACGTAAACTACGCCACAGCATCAGTATCTACCCCGACGCCATCATGGATAGTACGCCAAATAGTGATTCCGCTGTGTCCGATACCGTGCTTCCTACGACGCCCGTGCTAGTTCGTCGCGCCTTACCCCGACGCCATCGCCTAAATGTGTTATCTCCCGGAGGTATTGAGACGACATTAAGACTTTATGAGCGTGCTGATGCCAAGCATAATGTTGATGATGAAGGCAGTGATCACTCCAGTAATTATAAGTCGAGTGATTATGGCGATGAGAGTGACAAAGAAGAGCAATTCCTGGGATTTGAGAGAGAACATGAGAGTGATGAGAGTGATGAAGGTGATGTACCAGCTTTTGAGGAAGCTGTTTTACCTCAAGACGGTGAACTTGAGAGACTGAGTGAGTGGGAGAGTTCAAGATCACTCTCCAAGTTTCGCATGAGTGACACGACCCCAAGCCCTTCGCCAGCTAAATCGCCTTTCAAGCTACACTTATATAAGAAGAAAATACTTGAAAAGGCGGCCGCGGCTGCTAGGGAACAAGCAAAAATACTTGGTGAGGATGAGGCTGTGAGTGAGGGTGAGCGTGGTGACTCTTCTCGCCCGCCATTGTCTCCCTTATCTACCCACGCCATCCAAGATGACCCGGATGACCCGGGTGCCCCGCATTCTTCCCCACCACTGCCAAGGGTTGAGGACCCCCACTTTCGGCCTATTTGCCTCCTAGGTCCCCCGACAGGAGACATACTGCTGCCGAAAAGGGGAAAGGCAGCAAAAATGCCAAAAAAGGAAAGACAAGTAAGCGAGTTTTGTTCGAGGCTCCCGCGGCGTCCACCCCTGCCCGCCCCCGCCATACGCCCCAGCAACTTTCCCCACGGTCCTCCCCACCTCTCCAGCCGTCAACATATGTTCATGACGAAGTCTTTGAGCTCGCATCACCAATACCTGGGCCTAGTGACAGTGAAGCATTGCTTTCTGTCACTCGTCGCAGGCCAAGGAGCCCAGGACCTCGGGGGGACACAGCCTCACCTGCCACTCCTTCCCCACCTCGCCCACCCGCACGCCGCCCACGCATCACTCGTTTCCCGCCAGATTATGTGGGGGCCACTGATGATGAAGGGCACCTCTCTGAAGACTCTGGCCATGATTACATAGGTCCACCGTCAGGGCAAGACGACCACTCTGACGATGACTATATGGACATCGACGACCCTCGACCCATCCGCTTGGCCCGGCGTCGTGCTGCCCGTCGTGCTGGCCGCCGCCCTGGCTGACGCCCTCGCCGCCCTAGGGCGTGCGCCTCCCGAGTTGGCCGTGGGAGTGCTGGGCCACCAGCTGGAGCTCCTCGTCAGCGTAGACAAAACCCATTCTACGTTTTTCAGTGGCAAGACGTACTTGATGGGGATGGATACAACCCTGATGTGCCAGCTTTTGATGAGGTACTGGAGGGTTCAGGCATTACCCCCAATTTTCCTGCAGGCCCCAATGCTCCACCACACGAACTATTTGAGGCCTTCTTTGATGAGGAGGTGGTAGGGTATGTTGTCAAAGATGCAAATAAGCAGCACCAATTCCAGGTCCACTTTTTGGGCAAGGTGACCAAGGGCCACATGAGGCATGGACCCCAGTGACTCATAAAGAGTTCATGGTGTTCCTGGCACTCACCATGCTAATGCCTCATGTCAAGAAGCATAGGTTGCCTGACTATTGGATCACCAATGATCTCATATCCACCCCTGCCTTCGGGAAATATATGTCTCGCGACCGGTACCTTGATATCCTCGCAGCGCTCCATCTTGTCACCAACATTGACGTCCACCTCCCAGACAAGCTGTGGAAGATTAGGACGTTGTACGAGATGATGCGAGAACGCTTCACCTCCTACTTCAAGCCCTTCCGCAAGGTCGTCATTGATGAGTCTCTTGTGCTGTTCCGGGGAAGACTCAGCTTCCGGCAGTGCATCCCCTCAAAAAGACATCGCTTTGGCATAAAATTATTTGTGCTGTGCGACTGCCAAACTGGCTATGTCCTGGACTTCCTGGTCTACAGCGGGAAGGAAGGGGACGTGCTTGTAGACCCCCTCCTTGGCTTTGGCGGAGCAGTGGTGCAAGCCATGATGGACCGCTACTTTCACAAGAATCACGTCCTCTACACGGACAATTACTAGACGTCCCCCACTCTCTCAAAGTAACTGCATGAACGCAAGACGGGGACTGTAGGCACAGTACGAGGGAAAAGGAAGGGCATGCCACCTTTCCCTCCAAAGACCAAAAAAGGTGATATGTTCAGGAAGAAGTCGGGGCCCATTCTGGCTATCCACTGGCACGACCAGCGGAAGGTCAACCTCCTGAGCACCATCCACAAGGGGGAAATGGTGGAGACTGGCAAGGTGGATCGCCGCATCCAGGCCAGGGTGACCAAGCCCGATGCTGTCCTGGACTACATCAACATGAGGCTGGTGGACAAGTCCGACATGCAGATAGGCTTCATTGACTGCCTGCGTACCTCGTGCAGATGGTACAAAAAGTTCTTTCTGCATATGGTGGACATGTCAGTTCTGAATGCCTACAATATATACAAGCTTCGGAATGTGAACACACCCATGAAGTTCAATAGCCTGCGGAGGTTCCAAAAGCAGGTGTTGACGGAGCTCCTGGAGAAGTATGGTACGCCACAGAGGGCAGTGGCACATCCTGGGGCCGCCGTTACTGACCGCTTGCAGTGTGCATATTACATGAATAGGCACAGGCTTGGTTCCCTGCCTCAGAATGAATCAGGAAGAACGCAGCAGAAGCGGTGCCATGTCTGCTACAACAGCAGGCTGAGGGCAAGGTCAGGTAAAAAGTCCACCATGGAGTGTGTGGAGTGCAAGGTGGCACTCTGTGCTATAGGGTGCTTCTTTGATTACCACTCCAAGCAGGAGTTATAATAATCATAGTGAAAGTGACAAAGAAAAGGACAATATGTACAGTATATAATTATATATAGGCAAAAGTGGAAGTAAACCAATTTATTGTTATACAAAAGTCATGTATTATGAGAAAATTGATACAAATACAATTACACCATAATAATATGTGAAAGTGACACATATGTATATAATAAGTGACATTCATATGATTAGAACCTATAGAAATATATAAATCAGTTAAAAAAGACACAATAAATTGTATATAAAACGTTTACAAAGCATATAACTAAGTGAAAGTGACACAAGACCTAATATTTGATGGCCAAAGTATAATAAACACCTGTGATAACGAATAATCAGTGCCTAATATAACAATAACCTACCTCAATTACTAATAAAATGTACGGTATCGAGTGAAAATGAGCATTATCAGTGACAGTGACACTCTCTAAAGCATATTTATCAAAGTGAAAGTGACACAAGACACAATATTTGATGGCCAAAGTATAATAAACACCTGTGATAACGAATAATCAGTGCCTAATATAACAATAACCTACCTCAATTACTAATAAAATGTACGGCATCGAGTGAAAATTAGCATTATCAGTGACACTCTAAAGCATATTTATCAAACTGAAAGTGACACAAGACACAATACTTGATGGCCAAAGTATAATAAACACCTGTGATAACGAACAATCAGTGCCTAATATAACAATAACCTACCTCAATTACTAATAAAATGTACGGTATCGAGTGAAAATGAGCATTATCAGTGACAGCGACACTCTAAAGCATATTTATCAAACTGAAAGTGACACAAGACACAATATTTGATGGCCAAAGTATAATAAACACCTGCAATAACTAATAATCAGTGCCTTATATAACAATAACCTACCTCAATTACTAATAAAATGTACGGTATCGAGTGCAAATGAGCAATATTAGTGACAGTGATACCCTAATAAACATACTTTATATAATTGGCCTCAAAATAACTATAAAAATATTAAATAAACATCACATTCTCAATATCAAACACTAAAATCGTCTAAGGGAGATAAACACTTTGGCGCGACGAGCGGCTAGGTGCGTCGTAGCCGTGGCCGGGGCGACGCATCTGAATGCGGGAAGAATTTGCCGCCGAAAAGCACTCGTCTTCCCGCGGTCACCATTATGCAACCAGAGGGGCTAGAGACCTCTACTCAACGCCATTCTACAGAGGAAGGTTTGTGGAACATTTGTCTTTTGTATTCATAACATTACATGCCATATTCATTGAATTACAGAGGAGTTAACATAGCCCAAAGATCGTCAAAACACCCGGTACCGCAGCACAGTCGTGAGCTATAGTGCCCGGGGCTGGAGGGTTAATGCAGTATTGTTACGGATAACTATAAATCAACTCGAGAAACTAATGAAGAACTGAGTTATCCAGTGCATCAACAATAAGCCCTAATTATAACAGAATTACAAGAGTTACGATTATATCATTGCTAGACTCAGTAACTCCCACCAGAATATTAAATAAAATACCTGAAATGATTATGTACCAAATAATAACTATAATGTATTTTTAAGCTAAGTAATAACCTCACCAACTATATCACAACGATTCACTATATCCTTTTAACATTGAGTTACTGTAAGTTAAAGCTAAGAAATAAACCAAACATAGTCTCAATGAAGTGGAAGAAAAAGTAAGCAAACATCCTCCTAGGTAAAGTGCTTAAGGCTGAAAAGCACGGAGCTTATAACCGAAGTGAAACATTGTCTCCCCCTCCCCCCTTGAGAATACAATGAGCCCTGTTGTGTTCCCTCTGATGTCCGGATCCTGGAGTCCTGATTGTGAGAGGCAGTTCCCCCTGAAGTCCAGACCAGCCGAATCTATGTTCCTCGTCGGCCAGACTTACTCTCGAACCAGTACCCTTCTATATTACCCTAAGTGTCTCTGAGTGTCTATGTTGTGATTATTGTTGTGAAGGTAAGGTAAAATATGTGAATATTCCAGAACTAAACTCTATATAGATATGTGCTCAAGATCGTTAATTAATTGCGTATGTGTTAATTCTTCAGAACTGATATTTATTTGTATATAGATCTGTGTCTAAGATCTAATGTTAATCTCTATCTACAACTCTTATAGAACGTAGCATACGTTACATACTCGTGTCAATTAATAACCTAACCGAATACTCACAGATTTTCCTTGTGTATGTCCATCCTATTATGTATGTAACAAGTTGAAGTTGAAGTGTATACCGTGTATCTATTCCCTTCTTAAATATAACTTTTACCTAGAACCTACTCTCAATTTCATATCTCATTTACCTCTGTCCCCCATCTTCTAGAAGATTTATTATTGATGATTTAAATCTAATTTCTTCGAGAAACCCTAGGTTACGCTTTGCTATATCGAGTGTTAACTTGTTTATTGTATGAACAATATATTTGTTTGTTCTATTACTGATATAGATAATTTCGATCCATCTCGTCTAGGAATTCTAGTCTCGTATAGATCTTTTATCTAACTGTTTCATTATCTCAAATACAACGCCAATTTGTTCTGTATTCCATATAGGAATCTGTTAACTCGTTCAGACCTCCTTCATACCTTATCAGGTATTTCCATCTAAGTGCAACTTTGTCGTGTACGCCATATTATACTATTAGCATTATATAACTATTAGTTGTAGGAATCTGTTAACCAGTTCAGATATCCTTCATACCTTACCAGGTATTCTTATCCAAGTGCAACTCCGTCGTGCATGCCAATTGTATACTATTAGTACACGCTATTTTATTTACGCGTTTCTTTACTTTCTGTAATCATTATACTGATTGATTCAGTTCAGGTTATATTAAACCTTTAATTATTCTTCAGTAGATGGAAATCATTAAATCTGAACTCCTCGACCCGTGAGATTATTATCGCACATAATATTTGATTAATTATATGTTCATATTATAATGTTCTCATTATAATCTAACTACACAGTTAATGGTAAAAACAATTCAACTCCCCTCTCCTTTTTATTTTAATTGATTACTCCAAATATTAAGAATAAGATCGCTCTAACCGCAAATACTATTTTCATCACCTCGGTATAGTGAATGACTTGAGTGACCTACCGTGTTAGATTTACCTGTGAGCGGTAGACTCTACACTACCTGTACAGTGTACACCTCTCGCCACCCGTGAGTGAGCGTTAATTAAAGAAATCCTCGTGCCTCCCCCCTGATCGTTCAGGCCAGAATTATTCGTACGTGTTTGGAGATTTCATCTTACCTCCAATAAACTTATTAAGAATACTATACGTTAGACACTCAACTCCTATATATATTATTATCAAGGGTTGATTCTATGTGTATGCGTGTCTATATATAATTGCATATTCCCCCTATAATACTATAATTGTATATCTGTTCATTATTATATTATGTTTAAACCTTTGTGTTGTAGTAAATGTATTCAGTTATTTACTTGCTATTCCTTATAATAGTTAAGTTAAGTCTTAGTCCACATTTCACGTCTCGTCATACTCGTGAATTTCATATCAATCGTATTATGTCCAACTATGTTGATTCCCTTACTATTCACCAATAATAGCTAAGGAATCTTTCTATATAATTACATGCCATTGAATAAATAAGAGTGTATAACTTACATGTGTGTATTTATTGTGTTCGTTACAACCTGATTGAGTACCTATTTGTAAATAAGAACGTGTTAGATATGTTCCTGTTGAGGATATATTGAGTTTATAAGTCCAGAAATGGATTTGAGTAAAGACCGTAATAAGAGCTAAGTTGTATTACAACCCGGCATAACACTGACGACTATATCCGTCGCTGGGACTGGGGAGTTACTTATCTACTGACGACTATAGTCGTCTCTGGGAATGGAGGGGTTAAGACCAGAGAGGGCACAATCCTTAGAAGAGATTAGGATCCTATGCATAAATAAGTGAGAGGGGGGAGAAGAGGGAGGAGTAGTGCCGGCATCATCCAAGGTGGAGTTTTTAGCGAAAGTTTGAGCAAAGAGTTCAGCTTTGTCAGAGGAAGAGGTTATGGTGGTACCACCAGATTGGAAAAGAGGAGAGATAGACGAGGAAGTCAAAATGTTGGAGAAGTTTTTAGATAGATGCCAAAAAGATTATGAAGAGCTAAAGTTGGAAAGTTCAGAGCATTTGTTATTGATGAAAGATTTTTTGGCGAGTACAGATTTGGCTTGATTTCGGGCAGAGACATATAAAGTGTGGGACTCTTGAGTTTGAAGGCGACAGTACCATTTGAATGCTTCATCCTTATTGAGGTGGAGTGGTCATGCCACTGGACTGGTAATCGAATGGTCCTGGGTTCGAATCCCGATGTATCAATGGGAAGATATTATCAGGTTGGAATTTGTGCTGTACCTAGTATGAGTGCATTACCACAATGCCCACCAAAACGCCAAAAAGAATACCCTCATTGCTCCTGGATTAAATAGCACTTTATGAATATTCCCATATTCAAAATATACTACAGTGGGGCAATATTTAGTGAGTTAATTGATCAATAGGTGGCATCCTGAGAGTGAGGGTCTCAGTCTAGGGAGTGAGACAGTGAAGCACTTGGGCAAGGCAGCTCCAGAGATGGGGCTGCTTCGAGCCGTGGGTGGGCAACCGGGCCCCGTGCATCTTGCGAAGGCAAGATAGCGGGGTTTGGTTGCATCTCAAAGTGCTTCACATGTCTCACTCCCTAGACTGGAACGAGTCCTCACGGGCTTCACCGATGAATGTACAATTGAATGTACAGGCTCTCAGCCTATGCCCGAGAAGGAGTAGTTGGAATATAGAAGAAAAAAAAAAGAAGCAAAACAGCGTGAGTATACCAAGATTCTTGTGAGTTAGTTTGAGAGAAATAAAATAGGATGCATGCTTCCATGCCCGAAAGAATGACCTCAATAATGAGCTCAGTACTCTCTGAGGGTCCCCGGCCAGTGAAGCAAAAATAATTCCATGGGAAATCAAAGAAGTACTGCCGAAAAGCCTCCCAGTCGGCGCGCCAAAATTACACAAATGCTGCCTACTTGGGTGGTCAGAAGGCTGCACCGGAGAGACAGGACAGGTGACAGAGATAAGGTTATGATCGGAGGTTTCCAACGGAGGGAGAAGAGTTACAGTGTTAGCAGAAGGATTAGTGGTTAGAAATAAATAATGTTGGGCTGATCTCCAGGACAGTCTGTGATACAGGTGGGATGCTGAACTAAAGGCTCTAGGTAATTTAGAATGGAAAAGATGTAGGCTTGTTCACCAGGTTGGTCAGTGAATGTGAGGAGAGTCATTGGTGGTGTTGAACATTGAAATCTTCTAAGAAGGATATTTCAGAGAAGGGAGAGATGGATAGAATGTGTTCCACTTTAGAAGTAAGATAGTCAAGACATTTTTGGATAGTCAGTAGAATTAGGTGAAAAATAAACAACACATACATGTTTAATGAGAGAGTGACAAGATAGCTTAAGCGAGTTGATAATTCAAAAGAGTCAAAGTTGGGAACACAAGAGCAGGAAAGATTGTTGCGTACATACACATACATCCACTTTTGGCTTTGAATTGAGGATAGAGATACTAGGAGGACACAGAGAAGGGTTTGCTGTCTGTTGCCTTAGACAACTGTGTTTCGGTAAGAAAAAGTAAGTCGGGTTTTATAAAATTAAAATGTAAAACTTGCGAACAAAGTCAAACCAAAACTGGGACAAAGATAATATAAAGTCAAAACAACATATCAAAATCGCTACGTGGAAACAACGCTTACTAAAATACAATTTATGAAATGAAAGAACACAGTCCACCACATAGGGTGTACATTACTACATGAGCAAGATAATCTGGTTCCCAAGCAAACTAATTGCACGCATAACAACGCACTATCGTCACGTTCAGGGAATTACTCAATTTGGGAAGTCCGGGACGTTCTGGCAAATATTACTAAACTCTGCATGAATAAAAGAAACTACAATTAGTGTTAAAATGTTCTATTAAAATAAAATTTGCAACTTGACAAGACATTAACAATAGTACAAAATCAAAATATTGATAAGATATATATAATATTACAAACAAAAAATATATAGCACTCACTAACGATAGTGCTATCGGGTAGGTACCTGTAAGCATAGCATGCCTCAAGTGACCCCTATCAATAACTACCCTACAAATAACCTACATTTATCGTACAAATAAACTAAGGAAATCGCAAAAGCAAGCAATTGATACTATCGACAATTTTTAGATATAATATAAAGACAAATCATTACAAAATATGAATCAGTAACAATAGATTTAAACAAAGAATACTCTTTTAACACCTTACGAGCGGCCTATGCGGTTTATTTATATGTACCGCACAGCGGGGTGTTTTTAGCCAAAATAGGGCTGTTTACGTGATCATTTTCATGCCTAAATAAGACCCAGAACGTAAAACAAGTACCTATCCCTGAAAGGGCATAAACAGAGCTTTCGAATGACACCATAACGATCCTTGTATGATGGATAGTTTTCTTGCAATAACCGTGCAACGCGAGTGCAAAAAGCAGGTAATTCGGTAGTTTCGGTACATAATTGAGTATGTAGCGAGTGAGAGAGGGAGGAGGGAGCTGAGATTTGTGTCAGTAGGTTCGCCGCGGTGGTCTGGAGCAGTCATACGCTCGCTAGTCTCCTGCCACCACTTGTCTCTCTCTCTCAGCCACATTACGTGCTGAAATTGCCACTCGACCTATGTCGAGCGCCGCCACATAGTCCAGCTTTATTTAACTCGACTTATGTTGCTCGCCGCTAATTAAGGGTTAACAAGAACAATTAATTTAAAAAAAATTATTATAAAAAATTATCAATATTAATAATAGAAAAAGATAAACAATAAATACAGACACAAAGTAAGCAGAGGTTATACAAGAAACTTCACGTTAAAAATGCTTGATTAAAATTATTTATGTCAAATTTTAGAATAGTCACAGTAATTGACCCTAAAAAGATTAAATTTATGTAACAATTTACTTGCCTCATAACCTCTGTCTACTAAGAGTCTGTATAGTAACCTAGCTCTAGCCCAAAAGTCATCTACTTTAGTGCAAAGAGAGATGGTGTTCCTCAGAGAGGAAGTTAGAGGAAAGTGGATGTAACTCCTCTTACATTGGTCAATTGAAACGCCATCTCACCACCAGGATCGCGGAGCATCGAAATAGGTCCTTTAGAAAGGATTTTCAGTTGTCCAAACCATCATACTCCGCTAAAAGAGACCATGCCGAAGCTTCAAATCACCCAATACACACTACTGATTTTAGTATATTGTGCTCATATTCCAATGACAATTCACGCCTGACTGCCAAGAGTTTCCTTACACAGCAACTTCGTCTCAATCTAGGTTCCCGTGAATCCTATCCCTGAATATCAAGAGAAGACAGCTTTTTCCACCAGCCAAGGCCGCTTGTATGAATTCACAGTTCTTCCCTTTGAACTCTGCAATGTACCCGCCACCTTCTCCCGACTCATGGAATTTGTCCTCCAAGGCCTTACCTGGGAAGATTGTCTGGCCTATCTCGATGACATCAATGTGTTTGGAAAAGCATGGGCTGAACATCTTCAACGCCTTGCCCAGGTTCGCCAACGCATCCGAGAGGCAGGTTTAAAGCTGAAACCATCCAAATGCACCATGGCTAAACAAGAAGTTCATTTTTTAGTCCACATCATCTCAGAAGCCGGAATGTCAGCTGACCCTGCTAAACTGCAAGCCATAGACGACATCAAACCCCCTTCCCTCAAGCTCTTCCTTACCTAGCCCCCTTCTCCTTATCCTCCCCAAAAACATACCTTTCAATCCTCACCCACTATATCATCCCAATCCTCCACTGCTGCAGAAATGACATCTTCCAGCACCATCACTCCCCCTTATCACCCATAAACACTCACTTTTCCTTTCCAACCCATTTCTCAACCTTCTACGCCCAAAATTATCCAAATTCTCCTTACAGCCTACCCCCAACAGGTGACACCTGCCAGCACCCTCACCACTACCAAACCGCCACTAATCACCCAACCCCTACCTCCCATATATACCCGTCTGCACACCTTCCGTTCATCCTCCATCCATTCTCACCTCAGCTAAAATGCCACCCAACGTGTTTCCTTAATCTCCTTTGCAACCTCCTACCAACCTCAATCCTTCACCCATGCCTTAAACTCTCTACCTCAAACTCTCACTCTAAAACCCCTCAACTTTCTAGAATTCCTAAACCTACCCCAAATACTCATTACTGTCAAACACCCCTCTCCTTCCAAACAGCTTGTCCACTCCCAATATGGACGCCTCATCTGTCGACCAAGTCGGTGCGAACCCTCACACTCCACAACGAGGAAGTCTGCAACATCCTCTACCCATATGGCAACAACCAAGCTGCAAACCAAATTGGGGCCATCACCGCAACATCAAAACCCCAGGTCAACAAACACGGATTAGTAGCCGCCTCCTCCCGCAGTCACACAGCCCACCAGGTCAACTGGTACTTCGGCGTCCACAAGCAGCCATAAAAGCAACCAAGTGACAGGTCACGACACCACTTTACCTCTGACCTCCACGCCGCCAATACACTCCGAGTCACCCACCATGAAAGTGAATCGGATAGCAGTAACTAAGAACAAAACCCTTTGTGATGTCAAATCCCCTCGACACCTGATATGGTATGTGCCTCTGATACACCCATCCAACTCACCATCTTCTGAATGGCCAATGCACCCACGAACACAACTGCTCACATCTGGTACTACCTTCTCCAACACCTTCAACCTTACTACCACAACGTCATTTCTATGTAATACCAGCTCCAGCCCCAGGGTCAGGACTTTTCTTTGGAAGGCGATGGTGAGATGCGGCAGAGAAAAAGAGGTACTAAAACCAACCATCATGATATCACCACTTGCAACATCGGAACAACCCATGCGGATTGCTTCCATAACAACTACGAATGATAATTTGTGGAGTTTTCTGGGTTTGGAGATATTAATTCACATACACCACACACAGACAGAGTAGTTTGGATTGCAGGGCAAGTGAGTGGAGGAGGATGAGAAGGGGTAGGTGGTGTGGGTTTTGGTGATGGTGAGGGCCTATAGCTATGGTGTGTGAGGGAGTCCTGAGGGACTCTGAGGAGTCGGGTTGCTGGAACTCCTCATACTCCATGGCCTTTTGCGCACTGCGGTCCCCTTCATAGTGTGGGGCTTCGAGGTCCTCTTCCCGCACTGACCAGTCCCCAGCCCTGAATGGCACAGCCTACACCCTCATATCCCTGATGTATGAGTCAGGGTCCCTGGGCTCCCCAGAAGAGTTCGGGTACATCTCCTCCTCCACTCTTCCCCTATAGATTAGGGTTGTCTATGGTGTTAGGCGGTCCCCCTGTAATAGGGATGTTTCTGGTGATACCTGTCCCCCTGGTATCTAAAAGGGGTGTGGTTCCCTAATAATAGGGGTGTCTCTGGTGATAGCTGTCCCCCTGGTATCTGAAAGGGGTGTGGTCCCCCTTATAGGGGTGTCTCATGGATAGCTGTCCCCCTGGTATCTGAAAGGGGTGTGGTCCCCCTGTAATAGGGGTGTATCTGGTGATAGCTGTCCCCCTGGTATCTGAAAGGGGCGTGGTCCCCCTGTAATAGGGGTGTCTCTGGTGATAGCTGTCCCCTTGGTATCTGAAAGGGGTGTTTCCGGGTGGATGGGACTCGATAGCCTTGGCGGGCAACCTATCTAGGGGGAAAAAATCCTACACAAATTACCGATGGGCGACACGCTAATCGGTGCCACTTACAGGTGGCAATTTTTATAACCTACAACAACAACAACGTAAACAAACCAGGAAGGCAGCAACATGGCGGCCAACAAGACAGAGAAGGAAACACGGTCCTCATCAACGACACGGCATCCATAGAAAACGTACAAAAAAGGGAGGAACAATTTTATTCCCCAAACTGCATGGTGACCATCACAGATACAACAAGTTTAACATCAACTGCAATCACTCAATCAGCTCAAACCGCATCAAACTCCACTCACAAGACCAACCTAAGGGCGTGGACCAGCAAGAACCAAGAAAAGCCCAACTTGCCACCTAATTCATCACAAAAACATTGAAGAAACGAGCGACACATGGACGGAGACAGACATGGCGCTTCAACATGCCCCATTGCAGCCGCACTATAAACTCAAGAACAGGCATTAAGGAAAAATCAGTAGCAACGGCTCCACCTCCGAAATACACTGAAAAATAATACGAAAGACACAAGCAAGAATCCTGGAAAATGTACCTCACTTAATATCAACCAGTCCTCACCGCTTCCGACCCGCAAACCAGTTCCGCTGCATGCACGACGATGCAACTTATCAGAAACACAAGGGGTAGCCATAGCCAGTGCTTCTATCCCAACAACACCAAACAAGACCTCATCATCTACTGAGCCCTTCATGCCTCGAGTCACCTTGCTCTCGCCATCGCAAACAGAAGAGACACTACCTCCTCCAGCCAGAACCATCATCAAACAACCAGCCTGCTGGCTTGAATCCTATTTTTGGATCTTTAACACCTTACGAGCGGCCTATGCGGTTTATTTATGTGTACCGCACAGCGGGGTGTTTTTAGCCAAAATAGGGCTGTTTACGTGATCATTTTCATGCCTAAATAAGACCCAGAACGTAAAACAAGTACCTATCCCTGAAAGGGCATAAGCAGAGCTTTCGAATGACACCATAACGATCCTTGTATGATGGATAGTTTTCTTGCAATAACCGTGCAACGCGAGTGCAAAAAGCAGGTAATTCGGTACTTTCAGTACATAATTGAGTATGTAGCGAGTGAGAGAGGGAGGAGGGAGCTGAGATTTGTGTCAGTAGGTTCGCCGCGGTGGTCTGGAGCAGTCATACGCTCGCTAGTCTCCTGCCACCACTTGTCTCTCTCTCTCAGCCACATTACGTGCTGAAATTGCCACTCGAGTTATGTCGAGCGCCGCCACATAGTCCAGCTTTATTTAACTCGACTTATGTTGCTCGCCGCTAATTAAGGGTTAAAAGGTAATCCTAAGGTAGAAAGGACAAGTAAGATATCTAAGAATTGTAAAAATAATCGTTCGGCACAGCCGAGACCAAGTTGCAGTAACCTAGGTGCTTTAAGCCAGTTTACCCAGGTTGGTCACGGAGCCGATCAGAAGAGCGAATTATTATACAATTCAGGTGCACAAGATAAATTTAAGGTTTATTACGACCCTCATATGACAGTAATATATCCTGCACAACTTAGTGTTGTTTCTGCGACTCGGCCAACCTTGATTAGTTCCAAGTTACGAGTTACGTAATAATACTGTACCTGCATTGAAGATCTCCACAGAAAGCCTAAACAGTCTCACATCTGGCTCTGACGAGATAAGGCAAGGGTGTATCGGTTTAGATAAAACTACTGTTATGCCACATTTTTCAAGCAAACGTGATATATTCTGATTGCGATTCCCAACGTAGGGATCAGCAGTTATATTCAACTTGGATACCTACCCACACAAGCAATAAACAATGGACACAAAACCCAAGTATAGGAAACACAAGTTTTATTTCTTAAATAATAAGGTAAAGTGGTAACGTATCTCTGGAAAACTCAATTATAAATCATATAATAGGAATATTCATAAATACACAGAGATAAATAAGTCTCAAAATCACACAGATATTGTCTTCAAATAAACAGAGTAATTACTCAAACAAAGCTAGATTATAAGTTACTGCGACAATAGAGCCGTGACTCTGAATTTATGGACAAGAAGGACAATACAAAGTTCTAATTGAACAACAAGTTAATGAAAAAGGATTAACAAAATAAATGTAAAATTAATCAACAAGTGACAAGGATGGACACAAACTCCATCAAGATAAATTAAATAATAAGAAATGAATAAACTCAGGCCTGCACGAAGTATTCTGGATTTATGTGTAAGGTGTATGTATATATAACAGGAAATATTATATATATATTTCTTTCTCAAGGAATTCGGGAGCCTGAATTCGAGGAAGTATGTATATGTTTTCCCAGATGAAAGAGTGTGGAATGTTTCCCTATAATTGGGATGACAAGAATTAAACAAAGAAGGGATTAGATGAAAGTTCTACGATATTATGTTAAGTCTGAATAGAATCTTGGCATACATGGATGTAAACCCTCATGATAATCATCGTTACCGTTACAAAACTTAGAAAAACACTTAAAGGATATTTTAGAAGTCTATAGAAGCACTGGTAGAACGAGATTGGGCGTGGAAGGGCAGGTAGTCACGGGGTGGTATCTTTTCAAGCCGCAGGGACGTAACGTCGCGCTTGGAGTCTTCGGCCTTCAGGTAACTTTTCATACGTCCGAGCTAGGTTCTGTCCCAAACAATTTCAACAACTGTTTGGCAAGGTTTCTACGCTGCTTCGACTTAGGGCGACTTTGGGTACACGTATTCACACTGGACCTATGGGATAAATCTAAAGTATCCCCTGGGGATCAGGAGGTCAGAAGTGTGGGAAGGCATGAAAAGAGTGAAGTTGGGCAAAGCACCAGGAACAGATGGAGTAAGTGGAGAAATGTTGAGGTATGGTGGTGAGATAGTGATCGAATGGGTATGGAAAATGTGCAAACTAGCATGGGAGAAGGGGAATGCACCCGATGACTGGAAGACTGGCATAATAGTCCCCCTTTATAAGGGCAAAGGGGAGAGAGGAATGTGTGGTAACCACCAAGGAATATGTCTTTTAAGCGCAGTAGGGAAGGTGTACAGTAGGGTAGTGATTGAGAGAGTGAGAGTGAGAACGGAGAAATGGATAGGCGACGAGCAGGGAGGTTTTAGGAAGGGAAGAGGATGTGTAGATCAGATTTTTACCCTGAATTGTGTTGTGGAGAAATATCTGGAGAAGCAACAAAGGGTGTATGTTGCCTTTATGGACTTGGAGAAGGCCTATGACAGAGTGGATAGAGAAGGCATGTGGAAACTACTTAGAATATACGGAGTAGATGGCAAGTTGCTGAAAGCAGTGAAGAGCATGTATGAGGGTGCAAAGGCGGAAGTACGTGTGGAGAATGAGCAGAGCGAGTTCTTTGACCTGAGTGTTGGGTTGAAACAGGGCTGTGTGATGTCCCCGTGGTTGTTTACTGTATATATGGATGGAGTCATGAAAGAAATACTAGGAAGAGCAGTGGATGTTGGTGTATCGCTGAAAAGGGAGGGAAATGAGTGGAAGATGCCTATATTGCTGTTTGCGGATGATACAGTTCTGATGAGCGATAATGAATGGGAGTTGCAGGGTTTGGTAAATGAGTTTGGAACAGTGTGTGAAAAACGGAATTTGAAGGTAAATGCAGGGAAGAGCAAGGTTATGGTCTTCGCAAGGGGTGAAGTCACAGAGTGTGAGGTGAAGTTGAACGGTCAGGCTATGGAGATCGTATACTCTTTTAAGTATCTGGGCAGTGTGTTGAGTAAAGATGGATGAGGAAGTGCGGGAGAGGATACAATAGGGGAAGAGGGTTGTAGGAACGTTGAAAGCAGTAGCAAGAAATAGGGTGGTCAGTATGGAAGTGAAGAAGTCCTTGCATGACAGTGTAGTAATCCCGACACTAACTTACGGAAGCGAAGCATGGACGTTCGGGAAGAGACTCAGACCAAGAGTGAGAGCGGTGGAAATGAGTTACTTGAGAAGTGCGTTCGGAGTTACATGGAGGGATAGACAGACGAATGAGGAAGTAAGAAGGAGGTGTGGTGTGGAGGTAGATGTGCTGGAAAGTGTGAAAAGGAACAACTTGAGATGGTTCGGCCATATGGAACGTATGGAAAGCGAGAGATTGACTAAGAGGGTGTACGAGAGCGAGGTGGAAGGACAGAGAGGGAGAGGTGCACCGAAGGAGAGGTGGAAGGATGGAGTGAGGAAGTATATGAATGAAGGCGGTGCTGGTTGGGAGGAGGGGCGTCGACGGACTGGGGACAGAGGTGCATGGGGGCAGTTCGTTCGTGGCCACACCTTCGGGGATCACGGCGTCAGGCAATAGATAGATAGATAGATCCCTTGCACTTGGTTGGAATAAATTTTGTTCCAGGCGTAGGACAATTAATATAAAAAAATATCCTGAGTCTCAACAGAGGTGCTTAACCCGTTCTGTACCAGTGACGTACAATGGCCAACAGTAAGAAATTAACTCGCTAGTACCAGCGCCGTATGATGTTCATCAGTAGTATTCGGTCCTTGTACCGAGCGGTACCAGGCACCATGACTTGTAAACACTGCTTTGAGACCTTGGCGACACTTCTCAGAGTGTATCTAAAGTCCCACAGGCAGGATGGCTCAGTACTTGTCCAGCTTTCGGGGTGAGAGGTTGTGCTCTCTCGTCTTTGAAGCCATTTTAGGCCACAATGCTTGGTACTGGAGGTTACATTTATAGTAATACCCTCTGGTACAGTAAGGGTATATGCAAAGTTGTGCTTAGAAGTTTTGGGCAGACTTGTGTGCAAGGCACTAAGTTCACTTGGAGTGGCCAATGGACTGGTAGATTACTGTCTGTTAGCGCCACGACAACTCCGGAACTTATCAACTACTTTCAACTTGACTAGTGACTCAATCTCGGGCCCACATAAGGAAGTGGCGCCACTGACTGTCCGATGGCCGCTGCAACTAAATTGTTGGTTGGGGACAGATGCCGAGATATAAGTTTTCTCACTAAGTCTAGAATCAGTAGTCCTACTTTCTAACCTAGGAGTATTGAGAACAGATTCAAAAATGAAGTTCAAGCCAAGAGGCTGAATGCTTAACTCTGGTTCGGTGAGTGTGGATAGTGTTTCTTTAGTCTGCGTTGTCCTGGAAAGGTGATTCCAGGGACACAAGGGCACGCTAGATATTTCGGCTTTGTTTTCAATCAGGGAGCCAGTAGCACTGGTGGTAACTTGTATATTAGGTGCACTTATCAGTTGTGCATTCGGGGATATTGATTTGACACTTGAATTGGTGGAACTGGGAATGTTAACATTAGAACTTAGGGGTGATTTCTCCACTTTTGGCCTGTTAATTTCACTTAGCTGTTTTGCTACATGAGTGATTGGAATTAGTCATAAGCACCAGGAACAGATGGAGTGTGTGGGGAAATGTTGAGGTATGGTGGTGAGATAGTGATAGAATGGGTATGGAAAATGTGCAAACTAGCATGGGAGAAGGGGAGTGCACCCGATGACTGGAAGACTGGCATTATAGTCCCCCTATATAAGGGCAAAGGGGAAAGAGGAGTGTGTGGTAACCACCGAGGAATATGTCTTCTAAGCGTAGTAGGGAAGGTATACAGTAGGGTAGTGATTGAGAGAGTGAGAGTGAGAACGGAGAAATGGATAGGCGACGAGCAGGGAGGTTTTAGGAAGGCAAGATGATGTGTAGATCAGATTTTTACCCTGAATTGTGTTGTGGAGAAATATCTGGAGAAGAAACAAAAGGTGTATGTTGCCTTTATGGACTTGGAGAAGGCCTATGACAGAGTGGATAGAGAAGGTTTGTGGCAAGTACTTAGAATATACGGAGTAGAGGGCAAGTTGCTGAAAGCAGTGAAGAGCATGTATGAGGGTGCAAAGGCGGCAGTACGTGTGGAGAGTGAGCAGAGCGAGTTCTTTGACCTCAATGTTGGTTTGAAACAGGGGTGTGTGATGTCCCCGTGGTTGTTTACTGTATATATGGATGGAGTCATGAAAGAAATACTAGGAAGAGCAGTGGATGTTGGTGTATCGCTGAAAAGGGAGGGAATTGAGTGGAAGCTACCTATACTGCTGTTTGTGGATGATACAGTTCTGATGAGTGATAATGAATGAGAGTTACAGGGTCTGGTAAATGAGTTTGGAACAGTGTGCGAAAAACGGAATTTGAAGGTAAATGCGGGGAAGAGCAAGGTTATGGTCTTCGAAAGGGGTGAAGTCACAGAGTGTGAGGTGAAGCTGAACGGTCAGGCTATGGAGATCGTCAACTCTTTTAAGTATCTGGCAGTGTGTTGAGTAAAGATGGGATTATGGATGAAGAAGTGCGGGAGAGGGTACAACAGGGGAAGAGGGTTGTAGGAACGCTAAAAGCAGTAACAAGAAATAGGGTGGTCAGTATGGAAGTGAAGAAGTCCTTGCATGACAGTGTGGTAATCCCGACACTGACTTACGGAAGCGAAGCATGGACGTTGGTTGAGAGACTAAGACCAAGAGTGAGAGCAATGGAAATTAATTACTTAAGGAGTGCGTGCGGAGTTACTTGGAGGGATATACAGACTAATGAGGAAGTAAGGAGGTGTGGTGTGGAGGTAGATGTGCTGGAAAGTGTGAAAAGGAACAACTTGAGATGGTTCGGCCATATGGAACGTATGGAAAGCGAGAGAATGACTAAGAGGGTGTACGAGAGCGAGGTGGAGGGACAGAGAGGGAGAGGTAGACCGAATGAGAGGCGGAAGGATGGAGTGAGGAAGTACATGAACGAAGGCGGTGCTGGTTGGGGGGAGGGGCGTCGACTGACTGGGGACAGAGGTGCATGGAGGCGGTTCGTTCGTGGCCACACCTTCGGGGATCACGGCGTCAGGCAACAGATAGATAGATAGATAAGTCATTTTCTGCGGTGCACTGGTTTGGATCATTACTGGTGTTAATGTTACATCCCGCTCCCTGCCCTACTCCACGCACACACCAGCCCCTATTAGGCCATTCACTATAATTCCGACAGAATCTTAATCACTAAATTCTTATAATTCAAGAAGGAATAGACAAATCGAGTTAATATTTCTACCATTTGGGAAGACAACCGGGATATGGGTGTGGAAATATACAGCCCATTTCCTGTAGCTCTTTTGAGTTACAACAGGTTAATGGTCAAGACTTTGGCTTAAGTATTGTGAATAGACTGTAGTTACTAGCCACTGACGATGTTATTCTAATTATGACGGAACTCTGGTCATCAAAAAAGTTCCAGGTTTATCCAAGAACACCCAAGGCATTCCCTTAAGCCCTTGACGATTATGACGCATTTTGCCTGTTTATTCTGGCTATTATTAAACGATATTATCCAGTTTAGGAAGAATTTCTGGGACCAAGAGAGGAAATTGAGATAGTGTCACCTCTTTGTGTCCTAGCCATACTTCATTAATTTTGTTATGCTGGCCAGCTTGCCAGGGCAGTGAAATGGGCTACAATAATCGTAGAACGATGTTCTTTCTTTCATAGAGTTCATGTTGTCGCAGACAGATCAGTGGTGGTCTTTTTTCTTGTCTGTGACACTTGGAAGTATTTTATATCATTGATAGAATATAAGATGCATTGTGTAAAGTTAAGGAGAAAGAGCGATGTAGGCAGCGTGGTGGTAATATGTGCGTGTGTATGTATGTCCTGCCTCCCTCGCTCGGAGGAGTTTTCCCGCTCGCGCGCGGGCTTTCCCAGACCCTTGATTGGCTGGCGCGCTTGGCGCGTCCTAAAGACTCCTGCATTTCATGACGTAGTGGTCTGTGATTGGGTGCCGCTGTCCTAGTGTTGGTGCTGGGGCTCCCGCCGCGTTTCTCCAGCAGAGCTTGGCGTAGTGTGCTTGGTCCTACATGTCCCTTGCAATCTGTCTCCCATATAACCCTCTATACTACTATCTCTCTCTCTGAACTTCTTCGTTTTCATACTTCTCTCTTTATTCAATTACTTATCCCTTCTGGTTCTGCATACGACTTCCATAGTCGGCCAGTCGTATTACCAGCACCAGCTCTCCATATATGTTTGTACTAGTTTTAGGGATTATTAGAGTCATAGTCAAATGGTACCATAGTGTTGGGGTGCTTCTAATTATTGAGCTGTTCTCTCTTATTATTTAATGCTAGACAGTGGAAGGTATCTTTGGTCGTTGTCTGAGTTATGTATGTGGCAAGTCAGAGCCTGTACAACATCGACGAAGCTAGCTAGCCTGTAACCCTTGTGCATATTTTCCTTTCCGAGTGTAGCAGTATACAAGTGAAGGGCTCTTGCCTAATCTCACCTGCATACTTGCTACCTCATTTTGTTGACCTTTGTGGAGTGCCAGGGTAAGACCAGATACTTGAGATCTGGACTTACCAAGAGAGCCTCCAAATCACTTAACAAAACATATGGGAAATCTGTTCAAGGGGAGACAGTAGGCTACGAGCATGCTTGCGCTCTGCCTAGTTTCTTAGTACCTCTTATGCCACTGCTAGACTTTATTAGTGAGAAAGACAGCATTGTGTTTATTAACTTTCATTGTGTATGCTCTAGGAATTATTCACGCCTTATTTTAGCCTAGGTTGATGCATAGTGCACAACCCAGTTTGGCTGTTACGTTGGCTAAGGAAGTACTGTTTTAAGTGGCGATCATTAGTGCTGTCACACAGTTGTTGCACTCCCTTGTTTTATATATATGTATCCTACTTATTGGTGTATATAAGATACACGCTTTGGTGTCCTGCCCCTGCATTATTTCTGTTCTATATTAACGAGCATCTTAGAGCATCAGACGTTTTCAGAAGATTCTTTCTCTGATTGCTGTAGGACTAGACTTCCAGTGCTTTCATAGAGCATTGTATAGGTTAGTGTCGAGTACAGACTCACACTATAGTTAACGTAAGCATATACTCCTTTATTAAATCTTATTATAGTTTATTCAAGCATTGTTATTACTTAAGAGCATTTTATTAACGTAAAGTACTCCTGTTGTGAGTAGGCTTTGCCGTCATCGGTAAGCCTTTGTAGAAGTGCACTAAAACCCAGTTAATTGATACCCCGTTATCCAGTAGATTAACTCTGGAGGGTTTTAAGTGTTTTGTTCACCGGCGTAATAGTTCGAGGGTTTGGAATTAGCGTACCTTTGTTGCAGATATAGCCTATCATCTAGTCCAATATTGAGTACCCTTGTTTATTTCGTAGTGCCGGTCGTAACAATTTATTTGCATACAATCGTGTAATGATAACTATAATCGAGTGTAAAAATAGCTTCTCAAAAGTACTAGAAGAGTCTAGCTACATATAATCGTTGGACATTATTCATACATTAATAATGACATCATATAACATGGGGGCCCTGGCCCAGTGGGCTAGTATAAAATAAACATGTCAACAATAACATATAACAGGGGTTAACAATGTGGCCGTAACCATGACACAAATAAACACGTCAACAATAACATATAACATGGGTTAACAATGTGGCCGTAACCATGACACAAATAAACACGTCAACAATAACATATAACATGGGTTAACAATGTGGCCGTAACCATGACACAAATAAACACGTCAACAATAACATATAACATGGGTTAACAATGTGGCTGTAACCATGACACAAATAAACACGTCAACAATAACATATAACATGTTTAACAATGTGGCCGTAACCATGACACAAATAAACACTCAACAATAACATATAACATGGGTTAACAATGTGGCCGTAACCATGACACAAATAAACACGTCAACAATAACATATAACATGGGTTAACAATGTGGCCGTAACCATGACACAAATAAACACGTCAACAATAACATATAACATGGGTTAACAATGTGGCCGTAACCATGACAAATAAACACGTCAACAATAACATATAACATGGGTTAACAATGTGGCCGTAACCATGACACAAATAAACACGTCAACAATAACATATAACAGGGGTTAACAATGTGGCCGTAACCATGACACAAAACACGTCAACAATACATATAACATGGGTTAACAATGTGGCCGTAACCATGACACAAATAAACACGTCAACAATAACATATAACATGGGTTAACAATGTGGCCGTAACCATGACACAAATAAACACGGCAATAACATATAACATGGGTTAACAATGTGGCCGTAACCATGACACAAATAAACACGGCAACAATAACATATAACATGGGTTAACAATGTGGCCGTAACCATGACACAAATAAACACGTCAACAATAACATATAACATGGGTTAACAATGTGGCCGTAACCATGACACAAATAAACACGTCAACTGTTATGCCCTGTTTTTCTACAGGATTAACTTGGGTAATGTGAGTTCTATCTGACTGGGTATATAAGGCTGCATGCACAAAACAAGGTATGAAGAATAGAGAACACAAAATAAACACACGGTAACAAGACACACGATCATGTTTATTGAAGATGATTAATAGGAAGCATAAGAAGGTATGAATACTCGTACAAGACAAATGATAGAAATGAACAACTAGCATTAGTGGATCTGGATGGAGCCTAGTCTCCCACTTCCAACGTTCAGGTATACTCTTCTGATCACTGGCTTTGTTCGCAAGTTTATATACTGGAAGCCATCAATGTTACTTATAGATTCAATTTCACTAATTAGATTTATTACTGGCAGTTCTGGTGCACAAGTAGTAGTTCACAGACTAGATTAGACATGCATATTTTAGAGTTCGGGAATTCTAGTAACCTCAGGGGGGGTACTGATCTAAGTTTTATATTCTTATAGCAGAAATACATAGAACACAAATCAGTGGGCGAACGTTAGATATCACTAGGGTTTTACTTCTATGTAATAATATCTGGATAGGGGTTATTACGAGAGTTAATGTCGCCTGTTAATTAATGAACACTGATACGCTTAGCACTTCCTAATGGAATGGTTATATATGAATTCTACTGGGGCAAAGATATAGCCACTTCATAGAAATATTAATAAGTGAGTCTCTAAATAGTACTGTAACACTGTAGTACTAATAAAGTGAATCTTGGGTAGTATTTGGTTGGTCTGGTCCTGGTTATCTTGCGTCCGTGATGTTGGGGGCTAACGACTGGTTCCGCGGCCGTCCAGGGGGTCCATATGTAGGAAGTTCTCAAGACGGATCTCTTGTCGATCGTTGCTGGCTACACGCTTATATACCCACTGGTGTGTGAAGGTTATAAGGTGCACATAGATTTTTTGTACGTGGACAGATGCTTCTATCTCAAATCTGCCACGGAGTCTGCCGGCTCTGGAACTCAATTCTCAGGAACAACACAAGGGCAGAGCTAGAGATCAACTTAAGGGGGCCAGCCACTGGTTGGTGTCTATCTTTCAACTGATTTTACTGGGGGCTGGAGCTGGGTTTATAGGCTCGGTTTTGGACCCTGTAGGCCATAGGGATCTCGAGTCTTATGGAATTATTTGAGCTCTCAATAGATACGGGAACTAGGTAAGATGGTGATTACTGTTGTGGCACATGGCTATAGGGAGCCTTCATAATGTGATATAACTGAGCCTTAGTAAGAGGTACTATTTTGGCTATACTGGAAGTATTGAGGGGAGGGAGACTGGATCTACTTTGCGAGGAGGACTGGGACAGCTGTGATAGGAGCGTCTCTCTTACATTGCTCAGTCTTCATTTTATGGTATAGCTGAGGTGCTAATTTGGTTATCAGAGTATACAAGAAAGGTGAATGGGTTATTGTGGGTTAATAGAGGTTAGTAAAGGGGTTAGTCATGCATGGTTAGTTCATAGATAGGAAGAATTCCTGTGCTACCTGGCAATGACCCGGAAGTCAAAACAGGGGTCAGGTATACCTCCGCAGGGGTGGTGGTCTCCTCCTCGGGTGGGTAAAAAGGGGTAGGTGCGCGCCCTCTCTCTGTGATGGTCATCCGGCAGCTGTGGCTAGGGGCTTGCCATATCACAAGTGTTTGTAATAACCCTCTGTCTATGAGACAGATGTGGGTGTTCGTAATACCAAAAACGAAGGTGCCTTGACTAGCTGGTTTAATCGGTTGGGTTGTTAATTGCATGGTTTGCTGGATGTGGTGGAGACTGGGTTGCTAACTCTGCCACATATATCTGGAAGTATGGCAATAGAAGTTAGTCACTGGCGAGGCGGCTAGCCTCACACTGACGATCATTTGGTACAGGGTTGTGAAGGGGTTGTGAGGGAATAGATGGCATGCAAAGGGTTAATAAAGTTCTAATGGTGTTCCTTCCTACTGAGGGAAGGTAGGCTGGATAGTAGTATATATATAAAAGGTTTGAGAATGTTAGTAACCGCAAAATGAAGGATATTCAGGAGGTATGGTGGAGAGGCTAGGTCGGAAAGGAGTCGAGGAGCGTGGGGGGTTAACGAGAGGGAGAGGGTTAAGGGGGCTACGTGGAAGTTTGACCCTAAGGTCTCCGGGCGTAGGGGTGGCATTAGACTACAGTTGATATCGGAGTTTGGGGGTTAATGACAGGGAAAGTATGTTAGCCAAACGCTACCGGGGGATGAGCAATACGGGGTGGTATATGAGTCTGGAAAGGATAAAATCATGTGGACTGTGGGGCTGTGGGGAAGAGGAAGTTAACTGTAGGTGTGTGCTTGACTGTGGATAAAAGTAGGGAAAAACATGGTGTATTATTACTCGTCAATACGATGGTTATGGACACTGTTAATCTGACACTATTTCTTGCTGATCTAGTTGTTCCTGGGAACTGCGTTTTCTATGATATATACACCAAAGAAAACGGCAGTTCGTAGGGTTAGCTTCGGTATTGTTTCGTGATGAAAATGCGTCGAGACAATGGTAAAATAGGGTTGTATATACAATCTCTGGTTGGGGTAAGAATTAAAGTTACTGCATGGTGGCTAACATCTTCAGTCATTGCTGTCTAGGTCTTACAGGAACAATGGTTCTATATACACTGGTGTACCCGTGGGTATCATAGTTTCTTATCAATTAGGACATGGGGTTTTAACATACTACTTCTCGGATGGAAGAACATATATAGATTTATGGGGGCGGTTGGTCTTCAGAAACTGAGTCTGGCAAGACAGGGGGTTAACATATTACTTCTTGGATGGGAAAAAAAACATACATAGATTTAGGCCTGTCTGAACTGGTTGGCATTGGCTCAACCTAGGGACAGGGCATGGGTGTATTCACCTGGGAAGAACATACATAGATTTATGGGGGCGGTTGGTCTTCAGAAACTTAGTCTGGCAAGACAGGGGTTAACATATTACTTCTCGGATGGAAGAACATACATAGATTTATGGGGCGATTGGTCTTCAGAAACTTAGTCTGGCAAGACAAGGTATTTTAGGGTATGTTGATATTTATATCCTAACTTAGGGACAGGGCATGGGTGTATTAACTTAAGGTGTATTTATGTTCATCATCATGTAGGTAGAGGTGTAGGACACGAGGGGTAGTGTATACGAGAGGTGGGGGAAAGGTCAGTGGTTAGAAGGGGTAGGCAGGTGTGGTTTGGAGCTGCTTAGCCCTGCGGGCTTCGGCCTGTCTGAATTGGTTGGCTCGGTCACCTGGTCCTTTCGTTCTGTGGGCCTTTCTTTCGGGTGTTTCTGTGTGGTGTTCGCTCGTGGCTTCTGTGGTGGGCTTCTCGTTCTGGGGCATTTTACTTCCCTCTCCTTCATTGTAGGCTCGTCCCCAAGCCTCAAGGGTGAAGTAAAAAGAAGCATAGTCATGGTGGGTCATTTTGAGTGTATTGAGAAGGTCCCACCAAGCAAGAGAGCGAGGGTCAGGTTTCTTTTGCAGGTCTATGTAGACCTGTAGGAATGTGTCCTCGGTGTTGTGGAGGGCGGTTGCCCGGGCTTGATGTGGGCGCTGTAGACGGGCTAAGCGTCCTGTGGACGTTTTTACTTTAACCTTTCGTATGAACGGTGTGTAGTGTTCCCCCGTGGGGGTAGGGACGGGGGCGACGAAGGGTGTGGATTTGTTCATAGTGGAGGTCATGTATCGAGTGAGGTGTGTGGGACTGACAGGAGGCCTCTTCAGTGTGGTGAATGGGTTACTAACTGAAGGGGAGGGATTAACGCGTGAAAACGGAGCTGGGGGTGAAGGGGGGATATGAGTCTGGGGTTTTTGGGGTTTTCTTGGGTGGTGTTGCAGGCTGGGAAAATATATGGAGGCAATGTGCAATATCGGTTTAGGTAAGGTGCGTGAGGGAGGTGTGTGAGAAAGAGGGGGTGTGTGTGTTGTGTGGCTTGGGTCTTTAGTGTAAGAACAGGGTGTTGTTTTTATATAACTGTCTTCAAATCTGATGGGTCTGTTGATTATTCTACCTTTGGAGGTCCTGGTGGGAAGGTAGATGTTTGTAGTGGGACTTGAGTCGCTCGACGATGTTTTTATATTGAAGGGAAGAACGCTTTACAGGTGGAGAGCATTGAGTGGGGGTGAGGTAAGGGGTTATTTGAGAGGTAGATGCGTGTGGAGGTTTTTGTCGAGTGAGGGTGGTAGGCGGAATGGGGAAGGATTTGCTGGGGGTATGTATGGGGGTTCTCTCAGGGGCGACTTTGTGGGGGGATTCAAGTGGGGTTGTGGGGGTCGGGTCCGTCAGTTTGGAGGGGCTTTGGTTAGGAGTTAGTTGTGTGTTAGTGTTGGTTGGGGGTTTGATGAGATGAGGAGGTTGGTTGATGTGTGGGTTGGGTCGCAGGGATAGTGGAGGGGAATGGGGTGGATGCGGGGGGGGCTAGACGGGTGGGTAGGGAGTGGAGATTTAATTTGGAGGGTTGGGGGTAGGAACATGTGTTGGGTGTGTTCTTTGGTGGGGTCGGTGATTTGCTGGTGGTGGAAATAGGCGGTTTTATGGGAATTCAGAATTCCGTAGGGCTGCCAGACCACTATCCTGCTCCTCCTCTTCTTCTTCGTCGAATTCTCCTCCACAAAGGGAAAGAAGACGAATAATCACAAGTAAACCCCATAACCCCTCTAACTATATTCCAAAAATAACAACCCCCACCCTCCCACGAAAAAAAATACCTTCCTCTTCAACCTCATCCCCTCTCAACCCCCACCTCATCACCCCGAATGACCTGCTAGATCTACCCCCCGTAGATCTAGCAGGTCATTCGGGGTGATGAGGTGGGGGTTGAGAGGGGATGAGGTTGAAGAGGAAGGTATTTTTTTTCGTGGGAGGGTGGGGGTTGTTATTTTTGGAATATAGTTAGAGGGGTTATGGGGTTTACTTGTGATTATTCGTCTTCTTTCCCTTTGTGGAGGAGAATTCGACGAAGAAGAAGAGGAGGAGGAGGATAGTGGTCTGGCAGCCCTACGGAATTTGGGTAGCAGGGTGTGTTTTCTGGAGGTTTTAAAAGATTTTAGTCGTGGGCGTAAGTTGTAGCGTGAGGTTACTGAGGTAGATTGTGTGGTGGGGTTGGGTGTGTACTTGGCTTTGGGTGGGGGTGGTGGTTTTCTCACTGTGGTGCCTGGTGGAGGTACGTCAGGGCTAGACGGGAGGGTTTCTGTTGTGGTCGGGGTTGTGGGTGGAGGTTTTCGTACTTGGATAAGTTGGGGAGGTACTTGACTATCAGAAGTTAAGGAAGGTGTCATGGTGGAGGAAGGTGTGATAGTGGGGGCTTGGGGTTTGTGGAGGTTAGTTTGGGGGGTATGTTGAGGAATGATTGGCCGGTTCGGTGCTGGAGGGTTTAGGCCCTTAGGGGTTTGTATGGGAATATTCATAGCCTGAGGGGAAGGGGTAGTCGGGGTGTTTAATTCAGGGTCGGACGTGTGGGGTGGGGTAATGTCTTGAGGTTTTAGAGGTTTAAACGCTCGGACGAATCTAGTTCGGAACGTGCGAGTCACGCCGTGATAATCGATGGTGACTTCATAGGCATTTGGGACTTGTATGATGGTCTAGGGCCCGACATAGCGAGGGCCTAGTTTGTTGGTGACAGGGAGGTTGGCTACCATTACGGTGTCATGGATGGCGAAAGGGTTTTTATCATCGGGGTTATCAGTTTTGGTGTCTTGACAGGTTTGGGCGGTATGGAGGTTGTTTTGCAGATGTTGCAATGGGTCAATTGTGGAGGTGTTGGAGGGGAGGTGAGCATGATGGTGGAATGGCAGTAACAGGGGGGGTACGCCGTAAACACGTTCATGAGGGGAAATACCGTCTTCTCGGGGACAGGTGTTCATGCCCCATTGTATCATCTTTATTTGTGATGGCCAGTCTGAGGTGTTAAGAGCAATAATTTTTGTACGTAATTGGTTGTTGATGGTGCGATGGCTGCGTTCGCAGATAGTATTTCCTTGAGGCCAGTACGGGGATGACTGTTTGATCTTAATACCGCATTGTTGGGTGAACTGGTGCCAAACGTGTCCACTAAATTCGGGGGCATTGTCGGATAGAAGAGCAAGGGGAAGGCCGAATATAGGGAACACTTCGGTGGCAAGCAGTGTGGCGACTGTGGTGGCTGTGTGGTCTTTAACTGGGCAGGCTATTAAAAAAATTGAATATACGTCAACAAATGTGACGATATAGCGGTAGCCAGCGTAAGAAGGAAACGGGCCCATGATGTCGAGGGATAGGACTTGGAACGGTTTGTTGGCAGAAATGGTACCAGCTGGGCCTGGGGTGCGTGATCTATCCTTCCCCAATAAACAAGGTTTGCAGGATTCTGTCACTCATTGTGCAATTTTGGAGGGGTTGGGGGTCCAATATTGATCTGCAAAGATTTTTAACATCTTCTTTTGTCCAAGGTGTATGCCGTTTCCCTCGTGGATGGCAATCATGTAGTCGTGGGCAATGGTGGGGTCTAAGACTATGTGACCGGAGTCTGTGACAAGTTGATCTCCCCAGCGAGTCAGTTTCCTGAAGACATTTAACGGTATCCAGGGTGGTCTGATTCTTGTTCCCAAGATTGAATTAGTGAGGGAGGGGGGCTGGGGGGGGATTATGTTGGTGGATGGGGGTAGATAAAAGCTCAGTGTTTTGTAAGGCGGCTAGGTTGGTGGGGGGGTCTTTTGGTACTGGCAAACGTGACAGGGCGTCTGCATTGGTGTGAAGCTTGCCTGGACGATACTGTATTGTAAAATCGTAGTCCTCTAGTGTCTCCCTCCAACGTACCAAAATGGCTGAGTTGGTTTCGCACTTACGCAACCATTGCAAAGATTGATGGTCGGTGATTATATCGAGTTTTGCGCCCAACACAAATGACCGGAAGTGGCTGAGTGCCCAAATGATCCCTAAGCACTCTCTCTTGGTGGCTGCATAATTCTGTTGTGCTTGGTTGAGTGTGGAGCTGGCATACGCTATTACATGTTCCTCTCCGTCTCTTACTTGAGCCAAAACTGCACCAATGGCGTACAGAGATACGTCGGTATAAAGACGGAAAGGTTTATGGTAATCAGGGAAAGCGACAATAGGGGCTTGGATTAGCTTTTGTTTCAAAGTGTTAAAAGCGAGGTCTCTTTCAGGTGTCCAGGTGAATGGTGTGTCTTTGTGGGTGAGTTGGTGGAGGGGTCTGGCTATGGTGGCAAAGTGTGGGACGAAACGTCTGTAGTATGTGGCTAAACCTAGAAAAGAACGTACTCCTTTAACGGTGGTGGGTGGGGGTTGGTTTTGTATGGCTTGAAGTTTCTTTGGGTCTGGTGCAATACCATGTTCAGATATTACGTGGCCGAGGAAATCTATCTTATTTCGTGCAATCTCGCACTTTGAGGGTTTTAATTTCAACCCGGCGGCTCGGATTCTTTGAAGAACTTGTCTCAACCTGAGGAGGTGTTCTTCCAAGGATGGTGAGTACATAATAATATCGTCTAGATAGGCTAGGCAGGTTTCCCAGGTTAGGCCATGTAATACCGCTTCCATCAAACGGGAGAAAGTGGCGGGTCCGTTCCAGAGGCCAAAAGGTAGGACGTTCAATTCGTAGTGGTGGCCACCACTAGTGGAAAATGCTGTTTTTTCTTGGTCCTCTGCCTTGATAGGCACTTGCCAATACCCTGCTTGCAAGTCGAGGGTAGTGAACCATCTGGATCCGTATAGGGAGTCAAGGGAATCGTCTATCCTGGGTAATGGTGTAGCGTCCTTAATGGTTACGTCATTCAATCTCCTGTAATCGACGCAAAAACGGGTTGACCCCTCTTTCTTTTTTACTAGGACAACAGGGGAAGACCAGGGACTAATGGACGGGGTGGCAATTCCGGCCTCTAACATCTCTTGGACTTGGCGTTCCTCTTCCTGGCATTGTATGGGACTTTTTCTACGGGATGGTTGTCTTATGGGGGGGCCTGTGGTGTTAATGATGTGTTGTTCTACATCGGTCTGTCCGATTTCAGTGGGTTGTTGGGCAAACACGTCACTGAACTCTAGCAATAGGTCGTACATGCTGTGTTTTTGGTGATCGGATAATGTGTCAGGGAGAGGGGGCAATTTGAGGCTGGTAGGGGTGTCATTGGAATCTATTGGGAGGTCATCAAAAGTTTCGAGGTCTCCTATAATGAGACCTTTTGGTAATGTCAGGGATTCCTCAGAGATATTTGCCACGAGAATGTGGTTGATGCGAGCGGAAATGATGGCGGGTTGTAAGAGGCAACGATTGGGGTTGGTGGATGTGGTAGTGGGGGAAAATATCATGTGAGTTTGGGGTATGGGTCGAAGGTTAACCCATTTTTGATGGCGGGGGGGAATTTGACATTTATCTTGAACTACAGCTGGGCTAATGATGGTGGGGGATCGACTGGCGAGCAGGTGCTCGGTACGCATAAGGGGGGAAAGATCACTTTGGTGGGGGTCACGCGTGAGGGGGGGATTAACGGCGCGTGTGGAAGGATCAGCGTGGCGAGGTGTGAGTGATTTAGAAAACGGAATTTATGGGTGGGACTGCAGAGGGTTGGTGGGGAAAGAGTGAGGTATAGAACATGGGTTATTGGTGGAGGACTGATGTACTGATTTGTGGTTGTTAGAAGGACGAATTTGGGGAGTTTTGTCGGTGGCAGTGACGGTTTGTTTGGAGTTTATATGGGATTGGTGGGTTTGTCTGTCATGAGAGGGCGAGTCAAGTGTGGGGTTTTGAAGTTTTCTAGGGGTGTGAATTGTGTGGGGGTGGAAGGGAGCTACTGACAGAAAACTGTCACAAGGGGAATTTGGTTGGTTGTGGAGTAGCTGGACATTTCTGGGGGCATGGGGGGAACATGGTTGGGTGCCTAGGTCGTCACGTGTGAGGGGAGGATTAACGGCGCGTGTGGGAGGGTCAGGGTGGTGAGAGGTGAGCGATTTAGAAAACGGAATTTGTTGGTGGGACTGCGGAGGGTTGGTGGGGGAAGAGTTAGGTGTAGAACATGGGTTATTGGTGGAGGACTGATGTATTGATTTGTGGTTGTTAACAGGACGAATTTGGGGAATTATTTTGGTGGCAGTCACGGTTTGTTTAGAGGTTATCTGGGATTGGTGAGTTTGTCTGTCATGAGAGGGCGAGTCAAGTGTGGGGTTTTGAAGTTTTCTAGGGGTGTGAATTGTGTGGGGGTGGAAGGGAGCTACTGACGGAAAACTGTCACAAGGGGAATTTTGTTGGTTGTGGAATAGCTGAACATTTCTGGGGGCATGGGGGGAACATGGTTGGGTACATAGGTCGGCATTTTCCCTGGAAACACGTGTACATAAATATTTGATAGAATTGTTTTTACATACATCAGAGTCTGTCCTGGAAACATGGGAGGATTTATCCTGGACAGAGTTAGGAGAATTGGGGGGATTACCGAGAGGGAGGTGCTTGGACTTGTCTTCTTTCGTTTGTTGAGGCATTTTTTCAACGAAATGAGTGATATTTTGAGAGAACTCGGGGCAAGGGGAGGGGTTAGGAGTTACCTTAGTGCTAGCTGCAACTTGGTAACCCTGACTCAGAGTTTGTTGAGGGGGAAGGTGTTTTTTCTTTTTGTGAATAGGTTTCTGCGTGATTGGTTTGTCAGAGGCTTTGGGTTGGATTTTTTTTTTAATGAGATCAGCCTCTGGCCACAGTCAACCTGGGCCGGGAGTTTTTGAAGGAGGTCAAGTCCAAGGAAACCATCGTAATGTTTACAGTGGGAGGAAAATACTGTGAACGTGTGATAACAACGAGCATGGGGGACAGGAGTAGTTACTGACAGGGGCAAAGTGTCTCCTAGGAGATTTAAGTAGGTATCAGCAGCTGAGATTAGTTCTGCTTTGGTGGTTAACAAGGGGCCAAATAGTCGGTGGTGTTGATCATAGTAAGACTTGAACAAACATGACTTGGCAGCTCCTGTGTCGATTAACAAGCGGACAGGAATGTCTTTGATTTTGGCCATGTAATAAATGGGGGCAGTGCGGTCAGTTATGGCGTCCCCAGCCGAGGCCATCGTGGGCGGGGGGTACTTTAAAAATCCTGGGAGTCGGTATCTACCTCCTCCAGGGTTTCCTTGGTATCGTCTGAGGTCATGATAGGGGCTATTTCTCCGGTGTGCATTTCCTCCATTTCTTCCTCTTGTCCCAACTCCTCTTCATTTACAGAAATGCGAGGAGTAAAGGAGCGAGGTTTGGCAGAGTCACGAATTTGATGGAGGGCATACTGAGCACTACAGGCAGGGAAATCATAGGGGTTGATAATTACTAATGTAGGGTTTTTACTTTGGTAGGTGTTGTAGGTTTTGTTCCGGTTGAAGATTCTGCGTGGCTGGGTAGGTTGGAACCGGGGCCTACTGGGTTGGGGCTTGCCGGAAGGGTAGGTCGGTCTGTTTTGGAAGGATGAGGATGGGTAGGCATTCTTGGAGTTGAAAGTTTGGGCCTTGGGGTTTTGGTGGTCGAGGTGCTGCGGGTGCGTGGGAAACCTCTTTATTACAGCGATTTGGGTGGGTGCATCTGTGCGCACGGCCAAAATACGTCTGATCGCGATGAGATCTTTTTGATATCCGACGAAATCGTGCACACGGAAATTATCTTTTACTGCTGAGGGCAATATTGATACAAGGTTGACCAGAATCTGCTGCTCTTGTTGGATTCTGGTCAACGTGGGGAAAGAAACTTTTATATGTTGGGCGATCTTATTCACTGTGGCATCTAGATCGCCTTCGAATTTAGTGTCTTGGATACGGGTGTGGGCCAGGAAAACGCCCAACGAAGGCTTAATGGCTTCTATCACTATTGGGCAAAATTCGTCCCATGTGAGAGCAGGGTGCACTTGGTAGGCAACCAGGGAAACGGCTTTTCCCAGGTGCGTTAATGTCACGGCTATCTTTTCTGCGTCCGTGGTATAAACTAGGTCAAGTACGGGTTTCACTATGTCCATGAACGTTTCGATCTCGTAAGTTTCTCCATCATAATGTGGGATGGGAATGTGAGAACGGTGCGCCATGATGTTATCGTGTTCTGGCTGTTCCAAACTTGCAATGTAATGCAACCTTTTATCCGAATCAAGAACCACCGCTGCCGCCAATGTTATACCCTGTTTTTCTACAGGATTAACTTGGGTAATGTGAGTTCTAACTGACTGGGTATATAAGGCTGCATGCACAAAACAAGGTATGAGGAATAGAGAACACAAAATAAACACACGGTAACAAGACACACGATCACGTTTATTGAAGATGATTAATAGGAAGCATAAGAAGGTATGAATACTCGTACAAGACAAATGATAGAAATGAACAACTAGCATTAGTGGATCTGGATGGAGCCTAGTCTCCCACTTCCAACGTTCAGGTATACTCTTCTGATCACTGGCTTTGTTCGCAAGTTTATATACTGGAAGCCATCAATGTTACTTATAGATTCAATTTCACTAATTAGATTTATTACTGGCAGTTCTGGTGCACAAGTAGTAGTTCACAGACTAGATTAGACACGCGTATTTTAGAGCACGGGAATTCTAGTAACCTCAGGGGGGGTACTGATCTAAGTTTTATATTCTTATAGCAGAAATACGTAGAACACAAATCAGTGGGCGAACGTTAGATATCACTAGGGTTTTACTTCTATGCAATAATATCTGGATAGGGGTAATTACGAGAGTTAATGTCGCCTGTTAATTAATGAACACTGATACGCTTAGCACTTCCTAATGGAATGGTTATATATGAATTCTACTGGGGCAAAGATATAGCCACTTCATAGAAATATTAATAAGTGAGTCTCTAAATAGTACTGTAACACTGTAGTACTAATAAAGTGAATCTTGGGTAGTATTTGGTTGGTCTGGTCCTGGTTATCTTGCGTCCGTGATGTTGGGGGCTAACGACTGGTTCCGCGGCCGTCCAGGGGGTCCATATGTAGGAAGTTCTTAAGACGGATCTCTTGTCGATCGTTGCTGGCTACACGCTTATATACCTACCCACTGGTGTGTGAAGGTTATAAGGTGCACGTAGATTTCTTGTACGTGGACAGATGCTTCTATCTCAAATCTGCCACGGAGTCTGCCGGCTCTGGAACTCAATTCTCAGGAACAACACAAGGGCAGAACTAGAGGTCAACTTAAGGGAGCCAGCCACTGGTTGGTGTCTATCTTTCAACTGATTTTACTGGGGGCTGGAGCTGGGTTTATAGGCTCGGTTTTGGACCCTGTAGGCCATAGGGATCTCGAGTCTTATGGAATTATTTGAGCTCTCAATAGATACGGGAACTAGGTAAGGTGGTGATTACTGTTGTGGCACATGGCTATAGGGAGCCTTCATAATGTGATATAACTGAGCCTTAGTAAGAGGTACTATTTTGGCTATACTGGAAGTATTGAGGGGAGGGAGACTGGATCTACTTTGCGAGGAGGACTGGGACAGCTGTGATAGGAGCGTCTCTCTTACATTGCTCAGTCTTCATTCTATGGTATAGCTGAGGTGCTAATTTGGTTATCAGAGTATACAAGAAAGGTGAATGGGTTATTGTGGGTTAATAGAGGTTAGTAAAGGGGTTAGTCATGCATGGTTAGTTCATAGATAGGAAGAATTCCTGTGCTACCTGGCAATGACCCGGAAGTCAAAACAGGGGTCAGGTATACCTCCACAGGAGTGGGGGTTTCCCTCCTCGGGTGGGTAAAAAGGGGTATGTGCGCGCCCTCTCTCTGTGATGGTCGTCCGGCGGCTGTGGCTAGGGGCTTGCCATATCACAAGTGTTCGTAATAACCCTCTGTTTATGAGACAGATGTGGGTGTTCGTAATACCAAAACCGAAGGTGCCTTGACTAGCTGGTTTAATCGGTTGGGTTGTTAATTGCATGGTTTGCTGGATGCGGAGGAGACTGGGTTCCTAACTCTGCCACATTTATCTGGAAGTATGGCAATAGAAGTTAGTCACTGGCGAGGCGGCTAGCCTCACACTGACGATCATTTGGTACAGGGTTGTGAATGGGTTGTGAGGGAATAGATGGCATGCAAAGGGTTAATAAAGTTCTAATGGTGTTCCTTCCTACTGAGGGAAGGTAGGCTGGATAGTAGTATATATATAAAAGGTTTGAGAATGTTAGTAACCTCAAAATGAAGGATATTCAGGAGGTATGGTGGAGAGGCTAGGTCGGAAAGGAGTCGAGGAGCGTGGGGGGTTAACGAGAGGGAGAGGGTTAAGGGGGCTACGTGGAAGTTTGACCCTAAGGTCTCCGGGCGTAGGGGTGGCATTAGACTACAGTTGATATCGGAGTTTGGGGGTTAATGACAGGGAAAGTATGTTAGCCAAACGCTACCGGGGGATGAGCAATACGGGGTGGTATATGAGTCTGGAAAGGATAGAATCATGTGGACTGTGGGGCTGTGGGGAAGAGGAAGTTAACTGTAGGTGTGTGCTTGACTGTGGATAAAAGTAGGGAAAAACATGGTGTATTATTACTCGTCAATACGATGGTTATGGACACTGTTAATCTGACACTATTTCTTGCTGATCTAGTTGTTCCTGGGAACTGCGTTTTCTATGATATATACACCAAAGAAAACGGCAGTTCGTAGGGGTAGCTTCGGTATTGTTTCGTGGTGAAAATGCGTCGAGACAATGGTAAAAGAGGGTTGTATATACAATCTCTGGTTGGGGTAAGAATTAAAATTATTGCATGGTGGCTAACATCTTCAGTCATTGCTGTCTAGGTCTTACAGGAACAATGGTTCTATATACACTGGTGTACCCGTGGGTATCATAGTTTCTTATCAATTAGGACATGGGGTTTTAACATACTACTTCTCGGATGGGAGAACATATATAGATTTATGGGGGCGGTTGGTCTTCAGAAACTGAGTCTGGCAAGACATATTACTTCTTGGATGGGAAAAAAACCATACATAGATTTAGGCCTGTCTGAACTGGTTGGCATTGGCTCAACCTAGGGACAGGGCATTTGTGTATTCACCTGGGAAGAACATACATAGATTTATGGGGGCGGATGGTCTTCAGAAACTTAGTCTGGCAAGACAGGGGTTAACATATTACTTCTCGGATGGAAGAACATACATAGATTAATGGGGCGATTGGTCTTCAGAAACTTAGTCTGGCAAGACAAGGTATTTTAGCGTATGTTGATATTAATATCCTAACTTAGGGACAGGGCATAGGTGTATTAACTTAAGGTGTATTTATGTTCATCATCATGTAGGTAGAGGTGTAGGACACGAGGGGTAGTGTATACGAGAGGTGGGGGAAAGGTCAGTGGTTAGAAGGGGTAGGCAGGTGTGGTTTGGAGCTGCTTAGCCCTGCGGGCTTCGGCCTGTCTGAACTGGTTGGCTCGGTCACCTGGTCCATTCGTTCTGTGGGCCTTTCTTTCGGGTGTTTCTGTATGGTGTTCGCTCGTGGCTTCTGTGGTGGGCTTCTCGTTCTGGGGCATTTTATCAACAATAACATATAACATGGGTTAACAATGTGGCCGTAACCATGACACAAATAAACACGTCAACAATAACATATAACATGGGTTAACAATGTGGCCGTAACCATGACCCAAATAAACACGTCAACAATAACATATAACATGGGTTAACAATGTGGCCGTAACCATGACACAAATAAACACGTCAACAATAACATATAACATGGGTTAACAATGTGGCCGTAACCATGACACAAATACGACTTGGCGGACGCGCTCATTGATTAACACCTTACGAGCGGCCTATGCGGTTTATTTATATGTACCGCCCAGCGGGGTGTTTTTAGCCAAAATAGGGCTGTTTACGTGATCATTTTCATGCCTAAATAAGACCCAGAACGTAAAACAAGTACCTATCCCTGAAAGGGCATAAACAGAGCTTTCGAATGACACCATAACGATCCTTTTATGATGGCTAGTTTTCTTGCAATAACCGTGCAATGCGAGTGCAAAAAGCATGTAATTAGCCACTTTCCCGATATAATTCCTTATATAGCGAGTGAGAGAGGGAGGAGGGAGCTGGGATTCGTGTCAGTATGTTCGCCGCGGTGGTCTGGAGCAGTCATACGCTCGCTACTCTCCTGCCACCACTTGTCTCTCTCTCTCAGCAACATTACGTGCTGAAATTGCCACTCGAGTTATGTCGAGCGCCGCCACATAGTCCAGCTTTATTTAACTCGACTTATGTGGTGAGCCTCTAATTAAGGGTTAAGGGGGGTGACCTGTTTTTATTCTCCCTTTTTCTCTTTTTCTCTGGCTCGTATCCATTCGGCCCCATTGAACCTACCATATTGTTTTAAGATGTTTATCCCCATCCAGGTGTCTATTTCTTCCTGGCGAGAGATAGCGAGCCAGCATTGTATGGAGAAATCCGTTTTCGCCGGAGAAATTTTTCTATCGAAAAATGTACAAATTTAGCCTGCTATCAATTTTTTGTTTAAAGATATGCGACACTTGGATAGAGATAAACGTTTTAAATCAGTAGGCTGAATGGGGCTGAATGGATACAACCCAGAGAGAGAGAGGGAGAGAGAGAAAAAAAACACAAAGTGAAATGTTTTGTAGAGCGACTTGCCTGAGGATGCTTGGTAGGAGTGGCGAGAAGTGAGCAGCAGCCACCAGCACATGACAGTGAGCCATGTCCCGCTGTATTATCCTGGTTACAATGTCTGCTATCAGTCCAGAGGTTCTGTCAGTTACCAGCTTAGACTCATGGGCAAGCTTCGTCAACATTTCTTCTTGTTTTACTGCCATAGACAGATTTGTATTCATTGCCGGGTGTAGGCCTACTGCTGCTGTGCTTGACTGTTTATTAGGTTCATCAACAGCTCGCAATATCACCACACACACAACCAGTAGGAATACCACTCGCTTCATTTTCATCACCAAACTGGAATACAATTAATGTTTATCACAACGTTTACCTGCACAGGTTCCGATAAATAATCAAATCAATGAGCATAATCGGCTTATGATACTGATAATTTTGAATAGCATAAAGTGGAATAAATGACGACCATCAATCTGTATGAGAAAACAAAATAGAGTAGCTAGAAAAATAGATTGCAGGTTTCGTCTTACGGGGAAATACAGTAATAAAATTGGTTACAACCATTCTGGGATGAATACATTCATTATTTCAATAATTAGCCGGTATAACAACACATCACTAAGATAGGCAGTATGAGAGGAAAACCATCGGTAAACAGTCATATATTCCTGGATGAAATGTTTTGAAGGGGAGACCGAAACAACAAGTTTCATCAAAGAAGATGGAATACACAAATATATATATATATATATATATATATATATATATATATATATATATATATATATATATATATTATATATATATATATATATAGATATATATATATATATATATATATATATATATATATATATATATATATATATATATATATATATATATATATATATATATATATATATATATATATAAAGTATATTTCACAAATGAACGTGAGTTTCATGAATAATTGCTTTTACCTTCACCAATATTCGAACCACGGACAATCAGGACGCGAAGCCATGCTCTGACCCACTCTACCACGGCGTGATCAATATTTGTTAATCATTTCCTATTTATGTTAAGGCATAGGTTAATGAGATGGAGAAGTACTATAATATGGAGGAAATATTCCTCCATATCAAGTAGTAGGACCCAAATTTCAGAGTACCATACTAGGAATATGTACAACTATTCCTGAATAGGCTTAGTTGTAAATATCCCTTGTATAGTGCTCTGACAAATTATATTAAACATAAGATATCTCAAAAGTCATTCCATTCTATGCATCCTGTATATTATGAAACAAATCACTTGCCTAGGTCTGTTCGTGGTTTGGGGGTCGAAGCTTTGAACGATATCTGGAGCTAATGTTGTGAAAATCTGAAGCGAGTAATGGAGTGAGATGGGAGTTGGTTATGGACAAATTTCAATAATTCAATGTTGTAGATCTTGTAGAGGGGTGGTCCTGACTGCTATGCTGGTCCACAGTGTACTTATCTTAATGGTGGGATAAGTTAAACACTGGTAAAACTTGAAGTAGGTTCTTATTAGAGGAGAGAGTTGGATACAATGATAGGCACGCCTGTAGAAGGTGGAGACGCGATTCTATCTACTCGTAAACAATACCCCAAGCGGGAATAATGAACAACACTCATAACTGCCATATGGGCCCATATGATACAATTCTTATAAGTGAGTGCCTGTAAATATTATGGTACATATTTATTATAAAGAAATGTCACATATAGATATTGATGCACATATAAGTACTGGTGCACTTATTTATCATATACCTACACCTCCCTCCCCCTCTCATGCTCGTAGTTCATTCTCGAGCGGACTCCTTTTTCCTTGAGTCGTACTGAACAACGTGGGGCAACTGGGGGGTTATATGCTAAGGACATCTGTTTCTGGTCATTACAAGGGGCCACAGGGGACTGGGGGAGGGAGTCAACACTTTGGGGCACAGGGCGGAGAAAGCGGCGGTTTCGCCACCACACGCGACCACTAGGGAGACGTACCTCGTAGTCCCTGGACTTGCCAAGACTCATGACAACCGCCACCTTGTCCCAGCGTTGCGATGTCGGGTCTTGGATCCGAACTTGCTGACCGACACGTAACCTGGGGAGGGGTTGTGCATGTGCATCGTACCGGGTCTTAACCTGCTCGGCACAGTTGGCTGCACGTCTGTCACAGTCCTCGGCCTTGGTCTGCCACTCCTTAGCGAAGGATCGGGGATGGGCAGGGAGACATGTCCGAAGAGGATGACCATACAAGAATTGAGCGGGGGAGCGGCCAGTGAAGTTGGGGGTGTTCCGGAGTTCCAAGAGACCCTGGTCGAAGTCCTCACAATCAATGTTGCCAAGGGGTGCAGTCTTAAGGATGAGGGGCTTGATAGACTTCACTGCAGCCTCGGCATGGCCGTTCGATTGTGGGTAATGCGGTAATGTTACCACATGGCGAACTCCCCATCGCTCCATAAACTCCCGAAAATCGTGGCTGGTGAATTGTGGGCCTCCATCGGTCCTCAGACGGAGGGGATCACCAACTTCCCGGAAGTAGCGACAGAAGATCCTGATAGTCGCAGATGTAGTAGTGTCGCCTTTGCAGGGGAAGATGACAGGCCACCCCGAAAGACGGTTGACCACGACCAGGAAGGACTTCCCGGCAACCATGAAAAAGTCGGCCGAAACGGACTCAAAGGGCCTCGGAGGGTTGTTGTCATTCATGAGAGGTTGTTGTCATTCTGGAGGCTAGGCTGGAGGATCTGGCATGATTCGCAAGCATGAACAGTGCTGGCGATGTTGGAATCTATCCCCGGCCAGAATACAGTCTGCCTCGCTCTGCGCTTGGTGGCCTCCACACCTCGGTGACTGTCGTGGAGTTGCTGTATGGTGCGGCAGCGGAGAGCAGCAGGAACCACGATTCTAGGGCCATAGAGGACGAAGTCACCATCAGCATAGAGGTCGTCCCGTATTTTCCAGTATGGGAGCAAGGAGTTGTGGAGGTCATACCGGTTGGCAGGGAATCCTGAGGTGACGCAGTCGAGTAGGCGGACATACGAAGTGTCCGCTCTTGGTACGGCTTGAAGATCCTGTAGAGACCTGTCGGCGTCTTGAACTGAAGAATCTCCTGGGTTGATGACGTCCTTTGTGGTCACTACTGTCCTGAGGTGAGCGGCGGCAACCTCGCACCTGTTGACGTGTGTGATTTCCAAAATGGGCTTAGGAAAGTCAGGAGATATGATGGCTAACTCCCTGCAATGGCCGTAAGAAAGCAGAGGAGTCTGGACACTGTCGTATACTTGAATTAGGGCGAGACACGATCTCTTGCCTAAGGTGAGGGCTGCCTGGAACGCACCCAGAGCAGGTGCCATATGCCGTGAGCGTCATAATAGGCAAAGGGGCATGCAGACTGCTTCTAGGGATACCCAGACAATCAAGGTGTCGCTGGCCAATCACCGTAACGTCAGAACCTGTGTCTGGTAGCATCCGTAGGCGGGATTTGACATCACCGTACGAAAGGGTGACATAGATGGGTTGGGGGGTCTTGTCAGCAGAGGAAGAAGTTGATCCCACACGACGACAGTTGTTGTTCCTCGCCTCGTGAGACGTGTCGGAGTCGGAGGAGGCACCACTATTGCTTGGAGAACCACCTCGACGTTTTTCCTTCTTCTTCGTCGCCTGACAACACTTATCATAATGCCCAATACGGCTACAGAGGCGGCATTGGGCCTTACTGGCGGGGCACTAATTAACCTCTGAAGTGCGCATGGGGGGTATTAGACACCTCTGCCTGTGCGCATGTATTTGAGCTGTTTCCATCACTAAAATATTAATTTTACCATAAATAGCATTAATACTTATCCATATGCACCTATTATAGGTTGATTATAAAGGTATTAACCTGTTACAACAATAAAACAAGTGGAAACAGCGTTTGGATGGTCAAAATTGGCGATACAGGCCGGGAGTTACATAATGTATGGCTGAGGCAAGCTCCTTTCCCGCCACTTTTCCCCAAGGCTGGAGAGACACTGTCGATCGATACTCTCTCTCTCTCTCGCTTGCACTCGCTTGCTAACAGTGATGACAATGCCCTGCTTGCAACTCGCTAATGTTAGCACGAAAATATACCACAGAATAAGGGAATAACAGGGAAAATAGGTGATAACTGAAGGAGGGGAGGAAAGTGGGGAAGGAGGGGAGGTAGAGGAGTGATATTTTGCATGGCCCAGGGCAAAAAAAAAAAAAAAAAAAAAAAAAAAAATTGGTGTTTAAAATTGATTTTTTTTTTCCCTGACTCTTAAGAGTCTTCCCGCAGTCCGCTGGGCGAACTCTTAAGAGTCTTCCCGCTTAACTGTCCGTGACCAGTGGCCTTGTCGTCCACAGCCGTTGCAGGTGCTCTGGGCAGCTGGACACTTGTCCGACCCATGCTGGCGAGCACAACACTGGCAGAAATCAGCTGGCTTCAAAGAGGTCGTGGTAGGCGGAGTCCTGCTGTCTTCTTGAGCTTTCTTGTCTTGCTTGTTGTTGTTGTTGTTGTTCCCTAAGCTGCCTGGCCGAACAGCCCCGAGTCCCTGAGGAAGGCCATGGCCACGATTGGGCTTTCCCACAGCGCTCTCATTGAGTGTAGATTGTGTTGTTGGCGTAAGTGGTTGTGTGAAATGCAGTCTTCTATGATATGTTTAATGGTATGGGGTGCTGTGTTACATCCCGGGCAGGCGTCGACAACGGAGTCATCCAGTCTCTTCTGATAGCTCAGGAGAGCTGGATGGTGTCCGCATCTCAGCCTGGCCAGGTGGAGTCTGTCCTCGCGAGGAAGGGAGGATTCGGAAGGATGGATTTCGGGAGGTCGTGCATGCAGCTGCGTGTTGTCTGTGAGTGAGTGGATGGATCGGCGAGAGATATGAGTATGGATGTGCTTCTGGAAGTTGGTTCGGGGTGGGCAGGGAGGGAGAGAGAGGACAATAATTGTGTGTGATACCGTGTGCTGGGTGTTGTTTTGATATTTCTTGGTGTCTGTGGGTGTGTTGCCATGTAGTTTAGTGGGTGGTCTTGGTTCGTGGAGGCTGCTGCCAGGAATTGAGTGCCTCTCATGTCCAGATGGTCTTTGACTTTGAGGATTTGGGTTTCTTGATGTAGGTGATCTGTGGGTGCAGTAGCTGTGCAGCCTGTAATGATCTTCAAGGCTTTGTTTTGAATAGTCTGTAAGGTCTTATGATGTGTTTCAGCTAGGTTAGAAGCCCAGGCTGGGTTTGCGTATTCCATCACTGATCTTATGTATTGTTTATATACTGTGGTGGTAGTTTCTTTGTTGTGTCCAAATTTTGTGTGAGCAAGTGACCTGAGGGCGTTAAGTCTGGGTGTCAGTTTCTTTTTAATGTTTGTGGTGTGCTGTTTGAATGTCATATGAGTATCATATGTTACTCCTAGGATTTTGGGTGTGTGTGTATGTGTTAGGGGTGTGTTGTTTATGGTGAGTTGAGGGATGTATTCGTGTTCTCCTGTCCAGCTTGTGAGCAGGGTTGCAGTGGATTTGGCTGGGGCTAGATTAAGTCTGTTTGTAGTGCACCAGCCATGTAGTGTGTTGAGATAGGGTTGAAGGAGATCTGTTTCTCTTTTTGGGTCTTTGTGTGTGCATGTGAGTGTTATGTCATCTACATAGGAGGCTAAGTTTATTTGGGGAGTATTGGGTGTAGTTATATCGTGCATGTACAGATTGAAGAGTGCGGGCGATAGGACGGATCCTTGTGGGACTCCGTTTGGAAAGTTTCTGATTTTAGATGACTGATCGGCAAAAGATACGTGTGCACATCTGCCTGCTAGGAAGTTGGCCAGCCACCTTTTTGTGTTGTTGTGCATGTTTGTGTTGTAGATTTTGTGTGTTAGGTTGTGGCGGGGGATGGCATCGGAGGCTTTACTAATGTCGAGTGTGGCTAATAGTGATCTGTGTGGTGGTGTAGCTGAGTTGATGCCGTCAAAAGCTCTTGGTGTAAGGTCTGTGAGAAGAGTGTTTGTGGAGTGCAGTGGCCAAAAGCCATGTTGTGTTGGAGCTAGGGGTAGGTCATGTGTAATTAGTTGTAATACTAGGCGTTCCATGACTTTGGAGGGGAAGCAAAGGAGTGTGATAGGGCGGTGCGAGGAGGGTAGCGTGGGGTCTTTGTTGGGTTTGGGGAATGTGATGATGATACCATGCTTCCAAATGTCTGGTATTGTGTTGTGTGAATAGCTGTAGTTTGATATGTTAGTGAGTGCTTGTATGCCTTGTGGTCCCAGGTGTCTGAGGTGTATGTTGCTTATGTTGTCTAGGCCACAGGTGGGTGAGTGCTTGAGATTGTTGATGATATGCTTTGTCTGGTGATTGGTGAAGGGTGTATAGTCAGGGTCTGTGGGGAATTGTCTCTTACGTCGGATGACACGTCGGTCGTCTTTGTGAGGTTTTAGGTGGCTGACATGTGAGAAGTGTTTGATGAGAGTGTTTGCTTGTTGTTTACATGAAGGAGTAGAGTCTGTTGTTGTGATTGCAGCATGTGATTGTGTTGTGTTGCTGTTGGAAAGTGTGATGCTGTTTAGTGTTTGTAGAGTTTTTTGGGGTTTGTTTTGTGATCAAGTGTTTGTAGGAAGTTATTCCAATTTAGTTTTTGTTGTTCTTCTCACTCAGCCAAAGGCTGAGTGAGAATTTTGAAGAACAAAAGAAGATGTTCTGGAAGGAGGTAAATAAAGTAAGGAAAGGAGGACAAAAGAGGGAAGAGTCAGTGAAAGATGAAAATGGAGAATTACTAGTGGAACCAGTTGAAGTGAGGAAAAGATATGCCGAGTATTTTGAATCTTTGTTAAATACAAGAGATGGAAGAGAAGCAGTGATTGAAGCAGAGGTGGATGGAGATAGGTTACCCAGGCCATCCAGGTGGCGGGGAATGAATGAAAGGATTGAGGAAAATGAGGTGAAAGAAGCAGTGAAACAAATGAGAGCGGGAAAAGCAGAAGGTTTGGATGGTATTGCTGTGGAGTATATAAAGAAGGGTGGAGATGTGATAATAGATTGGTTGGTGAGACTTTTCAATGTGTGCTTTGCTGTGTCAATGGTACCAATAGACTGGAAGAGTACATGTATTGTGCCGTTGTACAAGGGGAAGGGAGATCGGCAGGAGTGTTCAAGTTATAGAGGTATTAGTTTATTGTCAGTGGTCGGAAAGCTGTATGGCAGGGTGTTGATAGAGAGGATAATAAAGTGTACGGAAGTTGCAATAGGAGAAGAACAGTGCGGTTTTAGGAGGGGAAGAGGGTGCGTGGATCAGATGTTTGCAGTAAGACAGTTATGCGAGAAGTATTTAGAGAAGCATAAGGAGATATTTTGGGCTTTTATGGACTTGGAAAAAGCGTATGATCGTGTGGACCGTGAAGCAATGTGGAAGGTGTTAAGGATTTATGAAATAGGAGTAAATTTGTTAGAAGCAGTTAAGAGTTTTTATGAAGGGAGCAGAGCATGTGTGAGAGTAGGAAATGGTGAGTTGAGTGAATGGTTTGAGGTAAAGGTAGGTTTGCGACAGGGTTGTGTAATGTCACCATGGCTGTTTAATATGTTTATGGATGGTGTGGTGAGGGAGGTGAAAAGGAGAACTATGGGAAGAGGGTTGGGTTTAGTAGGAAAGAATGGTAGAGATTGGGAGTTGAATCAGTTGCTGTTCGCTGATGACACAGCATTGGTGGCGGATTCTGATGAGAAACTGCAGCGGGTAGTCAAAGAGTTTGGTGTGGTTTGTGGAAGGAGGAAACTGAAGGTGAACGTCAATAAAAGTAAAGTAATGGTGTGTAATAGGGGAGAGCATAGGGTGAATCTAGATGTGAGGCTGGATGGGGAAATATTGGAACAAGTAGAGTGTTTTAAATATCTAGGAGGAACGATAAGCAGGAGTGGAGGTATGGAAGTGGAGGTAAAACAGAGAGTGTGTGAAGGAAGGAAGGTTTTCGGAGCAATGGGAAGTATGTGGAAGACGATAAATCTCAGAGTGAAAGTAAAAAGTGCACTGTATCAAGGAATTGTTGTGCCAACAGTTATGTATGGGGCTGAGACATGGGCTCTGAAGAAAAAGGAGAAAAGAGGGCTGGATGTGATGGAGATGAGCTGCTTGAGGAGTATGTGTGGAGTTACTCGTAGTGACAGATTGAGGAATGAAGAGATACGTAGGAGAGTGGGGCAGCAGGAACATTTGTCAGCTAGAGTGGACAGAAGGGTGCTGAGCTGGTATGGTCATGTTGAATGAATGGGAGATGAAAGGCTTACAAAGAGAATATGTGAGTCAGGTACAAGGGGAGATAGAAGGGCAGGAAGACCCCCATTGAGATGGAGAGACTGTGTAAGAAAGGCTTTGGATGATAGAGGAATGACTATAGATCAGGCAGGGGAAGTGGTGGTGGACAGAAGTGAATGGAGAATGCTTGTGAATAGTTGAGTGAACACGTGGTCATTTGGAGTAAGGGGTCGGGCGCAAGTTGGACTAGATAATAGTCCATCAGGCGCCTGGCCCGGGGAGACGATTAATATGAAGGGTGTGCCTGGAAGTGTGGTGGGAGGGCTTGTGGCTTTGGCTCCGCTGCATGTCTGCCTGCCGAGATCGGAACCTCTCCGGCTGGTCAGGGGCCGGGGGAGTGCTGGAGCGACCTTGGTAACCCTGGTCTCTGGGTCTTCTCCTGGGTGACCTGGATGTGTGAGAGTTTGTGTTTTTTATGTGTTTATTTTTTGTTTTATGTTGTTTTTGTGTTTTCCCTGTTCTTGCTCTGTCTTGAGTCGGCTACCCCCAAAATGGGGATTGGGCCTGAGCATATAGATAGATAGATAGAGTATTTTTTTGTTAGTTTAGGTGTTGAGTGCTTGAATTTGTTGTGTGATGTCTTGTGTGTGGGGTGCTGGGGAGTGTTTCAGTATGTCGCGTTGTCTGATGAGGTTTTGAATTTCTGGTGTGAAGTTGGGGTTGTGTCTTTTTCTGTTACCTCTTGGAATGTGTTTCTTGTCAGCATTTTGGATAGTTGTATTGAGTATGTGTACAGCATTGTTGATGTTAGTGATGGGTGTACTGTTTAGAGTTGTGAAGTGTTGTTCTGTCTCATTTGTGAATGCTCCCCAGTTAGCTCTTTTATAATTGGTGTAAGTGTGTTTGTGGCTAGCTGGGGTGAGTCTGGTTTTGGTGGTGATAATGATCGGGAGGTGGTCAGAGCCTAAGGTTCTGACCACCCTCCAGGATGTTGTGGGGGCGAGTTCTGGGGAGCAAAAGGTGATGTCTGGAGATGATGGGTTATAGAGGACTTGGTGAGGAATATGGGTATGTTGATGGATGTCGTTAAGGATGATGAGGTTATCAGTTTGGTTTTGTAGTACCAGCCCTCTGTCTGTGTCGGGGTAGTCGACAAACCAGGCCGACGTCTTGGCGTTGAAGTCACCACCCAGGATGATGTGTGGGGTGTTTGTGATGTGTTGTAAGTGTGGTCTGTATTAATTTGGTACTGTAGGGGATGTTTGGGGAGGGATGTATGTGTTTATGATGGTTATGTTGGAGTTGTTGCCAGTGCATATTTTAATTGATTGTATTTCTGTTGTGTTATCATTTGGGGGGAGGAGGGATTTGGTTTGTACACTGGTTACTATGTATGATATTTCTTTGTGTACCAGGGTGATGAGTCCACCGCCCCCGCCGACAGCCCGGTCTTGTCTGATGGTGGTGAAATTATGAAATGTGGGTGTTTTTGTGTTGTGCAGAGTTTTGTTTCTTGTAAGATGGCAATGTGTATGTTGTGTTGTTTGATGAAGTGTGAGAGTTCATGTTTCATTGTGTTGATGCCATCTATGTTCAATTGAAGAATGTTAATGTTATGTGCACGATATATGTTGGGTGCTGCTGCACGAGGATGGGGTGGGGGTGAGGGGGGGGGGGGGGGGGGGTGAGGGAGGGGCGGGGGGTTGTGATGGGTGGGGTGGGGGGGGGGGGAAATTGGGGAGCAGGAGATGGGGGGGGAATGGATTAGGATGGGGTGTGGTGTGTTGAGTTGAGGATGTGGATGGTATGGGAAGGTTAGGTGGGTTAGGGAGGAGAGGTGGACGGGTTTTAGGGGGGGGAGTGGATGATATGGGAAGGCTAGGTTGGTTGGGGAGGAGAGGTGGACGGCTTTTAGGCGAGGGATTTGACTGGGAGAGGGAGGGGCATGAGGAACAGGTCCAGGTGTTCGTGTAGTGTTTCTTGGAGGCAAGTGTTGTACAGGTGAAGTGGGTCCAGTTCCTGCATGAATTGCAGAGAACTGAACCCTTAGTGTGGCGACTCGAAGTGATGGGTTTTGAGCAAGTTGGACATATGTATGTGTACGTGGGTCCTGGGTTGCTCTCAATGTCTCCGGCTAGAAGAAGTCTTCGAGAAATGACAGCCGGAGAGTCATTTCTCGGTGTAGGAAAAACTGTGTGATGTGTGTGTGGTGTGAGAGGTGTGGAAATTCCCGGCGCGACCGAAGCCGCTCCAAGGACCCGTGCCCCCAGGGAGGGGGCAGGGGATGGTTGTGACGGTTTGGCTCCCGAAACTGCTCCCCTCGGCCGGCATCCGGTTGTCCTCCACTGGTCGTTGATCTTGTCTCCAGCCGTGGAGGGTCGGCAGCCATCCGCGGTTGGCAGCTCCGGGAGGTGGTCCTACGGCGTAGACGCCGCCACAAGATGCCGCTTGTAGGAAGAGATGGCTCTCAACTGGTCAGAAGGAGCACTAGTGGCCGTTGTCGCAGATCTAGCGGCCTCATATGAACGGCATGTAGTTACAACGTCCTGTAGTGTTGAATTGGAGTCCAGAGAGATGAGTTTCTGTACCACCTCCTTGTCTCTGATGCCCATAAGGATCACCATTTTGAGCTGTGTTTCCTCGCAGACAGACAAATTTCCAGGGCACACATCAACTTCCTCTGAAATTTGTTTAAGGCGGACATAAAACTCCGCAAATGACTCTCCTTCAAGCTGTGAGCAACTTAACAGCTATCGTCGACGAAGTGCCTCATTCCTTAGTCCCTTGATGTGAGTCTGCAGGGCGTCCAACACCTAATCAACCGTCTTGTCAGTGGAATGGGCGATCTGAAGGGTGTGTTCTAAGATGCGCTGCATTTCAACGGTAAGACACATGCGAAGCTGGATCATTAATTTTGCTTTGCCGGAGGTAATTTGGAGAGGTACACCATTACTGCGTAGTCCTCCCAGCGTCGTCTCCACTCACGGAACATTTGAAAGGTGGCGTCGGCTTTCAGTGGTGGAGGGGTCTGGGCTGTGGCATTCTGTGGTGGTGGAGGTGCTGAAGGGTTTGAAGGGGAACTTGTTGCTGCTGGGTCATGGAATGGGCCAACAGTTGAATTAAAGCCTGGAATTTAGCATTCTCCTCTTCTCTTCTGATAGCATCCTCATGGCTCCTTCGTTCATCAGCCTCTCTTCTCACTAGCTCATCGTGCTTCCTAGATTCCTCCAGATACTTGATGAACTGTAGGAAATCTGCCCCAGAAGGAGCTGAGGGAGTAGTTGGGGGGTGAGGAGTGAGGTGGTGTGGATGTGTGGGAGATAGTCGTGCTTGATAATTTTCCTGGTCTGACATTATCTTGGGTAGGTGACAGACAGACAGGTAGATAACAAAAACAGAAAGAAACCCCCACTGGAACAATTTTTCTGGGAAATAACAGGGTTCTTGCTCATAAAAGTTGCTGGTAACTTGTGTGCGTGTGACTGTGTGTGCAACGGTCCCAGTGTGTGCGTGCATATGTGTGTTCACTTCCGGGCCTCGTCAGGCTCCTCAGTGTTCCTCTGGCCGTGGTGAGGGGAGGGTGTGCTGCTTCACGCGCTCGCCTCCCAATGTGGGCCAACGCTCATGATATGCTTACGCAGGCTTACACACATAATAAATGCACACAAAACACTGTACTAGTAATGCACAACACTTCACTGCTCACACTGTAGGCCTACATCCAGGGGGCACTGAACACTGTATTCCAAGGTAAAATCCGGGGTATTCACTTCAAACTTGCTGGCTGGGCTTGAAGGAAGATGGTGATTTCAAAATCAACTTTTTAAACTCTGTATATACACACTGCGCCATGTAGAGGGGTGGTCCTGGCTGCTATGCAGGTCCACAGTGTACTTATCTTAATCTCTCTGCTGCGTACCCTATGTAGCATACACCATATGCCTGTGCGGAGGTATTTACACTGTTTCCTCACTAAAATCGTTATTTTACCATAAATATCATTAATACTTATCCATATGCGCCTATTTTACATTAAATATGAAGATAGTAACATGTTACAACAATAAAACAAGGGGGAAAAGTGTTTGGATGGCGAGAAACGTGAAATAAAGTAGAGCGGTTCAGTCATGAACTTTGAGGAGAGAGAGACCACATCCTCCCTCCACCAGCTCTGGTGAGAGACTGGAGGTAGTGCGGGCTACGAGTCTCTCTCCCTCCTCTACCTCCACCCTCCCTCACCACCTTCAAGCTGGGGGGCGAGTTTTGGCGCCATAAATAAACCGATAATTACAGGAATAAGAGAAAAATAGGTGATAATTGAAGGGGGGGGGGGGAAAGGGGGGAAGGGGGGGATGTGGAGGAGTGATATGTGACATGGCCGAGGGGCAAAAAAAAAAAAAAAAAACAAAAAAAAAGTTTCAAGTGCTACTGGCGCCTTTTAAACATTTTTGTTAAGGCCTAGGATCTTAAGAGTCTTCCCGCAGTCGCCCAGTGAAACCTCTTAAGAGTCTCCCTGGAGCTGCCGGGTTAACCTATAAAGCGCGCGCAGGGTGTAGCGAACACCACACTTCTGGGCGGTACTATTAGGCCTCTTTCCTGCCTAAAATTGTAATTTTACGATAAATATCGTTATTACTTATTCATATGCGCCTATTTTACCTTTACTATTAGTAGGGTCATTTGCTTGGAATCCGTGACCATTTTGTTACTACCTTTTTCTCTCGATGGATTTGACAACCTGAACCATTTTAAAGGAAAATTAGCTGCTATGCCCCTCTGAAAAATGACGGCTAACTCTGCTAGAGCCCAATATTCAAAATGGCCACCAACGCCATCTTGAAAAACATGAAATGTAATATCTCTGGCATCAGATGAGCTACAAGGACGAATGAGGTGTCCTTTTTCACTAATTCTGGCATTACAAATCCACTGGAATGGTTATTGTATTGTATTGTATTGTATTGTATTGTTATTGTATTGTATTATACTAATTGTACATACTAATCTGCCACTTCACTGTCACTACATGATTCACTGTATGAGCCACTATCAGAATCACTGTTCTCACTTTCGCTGCAATCATCACTGTTGTACTCTGCCTGCGGTGTATATCTAATATTACTTTTTTTCTGTTTCAGATGGATCGCATGCCCATCTGATGAAAATCGCCGACTTGTGAAGTGACCGAAATAATGGATAATAGAAGAGAGAGTGAAGAGTTACTAGACAAGACATTAAATGAATACGAGTGCATTTTACTCTGTGGTAAGCGATGTACCGCAGATGATCGTTTGGAAAACATTACACCTGAGAAGTGGGAATCCATCCGGGAAAAGTCTTTACAATGGAAAGAACTTGATAAGTTTCAACATACACATGAAAATATGGATTGGGAGAAGGGACCAAAGGGTCACCACATGCATAACACTTGTTACGCATCATTATCCAGCAAGCGCAAGCTGTCTCAAGCCGAAAAACGCAAACACAAATCCGAGGAACGTCTTGAAAGAGATGAAGCATCAGATCAACAAGACACTTCCCCAGAGGCCAGTGCACCTAAAAGGCTCCGCTCCAGTATGGGTGTCCTTCACGATAAGACTCTATGTGTGTGATGCATGAAAGGGGCATACAAGAGTAGTGATCGTGACAAGCAGATTTTACTCCTATCAACAGTAGATGCCTGGACTAAATTCAAGTTATGTACTGTTCGTCTGGAAGATGAGGTCATGAGATTGAGACTTGACATTCTGATTGCATCCATCCCAGATAGTCAAACAGCATTTGGGTTGGAAATCCGCTACCATCGTGCGTGCTGGCGCAAATATGTAAGCTACCACAAGCCCCTTTCAGATGAAAGCACTCAACATCTACAGCGTGTAAACCTCCGAGAGGCCCAAGCTCTCTTCTTTCATCATATTCGTCAAGTCATCTTCAAAGACCATGAAATTCGCACACTGCAAGGCCTGCTGCAGGACTATAAGCTCATTATCTCAAATCACGGACATAACTCAGTAGGAAAATCCAGCTACTTAAAGGAAATTCTCGTCAATGAATTTGGGGAAGACATCGGATTTCATGAACGCATTCAAAAGAATGTGAGTGAACTGGTATATGATACAACAGCAGCAGGTACATACATCGAGGCGGCAATATCTTCATTGGGTGTCAGCAATGATCAGTTGGTGATGAATGTTGCGGCACGACTCAAAGAGCATGTCATCAGGACAAATACTATTCCCTGGCTCCCATATATACACGAGTTGGAGAGAGAAGAAGACCTCAGTGAGCTCCTGCTGAAGCTGCTCACATGGCTGAAACACCCAAATAAATCTGCAATTGATGACAGTCCATCCGTTCGATCGATTGCATCTATCCTCACAAGCTACATCACTGGAAAACGCACTGCATTTGAGATAAATCTGTCTGTCTTGCTACATGGACTGACCAAGAGTAGGGAGATAGTCGACATAATGCACAAAGATGGACTGGGCATCAGTTACAATGACGTACTTATGCTGTAAGATTTTTGGGTGGTCAATGACCTCAATTGCTCATCTGATTGCCCCTTCGAACTAGCTGAGGGTAAGCCTGCTATCGCTATAGTCGACAACGATGACTTCAAGAGCGACACACTGACCGGTGCTGGCCAGTCTCACCGCACTAATGTCATGTTTGTGAAGCCAGAATCATTTGATACAGAACTTCCTTCCGAGAATCACAAGGATAGACCAGTTCCCGGTGCCAACTTTGCATCAAACCTCTCGACAACTCTCAAAGAGCTCGGAAGTGAAATGCAAAAAGTCAACCCATACAAGACAGCGAAGCGTGGGGAACCACCTGTCAGGAAGCCACCAGCTGATCAAAGTACTCCTCCTCCTGACACATCGGTGCAAAGAATTTGTGGTGTGATCCATGCATTGGGCGCAAGATGACCGAATGAGACCTAAGCCAGAAGAACAGATTGTGCCTGGGTTTTCAGGATTTCACGCCAGCATGTCAAATGCAGATAAGAAGAGTCGAGCAATATACCACATGACCTATCCCAACCCACCCAGTAAGACAATTCTCAATGATGTGATGTGTAAGCTTGCAAAATCAATCGAAGCAAAAAAGATGCCTTTTGCAATAATTGTTGGTGATCATCCTGTCTACGTGCTCATGCTAGAGTTGAAAAGTGAGAATGCCGAGCTGTTCAGCAAAATCTTACCATTCATGGCACCCTTCACACATCCAAATGTCGTTCATCTACACTATATACAAGAGGTTTAAGGGATCTGGCATCTCAGATGTGTTGGTGGCAGCTGGTGTTATTGCAGACGGGTCTGTTGATCAGGCCCTTCGTGGAAAACATGTTAAGCGTGGGGTTCGCTGATTGCGACTATTCTACGAGACTCTGGTCCACCATGTCATAGACAAACGTTTGGAAGATTCCCCTTTATTTATTAGTGGCCACTCCATCATTGACGAACATGCCTATTACATAAGGCATCCTCTTCAAACACTAATTCGCCGTAGTTTGAATCTACCACGCAGAGCATTTAAAATCTGAGGAGCCTTCATCATGAGCGCACGCGACCTCACTCATGGCTTCAGTCATTATGAATTGGGTTCTCACTACGAAAAAACTTTGTAAACAATAAAAACAAAAAGAAAATAAGAATAACTATCCAATAAGCTTTCCATCATATCGTGGATGTACTTGTGTGGATCTTTGACCAGACGCTGATTCAGGCGTCATTCTTCCTTCTCTGCTCTGCGATCAGCCGGCCCGGACGTGTCTCTCCACGCTTCGCTGGTTCCGCATTTGCTGCGTCCCTAGTGAGTTTTTTCTCATTTGTTTACTCCGGGATGTATCGAGTAAGGTTAGGATATGCTTAGCAGGAGTGTCCTGGGCTGGTTGCCCGCAGTGCAGTGTATTTTGGGTCGTGTGTTTGGGGCATCTATTTCGGATGTACCCTCGTGGTCCTGTTGTGGACAGGTGAATTTTTTGTTTTTTCATAGTTGAGTTAGCTTGTGATGCAGGCGGCTTTCATTACGTGGTTAATTCTGCTGCCTTTTATCTTTCTGATGGGGTAGCGTTGCTTTGCTGACGTTCCCAGCATATTTTACTTCACTTAGTGAAGTTTTTTCTGGGTCCCGAGTCGGTCTTCCCTTGGTCGGAAGTTTTTGCTACAGTGGTGTGTTGGCGGTGGTTCCTGTTGTTATATTTCCAGTGTTTTTTGTTTATATCTCAACAGTTCGTGTGCCGTTTGCTTAGGCCTAGCCAGCCGCTCGTAGCTTTGCCACATGTACAAGTGTTATTGATTTATTTTGTAAATATGTCCTACTGTGTCATGTGTATCCGGGTTTAGTTGTGTATTGGCTAATTCCACGGTCTATGTTTGTTTCCTGGTTTAGTTGTGTATTGGCTAATTCCACGGATTATATTTGTGGTCCCTAGGTTAGTCGTGCTTGGCTATCTCTCGGGTCCTATGTACGTTCAGATGGTGTCTGTTCGGGGTGGGTTACTTTCCGGCGGGTTTTCTCGGTTTCACCATGAAAACTCCGGCCGTGAGCCGTGTTTGGCCACGCGTGGTTTCAAATCAGGCGGGTGTCCCTGGCGAGTTGGTGTCTGTGGCTCTCCAAGACTGCATCTCTGTGTTGGTGCCTGTTTTAGGCTCCCTATGATTCCCGGCGGATTGGTGGTACCCATCTAACATTGTTCATGCGGACATATGTTATGTAGTTTTTCTACCCGGTTTTACAAACCAAAGGAAAAAACCCTAGCTGTTGTTGTGGGCTTTCCTCCCCGGCGATCTTTTACAAAGAAGTGGGGATAGGAACTTATGGGGTTAACGTTTAAGACATCAGATCTCACCCGGCGGGTGTACCTTGTTAAGGTGGGATGAACGAATTGGTAATTCAGTTTAGTTAACCGGTCCATTTTAGTGATACTATGTGTATCGCCGCCCTCACTCTTACGGCGATCGAAGGCTCAATTAGGGTTAACGTATTTTTTCATAAGTTGGCCACACCCGGCGGGTGCTCCTGGGAGGGGGAAATATGGAATTTACAATTCAAGCAAGTTATCCAATTAATTGAGAGATACGGCTCTGTATCGCCGCCTTCACCATACGGCGATCTATGTGACAATTCATTAGAAGTCAGGTCTCGTATCAGCCTGCCCTGTGTTAATCTGCTAGATACTTCAGGAGCCGGCGTCTTTGTGGGGGGTTGTTTTCAAAATTGAATCTTGTAACAGTCACCGCCAGAAAGACTTTATAAACGCCATACTGGTCTTTTATATTATGTCAGAGGATATTCTAAAGTCATGTCTAGATACGGAACCAACGTTGACGAACCACGACCGACTAAGGACATGCCTTCGGACATTCTGAGAATGGCTACGTGGAATGTTAGTGGCATGAATGATGGCACAAAAGAGAGAGAGGTTCTGGAAGTGTTAGTGAATGCCAGGCTGGATGTATGTGGAATGACAGAGACCAAATGGAAAGGTTCAGATGTGAGAGAGTGGGAGTGTGGAATGGGTGTGTGTGCTGGAGTGAGTGAAGGAACAGCGAGAGAAGGTGCATGTTTGTTTGTAAGTAGCAAATGGAAGGAATGTGTAAGAGAGTATGGGTCTGTGGGTTCAAGGATTGTGTGGGTGAGAATGAAAGTAGGAATACAAACGTGGGTGATTGTATGCGTGTATGCCCCGACAGAGGATATACTTGAAAGAAAGAAAGAGGAGTTCTGGATGAATGTGGAGGCGTGCCTGGAGAAGTTTGACAAGAACGAAAGAATATTTCTGATTGGGGATATGAATGGTAAGGTGGGTGATAGGAAAGTTGAGGGAGTGGTGGGAGGGTGGGGGGTACCATCAGAGGTGAATGGGAATGGTAGTGCACTTGTGGACGTATGTGTGGGGAGGAGGCTGTGGATAGCCAACACCTTCTTCCGACACAGAATGATCCACAGGTACACGTGGAAACGGATGTTGACGATGAAGGATAAGACAGTGGTGGAACGAAAGTCATTGATTGATTATGTATGTGTGGATGAACGAATGAAGAAATCTGTGATGGATGCTAGGGTGTATAGGGGTATTGGAGGGGGTCTGTCTGATCATTATGTAGTGGTAGCTAAGGTTAGGATACAAAAGAAGTGGGTGAGGAGAGCGGGAGGGAGGCGAGAGGAGGGTGGAATGGTGAGGAGGGTGGAGAGGTTGCAGGAGGAGGAAGTCAGGGAGGAGTACAGGAGAGCAGTGGAAAGACGACTAGGTGGGTTCGACCTGGAAGTTATGGAGGAAGTGGAGGAGATGAGCAAGGTGTTTAAGGATGAGATCTGTGCAGCATGTGAGGAGGTGTGTGGAGTGAGGAGAAGAGGGAGGGGAGTGAAAGGTACAGCATGGTGGACAGAAGAGGTAAGAATAGCTGTGGAAGAAAAGAAGAAAGCATATAGAGAGTGGTTGGGTAGTAGAGGGAATGTAGATTCCGAGAGGCAGAAACGAGCGAGGTACGTGGAGAGTAAGAGGGTGGTGAAGAGAGTAGTGACGGAAAGTAAGAGAAGAGTAGATGAGGAATTTGGAAGGAATCTGAGTGTAAAATGGAGGGAGAGTAAGAAACTGTTATGGAAAAAAGTCAAGAAAGTTAGGGAAGGTAGCAAGGGAAACAGTAAGGGTGTGAAAGATAAGAATGGGAGAATGCTAGCCGAGAAGCAAGAGAGAGTCGAAAGATGGAGGGAGTACTTCAGTGAGTTGCTAAATGAAAGGAATGAAGAGCCAGCAAACATAGCTGGATATGGTATGGGAGGGAGAAGAAGAGAAGTAGTGGAGGAGGAGGTGGGGATCAGGAGGTCAGAAGTGTGGGAAGCCATGAAAAGAGTGAAGTTGGGGAAAGCACCAGGAACAGATGGAGTGTGTGGGGAAATGTTGAGGTATGGTGGTGAGATAGTGATAGAATGGGTATGGAAAATGTGCAAACTAGCATGGGAGAAGGGGAGTGCACCCGATGACTGGAAGACTGGCATAATAGTCCCCCTATATAAGGGCAAAGGGGAAAGAGGAGTGTGTGGTAACCACCGAGGAATATGTCTTCTAAGCGTAGTAGGGAAGGTATACAGTAGGGTAGTGATTGAGAGAGTGAGAGTGAGAACGGAGAAATGGATAGGCGACGAGCAGGGAGGTTTTAGGAAGGGAAGAGGATGTGTAGATCAGATTTTTACCCTGAATTGTGTTGTGGAGAAGTATCTGGAGAAGAAACAAAAGGTGTATGTTGCCTTTATGGACTTAGAGAAGGCCTATGACAGAGTGGATAGAGAAGGTTTGTGGAAAGTACTTAGAATATACGGAGTAGAGGGCAAGTTGCTGAAAGCAGTGAAGAGCATATATGAGGGTGCAAAGGCGGCAGTACGTGTGGAGAATGAGCAGAGCGAGTTCTTTGACCTGAATGTTGGTTTGAAACAGGGGTGTGTGATGTCCCCGTGGTTGTTTACTGTATATATGGATGGAGTTATGAAAGAAATACTATCAAGAGCAGTGGATGTTGGTGTATCGCTGAAAAGGGAGGGAATTGAGTGGAAGCTACCTATACTGCTGTTTGCGGATGATACAGTTCTGATGAGTGATAATGAATGGGAGTTGCAGGGTCTGGTAAATGAGTTTGGAACAGTGTGCGAAAAACGGAATTTGAAGGTAAATACGGGGAAGAGCAAGGTTATGGTCTTCGAAAGGGGGTGAAGTCACAGAGTGTGAGGTGAAGCTGAACGGTCAGGCTATGGAGATCGTCAACTCTTTAAGTATCTGGGCAGTGTGTTGAGTAAAGATGGGACTATGGGTGAAGAGGTGCGGGAGAGGGTACAACAGGGGAAGAGGGTTGTAGGAACGCTAAAAATAGTAACAAGAAATAGGGTGGTCAGTATGGAAGTGAAGAAGTCCTTGCATGACAGTGTGGTAATCCCGACACTGACTTACGGAAGCGAAGCATGGACGTTGGTTGAGAGACTCAGACCAAGAGTGAGAGCAGTGGAAATGAATTACTTAAGGAGTGCGTGCGGAGTTACATGGAGGGATAGACAGACTAATGAGGAAGTAAGAAGGAGGTGTGGTGTGGAGGTAGATGTGCTGGAAAGTGTGAAAAGGAACAACTTGAGATGGTTCGGCCATATGGAACGTATGGAAAGCGAGAGAATGACTAAGAGGGTGTACGAGAGCGAGGTGGAGGGACAGAGGGGGAGAGGTAGACCGAATATGAGGTGGAAGGATGGAGTGAGGAACTACATGAATGAAGGCGGTGCTGGTTGGGGGGAGGGGCGTCGACTGACTGGGGACAGAGGTGCATGGGGGCGGTTCGTTCGTGGCCACCCCTTCGGGGATCAAGGCGTCAGGCAATAGATAGATAGATAGATGTCTAGATATTCGGATATCTTTATAAAAAAAACGCTGCATAACGAGCTGTAATCATTGTGGGATTACGCCTCGTTATCCGGCGGGTTATGAACACTTGTGTGCGATCATTTTGGGTTAACCTTATGAGCATTAATTCCTGGAAATTTTCCTTTTTTTCCAGGGCTGGGCCCCGGCGGACCAATACAGACCCTGCAGTAAGTCCCCACCAGTCTCTGTCATGGCTACCTTTGCCCCGGTTTTTGCTTTATGCATTAATCCAACCTGTGCCGGTATCCCTATTTTTGCGCACACTCTTTGTATCAGGTGTGTTAGATGTCTAGACCGTTCAAGAGGTCTGTGGGTGATGTGCAACTGTTCCTTTTGCTCCCAACTAAGTGTCAAGGTCCTCCAAGATAATGATAAGACCGCAGCGGTCGCCTTACGAGAAGTTCGGCAACAAATGTCAGCGTATACTACGATTGTGGCTCATAAGTCACTTCAATGTGACAACGTCCCTCTTTGGGATAGGCTTCTTCTTGAGCACCCTCCCCCTAATAAACGTTCCTCTCGAGTAACTTGTCATAAGCCGGCGGAGACTGGACAGGGTTCTGTGTCATCTCCTGCCCCTGCTACTTCGAAACGTCACCGTGAGCCTACACCCCCGGCGGCAGTCTCCTCGTCTCCGGCGAGATCTAGGTCTAGGTCACCCCTTAGACACCAGCCACCCAGTCTTGCCTCTTCACCATCGAGTAAGAGGAGTAAGACAGAAAGTTCCACCAGGGGTCACGGCGATAAATCCTCCAAATCAAAGAGTAGTTCACGGTCACATCGCAGCCATAAATCTTCCAAAAAGGATTCCCATGATAGAAAGGCCTACCGACACTCACCTGTTTCTAGTGCTTCTCGTCATACCTCTACCCCAGACAGAGTTGGTGTTCGGTCTCAAGGGTCCAGTGTAGTACCTGTACCTAAAGATGATTTACCCATTAACATTTTAACCCTGGAGTTGGGGGGTTCAGAGGACTCAGTGGTTGAGAGTGTTTCAGACTCCCACGGGAGTAGAGGCCAAGGCCTAGGTGTTTGGCAATATTCTCGTCCGGGGCCTGACCACCCACTTCCGGCTCAAACTATTCACACAGTGGCTGACGTCCATCGGGACGCGGCGATCCCTTCCTCTACTCCTAACTTATCTTGGCAACAAGATGGTACCCCAGCTTCGGCGGGATCTTCTCAGATGGAACAGGATGACAAAGACGAGGTTTCGATGATATCGGTTATGGAAGGGCAAGAGTCAGGTTCAGGCTTCGATGCCGCACAAGATCTTAATGATTCATCAGTGAGCACATCATCAAATCAATTTGTCACTGCACAGGAAATTGATGGGCTACTTGATAATGCTTTATCTAGATTTTTTGGCCAACAGCAGGAAACTCCCACTGTGGACTTGGGAGCTCCCACGACAAGCTCTACGGTACGGCCTCTGATGACTTCTATTGCTTTGCCTCAGATCACTCACCCCCCTCTATGTCACCATCGGTGGTTACTAGGCCTGCTACGGCGGCATTGACCACTTCGAATGTAAGGGTTATAACGGATGTCAATCCGCCCCCTCTAGACAGAGCGCCTCTCAAAAAGGTAGCTATGCCCTTGCTTTATGGACCAGACGAGTCATGGGTCCTTTTGACCCCCACTAAACCAGAGCTAGCCCAATCTACCTTGTCAGGGGAGCTCCCAGTGCCGCGTGAGTGGGTCATCCAGGGCAATAAATCTAAGAAATGAAGGGCCTTGGATACTTTGGGGAATGTGCTAGATGTCAACATCAAGGCTATACCTAGTTATTATCACCAGGACTATTTTGTTTATACTGCTAAGCCTGCTTTACCCCCTGCCTCAGCTTCAAGATTGTTTTCTGACTGGTCTAAGCATGATGGGTTTAATGACATTAAGACACTGTTAGCTCTCACTCCAGAACTCGATTTGAAAACCGTCACAGACGCGGCAGCTAATCCAGTCTTGAAGGTGGGGCAGTTGGGCCCAGGACCTTGGTTGGAATGGGAGACAGAGGCTCAAATCTTTGCGACCACATTTACTTCCAAAACTTCCCACCAGATCCCTCAAGATACTCATTCTTGGTTCTCCATGCCAGTGTGTTTTGCCGGCGGAGTCCCTTCGGCTTTGTTTGCTTTCTTAGCTGCCCCTAAAATAAATCTTTGTGAGCTAAAAGACCCTTTCCCTACCCCTACCCCAACTCACCTAGACCGTGAATTTAGGCTACGGGGGAAAGCTTTTCGCCTGTTCTCTCAATACATAGTGTCTCAACAGGTAGCTAAGTCTTTGCTCCGGTCCACTCAGGCAATCGCAGACGCGGATGCCAGACGTTCGGTTGAATTGTCCCGGCGACTGCTTCTTCAGTCGTCAATCCGATCATTAGGTGACGTACGCACTGCCTTGCTTGAGGCGGTACGAGCGAGACAAGATCTTAGAATATCCTTAGTCCGCAAACTGCCTGATCGCATTGCGAATCAGGTGGTCATGTCACCAGTGCTCACTTCCTCTTTAATGTCCCCTGAAGTGTGGTGAACGGTTTTTAATATGGCTCAGGCCGTTAAACACAGTCCCACCCCTTCTAAGAAACCTGCCTTTAACTTCCCCAAACCCAGGCCAGTCGCTAAAGCTCAGCCGGGGGGATCTAAGCCCTTTCTTCCACCTAAGTCCTCCTCCACTCAAGGTCAGTTCAGGCATAGACAGGGTAGGTTTTCAGGTCAGAAAGGACGCGGCTATAATAAGCCAGGTCAGGGCCCGTCTTCTGCCAACGCCAGCCAGCCGGCGAAGCGTCCACCACCGCCAACTCCACCACCGTAAAAAAACTAAGGTCTCTCTCACTCCCGGTGCCTGTAGTAAGGCCGGCGGATCCGAGGGTAGTACAGCCGGCGAACCCTGGTCTGCTAACTGGGTCGTTCCGAACGTGTCACAAAGCATGGCCGGTAAACACTTGGGCACGGATGGTGGCACGCAAGGGCATCACTTGGCAGTGGCTCCGGCGACCTCGCTTACGTCAGCCGACAACGGCGAATTTTGTTTCTTTAGAGGTGGAGTCACTGGTCCAGGAAATGATTGCCAAGAATATCATCATCCCGGTCCCCGCAAATTACCCTGTATTCACGTCCGAGCTCTTTTTGGTTCCCAAACGGGACAGTGTTCAGATGAGACCGGTCGTCGACCTGTCTTATCTGAACCTTCACATTCACAACGAGTCATTCCGCATGTTAACAGTACACCAAATCAGGCTAACACTTCCGCCGGGAGGTTGGATGTGTTCCCTACACCTGACAGATGCTTATTGGCACGTATCGGTCAACAAAAGATTTCAAAGGTTTCTGGCCTTACGGATCAGGCACCAAAATTTTGTTTTTCAGAGGATGCCATTCGGTTTGAACCTGTCACCTCGACTATTCACGAAATTAGTCCGGCAAGCCCTGATGCCGTTGTTAAAGCAAGGAATCAGAGTTCTGTGGTACCTAGACAACTGGCTGGTGGTGGCAGAGACAGAGCAATTATGCATCAAACATGTCAACATACTTTTAACTCATGTCAAAGCTCTAGGGTTCAAGGTAAATCTGGTAAAGTCAAACCTTGTCCCCTCACGAGTAATTCAGTGGATAGGGCTGGTTTGGGACACAGCGGCTCTCACTCTGAGTCAGAGTGTGGACAATCGCAACAGGTTTCGCAGGAAACTGTTCATGTTTCTTCACAGTCTGACTACATCTGGGAGTCTCTGGTCGGCTCTCTCAACTGGATTCAACTAACTGTAATGTTGGGCCGGTTGAAAGTAAAACGGTTAATATTGGAGGGCAACAAATATTTCCCGCTCTTACCGGCGGGAAAATTATGGCCCATCCCAAAATGAATCCACACCTTACTGGCGGTCTGGGCGAAGAGGGAAACGCTGCACTCAGTAATGTCATGGACCTCTCCTCCGCCAACGGTATGGGTAGACATGGATGCGTCAGGCACGATAGGTTGGGGATTTCAGTCAAACCAGTGGCACCAGGGTCAGGGGCTTTGGTCCCACTTAGAAATCTCCCACATCAATGTCAAAGAATTACTAGTCCCCTTGTATTTCCTTCAGGCTCACGGCTCTACTTTACGGGGCAAGTCGGTGGCCTTCAGAATGGACAATCTGAATGCAGTTCACTGTATTCAGAAACAGGGGTCAACGAGATCAAGGAAGTTGCTAAACGTGTCGGAAGAGATTTTTACTCTAGCCAACAGGCTAGACATTTATCTTCACGCATCTTATCTCCCAGGCGTAGAAAACGTCTGGGCAGACGCTCTGTCCCGGAAACAGAGCATGACAGTAGAATGGGAGCTCAAGCAACCCATTTTCAACCTAATGATTGCAGAGCTCTACCATTCACAAGTGGATCTGTTTGCATTCGAGGGGACTCACAAACTCCCTCTATACCTCACCCGCCGGACGGAAACGCTGGCAGGGGGGCCGGACGCCCTAGTGACAGACTGGAACAGATGGAGTTCCATCTATCTGTTTCCGCCGCCAGACGTGTCACTAATGTGCCACGTAGTGAACAAACTACGAGATTATCGAGGCTTAGTCTCGCTCATCGCGCCCCTGTGGCCGGCGCAGTTATGGTACCAGCAATTGAAGACGTGGTGCTCGCACCCAGTGTCGCTCCCGGTCGAGTATTTCCACTTAGACACGATTGGCAACCTAGCGACCTCGCTGACTTTTGCATTATGGACATTCAGGAGGCCAAGTGGCTAGCACCGTATGGTAGAGATGTGACCAATAAATTAATCAATCAATATACTCAGTCTACAAAACGACAGTATCAATCACATTGGCAAGCCTTTACTTCTTGGATCATTAGAACAGAACAGACTGTGCCCTCAGTGGCGTTAGTATTTAATTATTTGAATTATCTGTTTGAGCAGAAACGTTTATCTGTGGTAACGTTAAAAAATCACTTAACTGCGATTAGAGTGCCCTTTTTAGACCTTACAGGTCTCTCCATACCGGTGGCGGAGGAAACAGGTTTTATGAGAGCATGTTTTAAACTCCGCCCACCTCCCCGTCAGCTCATGCCTACTTGGTCTCTGGACAAGGCATTGTCTTTACTTCACTCTCGTCTGTACCAAAATACTGCAGATTTTGCGTTACTTTTAAAAAAGGCTGTATTCCTTTTGGCTTTGGCCACCGGGAACAGAGTGTCTGAGCTGGCGGCGATGAGCAACACACCTAATTGCCTTAGGTTTGGTAGACTTAATGAATGTATTCACATTGCACCTTCCTCGGGATTTGTAGCAAAGAATGAGCACAGTGCGCACGTGTTTTCTGAGTTCACTGTGCCGGCGTTAAAAAGGGGAAAGGTGCACCATAATCTATGTCCAGTGCAAGCTCTAATCAAATATTTGAGAGTAGCTCCTCTAAACCCCCAAGGTGCTTTATGGGTAGCGAGTACGGGCAAACGCTTACTGAAACGGAGGTTAGCTTCTCTTCTGGTCGAAGTCATTAAAGAGAGTAATCCCGGCGTTGTGGGTAGGGCCCACGATTTACGCAAATGGGCAGCCTCTTTACGTTTCTTGAAGAACTTTTCAGTTGAAGATATTTCGTCCACACAGTTGTGGATGTCTAATCATACGTTTTTGACTAGATACTTGTCAGTTGCTCTAGACAAACCTTCCTTACCATGTATAGCTTTAAGGCAGAGGGTCTAGGTGGCCCTTCAGTCACTTTTGTTTACTTTCAAAGGGAAAAGGAGGGGGGGGGGGGGTGCAGTCAGTGTAACATAGGACACCCTAGACCCCGCCGGAATGTAAGAGCTGTGAGACAAATTATGGATAATGTGATATGAATATTTCTCTGTTCTATTCAGGGCGAGAAATTTTGCTAGTACATTGTTTGTACAAACAACAGTGTTGTTATAGTAGTTTTAGCTGTGAAAGCAATTTAGTTTAAACAGTGGAGATCGTTTGTAAAACATTCCAACGAATATTATGGGGTTTATTATGTGCACATGTAAACTTATAACTTATTATTTTTGTCACCACTCGTTGAGTGGGGTGCCTTTGTAACTACAGATCTGTTCACAGAATCTCCAGAGTTACCCTTTTTTGTCAAGCAGGCTTCTTTGAAGCACGCACCTGCTTGAACCCCTTTTTTGTATATATATATGGGCTGTGCCATGTTTAAATATATTTTCGAAGTAAGAATACTATGTGGTTGTTTGATTATCTGCTTTTCTAGAGTTATGATATGATTACGAATGTCCCCCTCCAGTCTTAGAAATCAGGCATGTTCGTCAATGATGGAGTGGCCACTAATAAATTATAGGTTTGACTCCTGTAAGGAGATAAAGAAAACCTAATATTTAGTAGTGGCCCCGTAATCATTGACGACTGGGGCCCTCCCAACCATCCCCTTCCAATTCGTTGATGTATTAAGGATTTTGGTTTACTCGATATGTCAGTGAAGGAAGAATGACGCCTGAATCAGCGTCTGGTCAAAGATCCACACAAGTACATCCACGATATGATGGAAAGCTTATTGGATAGTTATTCTTATTTTGTTTTTGTTTTTATTGTTTACGAAGTTTTTTCGTAGTGAGAACCCAATTCATAATGACTGAAGCCATGAGTGAGGTCGCGTGCGCTCATGATGAAGGCTCCTCAGATTTTAAATGCTCTGCGCGGTAGATTCAAACTACGGCGAATTAGTGTTTGAAGAGGATGCCTTATGTAATAGGCATGTTCGTCAATGATTACGGGGCCACTACTAAATATTAGGTTTTCTTTATCTCCTTTCAGGAGTCAAACCTATAATCTGAAGAAGTAAAGGCATCCCTTGCCAAGCTTCGACATCCGATTGATGCACAGGAACTTGCAGATGAACATGCAGAGCTAGAGAGAAATGCTGAGCTGAAGGACCTCGTTGATGCTCTCTTCAAGGACTTTGAGGGTGCCCCACAAGCAGAATTCTGGATGTCATTCATGGAAATGGTTGAGGTTCTAACTCAAAATATCCATGCAATCAGAACAAGCAACTGGACTGAGTTCAAGTCCTCACTCAAGCTCATGCTTCCTTTGATGCGAATCTATGATAATGACAAGTATGGTCGGCATCTTCCCGATTTCACCGCAGTGCTTGATACCCTTCCTGTCGATCAGGCTGCATTCATGGAGAGTGGTATGTTTGCACAGTCAATGACAGGAAAACCATATTCGTGTGTCGCCCTCGACATATGGATAGAGTCAACAATGAATAAGGGCTCTAAGCTGAAGTCTGGTTGGTTGGCCATTCTGAACAATGAAAAGCAGCTCCTTTCAAACACTCGGAATGTGAATAACATCAATCGGGTAAGAACATAGGTCCATCGCCATGCTAATCGCAAGAAACAAGAAAAATGGAAGCATGCTGATTGCTCGTCGAGTAAAATGAAGAAGGATGAACAAGCTGTACAGGATATAAGCGCATGTCTCACTGAATTCAAGTGTGATCCATTTGACCATACAAACAAGACACTTCGATCCCTACAGTCAGGAATCCCAGCCTCAGACGCTCTCGCTGCCGACTTGAAATCGGCAAAGGAGGATGGCACAAGCAAACTGAAGCAGTTCTTGAATGAGAGAGTGTATTCCAAGACCAAGTTTCTCAACGACAGAGTTCCCTGTAGCAAGCGTTTGAACTTTTCAACTCAGGAATTGAAGAAAGCAGATGGTGAGAACCTGAAGGGAAAGACTGAGGAAATGGAGCGTAATGCCTTGGCCTCTGTTCTCGGACTGGTTGAAACGAGTGGTGCCCTCAAACTTCAAGAAGTCCTGCAGCATCGTGTTACAGCCGAGTGCCTTTCCATCTTCAACGTCAATGGAACCATCCGTAAGGCACAGAAAAGCAAGCTTCAACAAAGACTAACTATGACTGTCATTCCAGAGCCTGATGTATACACGTCTATTATTGATATGGGCCTCATCTGGCGCCTAACAACTCCTACCATTGAAGACAGAGAGAAGGGAGACGGTACCAAGTATACCTGGGGAGATTATGCAGAGAAGTTGGTGCACTTCGTTCTAACGAGACACAAGCATGCTGAGCGCATTATTTGCGTGAATGATTCATATGATCAGAATTACACGATCAAGGACAGTGAGAGAATACTGCGCCAAAAAAAAACTGCCAATCAGCAATGTCTTCATGAAGACAAGATAATTTCCTTCTAGTAAAGTTTTCCATGCTCTCCTAGGTAAACCTGAGAACAAAATCCTCCTTCAGGCATTTCTTCAAACGGAATTCCAGAGAACAGCAGCAACAACTAGCACCGAGATCATCTACTGTGTAGTTGGCAGCACTGCAAAGAATCTCACCACAGGCAAGCTTGTGCCAGAGCTCACATGCTCCCATGCAGAGGCAGATATGGCAATGCTCACCATATATAGTGTGCTCCGGTCAGACAGCTACACAGCAGCTGTCGTTCTTGACACAGAGGACACAGACAACTACGTGCAAGTGGCATATGTTACTCAGAAGACAAACGGAATCCTGTGTGTGAAATGCAAACGTCAGCTTATCGATGCCCGATGTTTGTGCAGTGAGGCAATGGCTGCATCCATCATACCACTTCATGTCCTCACTGGGTGTGACCACAACTCTGGCTTCTATGGAGCAAGCAAGAAGCTCATCGCAGATCGTCTGGAGAAGTCTAAAGAGGCACACAACCTGCTAGCAGCTTGTGGTATACAGCTCCTAGTCACAGAACAGGTCATCAGTGATTTGGAGCGGTTTGTCATTCGATATGTCTATGGTGATACCAAAAGCAAGACCCTGGGAGATGCGAGGGCAGCGAAGTGGAGAGCTCAGAAGAAAAAAAGCACTATCCGACTTGTGCCTGACTTGGACAGTCTCCGTCCACACTTGGAGCGTGCAAACTATCTTGCATATTTGCAAAAGCATTACCAGCTCCAAAGTCACCCCTCACCGATCGGCCATGGATGGCATCTTGTAAATGGCCTATGTCTGCATGTCCGTTCAACCCAGCCCCCACTTCCCCCATCCATACCACTACCTACAAATCCGCAGGCAGAGAACAACAGTGATGATAGCAGCGAAAGTGAAGACAGTGATTCTGATAGTGGCTCATACAGTGAATCATGTAGTGACAGTGAAGTGGCAGATTAGTATGTACAATTAGTATAATACAATACAATAACAATACAATATACAATACAATACAATACAATAACCATTCCAGTGGATTTGTAATTCCAGAATTAGTGAAAAAGGACACCTCATTCGTCCTTGTAGCTCATCTGATGTCAGAGATATTACATTTCATGTTTTTCAAGATGGCGTTGGCGGCCATTTTGAATATTGGGCTCTAGCAGAGTTAGCCGTCATTTTTTAGAGGGGCATAGGAGCTAATTTTCCTTTAAAATGGTTCAGGTTGTCAAATCCATCGAGAGAAAAAGGTAGGAACAAAATGGTCACAGATTCCAAGCAAATGACCCTACTATATGAATGTAGTAACCTGTATCAACAATAAAACAAGTGGAAATATAATTTTATTGGTCAAAATAGCGAATTATAGTTAGCCGTTCCAGTCATGAGCTGTGAGCCAGCCGTGATCTACATCCTCCCTCTCTGAAGCCTAGGCTACAGCCACACTGAACCTCCCCTCCCTCATACTCGTGCATATATACTCTCTCAGGCAACATGAGCACGGTTTAGACCGGGTTTGGAGATATTGGCATGTTAAATACACCAATAAAGATGGTAATAAGAGGAAAAATAGGTGATAATTGAAGGGGGTAGGGGAAGGAGGGGATATTGACACATGTGGATAAGTGATATGAGGTATGGAGGGAAAATAAAAAAAAATTTAAGTGCTGCTGGGGCCTTTTAAAATGTTTTTTTAGGCCTGCCCTCTTAAGAGCTTTGCCGTCGTTGCCCAGTAAAACCTCTTTAGAGCTTTCTCGCCGTTCCCGGGTTAATGGTGGGATAAGTTAAACACTGGTAAAACTTGAAGAAGGTTCTTATTAGAGGAGAGAGTTGGATACAATGATAGGCATGCCTGTAGAAGGTGGAGACGCGACTCTATCTACTCATAAACAATACCCCAAGCGGGAATAATGAACAACACTCATAACTGCCATATGGGCCCATATGATACAATTATTTTAAGTGAGTGCCTGTAAATGCTATGGTACATATTTATTATAAAGAGGTGTTACATATAGATACTGATGCACATATAAGTACTGGTGCACTTATTTATCATATACCTACAGATCTCATGAAATTTAAATAGTCCTAAGTTTATATAAAATGGATTAGTAATATCATGGTAACCAGCACCTAAGATCAGGCGTATGATCTTTTTATGTAAAATATGTAATGGACTTGACAGCTAAACCTCAGGCAATAGAACAGTCAAGTAGAACAGGTCGAATCGACTATAATATATGGTGATGAACGTTTCTTATGGAATTAAATGTATATATTGTTATGCCAGGTTTTTACGGGGGTTGATTGGATAAATTAGGTAGGTTCTACATGACTGGAGAAGTCGAATTCGTTTCAACACATGCACTGAAGGTAATAGAGGATACTTATAAAAAAACTTAATTCATATTATTATATATACTATACATAGATATCGTATTAAAATTATAGATAATGGTATAAACATATATAAGACGCACGAACGAGGTTCCACAATCTTCGTTCACTCTTGAGACTTGGCTTGTATAATATAATTTAGTACTCCCTTCAATCGAGGTGTGACACTTGTACTTGTTAAAATCAATATAGCTTAGTTCTTCCTTCAATCGAGGTAGGACACTTATATTTTTTTATATCACGCGACACAGGTATATTCCTTAGTATTCGCTTTTTCACGGGTTATCACCATTACTTATAATATTTAACCCTCTCGCATCTATAGGACGCGATCGAGTCATAACGCCACCCCTCCAAGAGTGCTCGTATGACGCAATCGCGTCATAATGCCACCTGTAAGTTAGAAATATTCGCCAAAAATAAGTTTATGACTCGATTTTGACTCAATTTGGACTGGTAAGTTAGGCATCAGTAAGTTACAAAAGGAAGTATCTAGCAACCCCACAGTGTCCCTCTCTGAGGAGCGCGGGCCTCTGTAAAGTCAGTAGTTTCCTGGCCCCCTTTAAATTCTGGGCTCCCTCCCTCTGGCCCACCATGCCTAGCTATAGGCAGGCAATTATGGATTATTTCATCTACCCAGTGAAAGTGTTTAGTGAATAATTCGAACTATATATGTATATAAGATGTTACTTGTGACTTTTGGTGACTGAGGGGAGTGAATCTTGGTTAACCCCTTGAGTATTGATGCAGTTTTGTCTAGGTATCATTGATGACTTTACACTATTTTTTGCTTGAAAGACAAATATAATTATCAATAAATACTGCCTATGAAATAAATACATTATAATCACGAAGATGTCACAGGAATGCTTACAGGAAGTATGGTAAGTACTCTATGGAATTTTAGTTATATTACAGTATATTATTATATATATATATATATATATATATATATATATATATATATATATATATATATATATATACAGTATATATATATTATATATAGCCTATATACAGTATATAACAGCCCCAAGGTCCCGAGCAAGCCCAAGGCCCATAATCAAGTATTTATATTATTATTATATTTTGTATTTTATTTAAATATTTATATATTTGATTTATTATATGTTTTTACTTCATTTTATTTATGTTTATTTTATTTATTTTATATATATATATACCGTATATATTTGTTTTGTTATTCCTGTTCCCCAGGGTGTCTAGCAGATCAGCCCCAAGGTCCTGAGCAAGCCCAAGGCCCATAATCGAGTATTTATATTATTATATTTTTTATTTTATTTATTATTTATATATACAGTATATATAATTATATATAATATATATATATATATATATATATATATATATATATATATATATATATATATATATATATATATATATATATATATATATATATATACGTATATGCCCGGTATATATATATATTTTTTTTGTCTTTATTATTCCTGTTCCCCAGGCTGTCTAGCGGATCAGCCCCAAGGTCCCGAGCAAGCCCAAGGCCCATAATCGATTATTTATATATTATTATATTTTTTATTTTATTTATTTATTTATATATATACAGTATAATATATATAATATATATATATATATATATATATATATATATATATATATATATATATATACCCGGTATATATATATTTTTTTTCTTTATTATTCCTGTTCCCCAGGCTGTCTAGCGGATCAGCCCCAAGGTCCCGAGCAAGCCCAAGGCCCATAATCGAGTATTTATATTATTATTATATTTGTTATTTTATTTATTTTATTTATTTTATTTATATATACAGTATATATATATATATATATATATATATATATATATATATATATATATATATATACCCGGTATATATATATTTTTGTTTTTTTTCTTTTTTATTCCTGTTCCCCAGGGTGTCTAGCGGATCAGCCCCAAGGTCCCGAGCAAGCCCAAGGCCCATAATCGAGTATTTATATTATTATTACATTTTTATTTTATTTATATATTTATTTATTTGATTTGATTTATTTCATTTTATTTATATTTTTATTTCATTTATTTTATATATATATATATATTTATATAAATGTTGTACATTGTGGCAAAGATATACAACTGTATAAACATTCTCATATATTTACATAACAATAACAATGCATGGAAACAATTGCGCATAGCTCGCGAACCAATAACGCTATTTTATTTTTGTTTTCACCATTAGAAAGAGCATAATTTTCCGATGACGGTGATATAAACAGTTATATACGTATCCGAGCAAATAAACCAATGCCGAGGTGGGGAACAGCTCGGAACCCGGCTAGCATTGGCGGAAAAGAGACGGGTGAAGCGTAAATATTCGCATTTTGGCTCTTCATTTCAAATATTCATAGCGCAAAAAGTATTTGGCCTAGGAACTTCTAGTTTGTTTTATAATCATCAGCATTATTTGCCGTATTCATACAGCTTAAATGTAAAACCATACACTTCGTAGCGACGAAATAAATCGAAAATGTTATAAACCATATCTATTTTTTTTTTCGGTCACTGCATGGAAACAATTGCGCATAGCTCGCGAACCAATTACGCTATATTATTTTTGTTTTCACCATTGGAAAGAGCACAATTTTTCGATTCTGGTGATATATACAGTTATATACGTATCCGAGCAAATAACGCAACCACGAGGTGGGGAACAGCTTGGAACCCGGCTAGCATCGCCGGAACAGAGATGGGTGAAGCATAAATATTCGCATTTTGGCTCTTCATTTCAAATATTCATAGCGCAAAAAGTATTTGTCCTAGGAACTTCTAGTTTATTTTATACTCATCAGCATTATTTGCCGTATTCATACAGCCTAAATTTAAAACCATACTCTTCGTAGCAACGAAATAAATCGAAAATGTTATAAACCATATCAATCAAAATATATATATTTTTTTTTCGGTCACTGCTTGAGAACTATTGAAGATAAACAATTTCTGTTTTCAGATTTGGAAAGAGGAGAAAAATACTATTATTTGAGCAAAAAAAAATATATGGTCATCACTCACAATTTAGAGCTAGGACGGTGTGAAGACAATTGCATGGGAAATAATTGTATTCCAGACTCATTTACACTTTCATATTTCGATTTATTTACATTTTGTTTTGTTTTATCATGTACTATAAATATTCCTCTTTCCATTGACATATGATACATCACAATAAACAGCATTCCGGTGGATGAAAATACAGAAAAACACAAGGCTTCGAAAACTCGCCCAGCCTGATATTTCATGGCAAATTAGAGAAGGTCTTACCATAAGTTAGATAATTAAGTTGCTGGATGCGGGAGGGTTAACTTGGTATGAATATTTAGAACGTTAAAGTAATTCCTTCGTTATCCAAGGTTTATCACATTGTTTTGCTTCAATTTGTTTATTCTTTGAACGTCCTACTTTGATCATAACATCAACATGTAAATGTAATATAAGAGACAATAGTAAAATTCATCAATATCATCTTGTATAGCGTTGTGCTGTAATGCTTCTCTCATTGATTCACTGAAAGTTTCTGGATTCATATTATTTTAATAACGATATATTATGGTTACTGCATAATCGTTCATTAAGTTGGTGTGTATAATATTTAATAAGGGAGCGAATTGATCTGACACACCGTTCATTAGTATGCCATTCCTTATTTCAGAATCCAGATTGTTTGTCCATAAATGATCAATGAGAGATGCACATTGCGATCCAAACTTGTGTGGATTTATTAATACAATTATTTATTAATCCAAACAAACCATTTACATAGTGTTGGGTGTATCTGTTGTTATCGTACTTAGTTAGATCTATATAAAAATCCCAAAGTACATTGCAATTTTGTTGTACACTTAGGCTGCGGGCATATTTCCACTATATTAGGGCTCATTCAAGCACTCCTGAATGATTAAGCAAGCGTCTGAATGAAAATGTATTCAGCAAAAAGCTAGAAGAAAACAGCTTCAAAATGACACCAGAACGAGCTTCATAGTGAGCAGGATTCACCTGCAGCGCTACCATAGACATCGGAAAATATTAGCTAATCATGAGCAATGTCGCGCTACATTTGGCTTTGGCAGCGCTGCATAGGTCTAGCGAAGATATGGCTGTCGCCTCTTAGTGCCCCAGCCGACGTGCTGGAGAGCGGTCGAGGGTCTGCTGTGCTCATTAAAAAAACAATCATAGTTATGTCTGCATAACGGATGTTTGTCATGGTTAAAAAATGTAGCTGTATAATTCCAAATCTTTATGATTTGTTGTTTACGTAATTTTACTTGTCTCAATATCATGTTTTTAGTATATAATACAATTTAGAGTCTGCACTTTCTTTCTGCAATTATATATTTACCGAATATGAAGCCATTGTCATAAAATCTGCTCTAATAACAAATAATACATTTTGTCCGTCAATGTCCGAACTTGCGTGAGTTTACGGTACTCAATACAGGGGCGCACTGTGCCCCGATACAGAGCACATACACATATTCTCCCTTCAATCTCCTCCAAGAGCCGCAACAATCAACCACCACCAACCAGAACAAACTATCACTAAAATGCCCCAGAACGAGAAGCCCACCACAGAAGCCACGAACGAACACCACACAGAAACACCCAAAGGAAAGGTCCACAGAACGAAAGGACCAGCTGACCGAGCAAGCCAATTCAGACAGGCCCAAGCCCGCAGGGATAAGCAGCTCCAGGCCGCACCTATCTACCTTTTCTAAACTGACCATTTTCCACACCTCACGTACACTACCCCTTGTGTCCTACACTCCTAACTATAAAGATGATGAACAGGAATATACATTCATATTAAAAACACCCATGCCCTGTCCCGACGTTGAGCCAATGCCAACACATCAGACAGCCATAATTATATCTATGTATGTTCTTACATCCGAGAAGTAGATGTTATATATCTTAGAAGTTAAAACACCCACACCTGACCCTAGAGTCCTAGACCTTGTATATCATTTCCCATGACGAGTATAGATATATGTAACCCGTGCTCAGTCGCCCCCTTGCATTGTTCCTCTAGTAACTAAGTGTCTCTAATATTAACCCTCTCCGACATATGACGCATTTTTTAGCCTATTAGGGATACTTTAACACCTTAACCCGGGAGCTGCGGGGAGACTCTTAAGAGTTCCCCCGGCGCACTGCGGGGAGACTCTTAAGAGTCAGAGAAAAAAAAAATCAACTTTTGACATCGAAAAAAAAAAAAAAAAAAAAAAAAAAAAAAAATTATTATTTTTTTTTTTTTTTGGCCCCTGGGCCATGCAAAATCTCAGTCCTCTACCTCCCCTCCTTCCCCACTTTCCTCCTCTCCTTCAGTTATCACCTATTTTCCCTGTTATTCCCTTATTCTGAGGTATATTTTCGTGCTAACATTAGAAATCCGATTGGAGGGTGTGGTCATCACTGATAGCAAGCGAGTGCAAGAGAGAGAGAGAGAGTATCGATCGACTGTGTCTCAGTGGCTTTGGGGGAAATTGGCGGGAAAGCAGATTGCCTCACCCATACATTATACAACTCGCGGGCTATATCTCCGATTTTGACCATCCAAACGCTGTTTTCACTCGTTTTATTGTTGTTTCAGGTTAATACCTTTATAATCAACCCATAATAGGCGCATATAGATAAGTATTAATGCTATTAATGGCACAATGAATATTTTAGTGACGGAAACACCTCAAATACGTCAGCACAGGGGGACGTTTCCAATTACCCCCATGCGCACTTCAGAGGTTAAGAGCGGGCTATGCGGTTTATTTATATGTACCGCCCAGCGGGGTGTTTTTAGCCAAAATAGGGCTGTTTACGTGATCATTTTCATGCCTAAATAAGACCCAGAACGTAAAACAAGTATCTATCCCTGAAAGGGCATAAACAGAGCTTTCGAATGACACCATAACGATCCTTTTATGATGGCTAGTTTTCTTGCAATAACCGAGCAACGCGAGTGCAAAAAGCATGTAATTAGGCACTTTCCCCATACAATTCCTTATCCCGGCAAGCGCGATAGGCCTCACGGAAGGCTTCCTATAGGGAATGCGATAGGCCTCACGGAAGCAGGACCATAAAAAAAGCCTTCCATAAAAAAAAGGGCCTATCAAAACAAAGGAATTTGTCTCTAGGTGAGATAATTCCCCTCCAGTACTCATCCATGTAAATCTCACCCATCCCCCTCCCCTCCTTCCCCACTTTATTCCCCCCTCCCTCCCCTCCTCAATTATCACCTATTTTTCCTCTTATTATCATCATTTATCGGTTATTTTTCTCTCCCGCGATAATGTAGCACAAGTGGGTTGCATAAAAGATCGTTATGCAACACCCAGACACCGGCACACACCGCCCCGCTCGTCTCAGTTGACTCCCAGACAGCGAGAGGGGAGGGCTGCCTGTGTCTCTCTCTCGCCTGAGATTATGACCGGGTGGCCAATATCTTCGTTTTTCACCACCCAAATGCTTTTCCCACTTATTTTAGCACTCTTGAAGGTTCATATATACATCATATATGTAAAATAAAAGCATACCGAAAACAAATAATGGTTTATATTGTAAATATAACGAATTCTGTCAGAATCCAGGGCTAGAAATGCACAAATAACTACCCTAGCACCTAGGTCTATATCGCGCTTGTCAGGTTAAATAGCGAGTGAGAGAGGTAGGAGGGAGGTGAGATTCGTGTCAGTAGGTTCGCCGCGGTGGTCTGGAGCAGTCATACGCTCGCTACTCTCCTGCCACCACTTGTCTCTCTCTCTCAGCAACATTACGTGCTGAAATTGCCACTCGATTTATGTCGAGCGCCGCCACATAGTCCAGCTTCATTTAACTCGACTTATGTGGTGAGCCGCTAATTAAGGGTTAAAACCTTTGTTATCATCAGGGGTATTTAGAAACCTTTAGTTTAGTTACTTCAACCTCTGCAGTTGTCTTTGAGTTAGCTGTGGGCAGAAAACTAATTTTGGAGAGGTAATTATAAGAGTGATAAAACTCTATTTCTTATTGCTAATCTGTCAACCTCTGCGTCATATGAGTCTGAAGGGGTTAACTGCCACCAGTATTGATACGACATAGCGGCACTGTCCTTGTGTCGTATTGTGCCAAGTACAGATCAACCAGGTTTTATCACCTTATTAGGACGACGACTATAATGTCATCGTTCATCGATGTATGCAATCCTTTGTTTAAGTATTAATATTAACATTCCCTAACATCTTGTCTTGCCAGACTAAGCTTCTGAAGACCCATCGCCCCATAAATCTATGTATTCAATCCTTAGGTTAAGTATTTTTATCCGCCATTGTGTTCACCTTTTTCCATTTACTTTTCCACAATTGTCATATGTCTTCCCCTTGCCTCCTTCGTATCCACAGTCCACACTACGCCAATTTACTTCGTGTCATGCACCTCTTACCCCAACCAGAGATTGTATAAGATAACCTGGTTACCAGTATCTGTCATAAGTACCCCGAAACAATAACTAAGTACCCCTCCGAACTGCCGCTGTTGTTGGTATATTTATATTTAATAGAAAACGCAGTTCCCAGGGCCAACTAATAGTATCCATAACCCCTCGGACTGATCACATAACTCTATCTTTTCCAGACTCATATATCACCCCATAGTTGCATTCCCCGGTAGCATTTGGCTAACGTATTCTACTGCCTTTTCAAACTTCCATATCAACTGCAGCCTAATGCCACCCCCACGCCCAGAGACCTTAGGGTCAAATTCCCCTATAGCCCCCCTGCACTCCTCCCCTCTCATTATAAGACCCCGCACTGCTCTACTCTTGTCCGACCTAGCCTCTCCCTCATACCTCTTGAAGATCCTTGAATTGTCCGTTGCTAACGCGCTCCAACCTTTTATATATATATACTCCTATCCAGCCTACCTTCACTTAGTAGGCCAGAACAACATTAGAACTTTACTAGCCCCTTGCATGCCATCTATTCTCTTACAACCCATTCACAACCCTGCACCCAATGGTCGTCGGTGCGAGGCTAGCCGCCTCGCCAGTAACTAACTTCTATTGCCATACTTCCAGATAAATGTGGCAGAGTTAGCAACCCAGTCTCCACCACATCCAGCAAACCCTACAATTAACAACCAGCCGAGTAAAACCAGCTAGCTAAGGCACCTTCGGTTTTGGTATTAAGGACGCCCACATCTGTCTCATACACGGAGGGTTATTACAAACACTGGTGATATGGCAAGCCCCTAGCCACAGCCGCCGGATGACTATCACAGAGAGAGGGCGCCCAGCTCCCCCTTTTTGCCCACCCGAAGAGGGAGACCCCCACCCCCGCGGAGGTATACCTGGCCCCTGTTTTGACTTCTGAGTCATTGCCAGGTAGCACAGGAATTCTTCCTATCGATGAACTAACCATGCATGATTAACACCTTTACTAACCTCTATTAACTCACAATAAACCATTTACCTTTCTTGCATACTCTGATCACTAAATTAGCACCTCAGCTATACCATAGAATGAAGATTGAACAATCTAAGAGAGACGCTCGTATCACAGCTGTCCCCTTCCTCCTCGCAAAGTAGATCCAGTCTCTCTCCCCTAAATACTTCCAGTATAGCCAAAATAGTACCTCTTACTAAGGCTCAGTTATGTGAAAATATAAAGGCTTCCTATAGCCATGTGCCACAACAGTAAATACCATCTTACCTAGTCCCCATATCTATTGAGAGCTCAAATAAGTCCATAAGACTCGAGATCCCTACTGTCTACAGGGTCCAGAACCGAGCCTATAAATCTAGCTCCCACCCCGAGTCAAATCAGTTGAAAGCTAGACACCAACCAGGGGTCACTACCCTGCAGTTAACTTCTAGCTCTGCCCTTGTGTTGTTCCGGAGTGAGATTCCAGAGCTGGCAGACTCAGTGGCAGATTTGGATAGAAGGACCTGCCCATGTATTTGAGAACTTCACACATATGGACCCCCTGGACGGCCGCGGAACCAGTCGTTAGCCCCCAACATCATGGACGCAAGACAACCAGGACCAGACCCATCAGATACTACCCAAGATTCCCTTTAGCAGTATTACATATTACTGTGCTGTTTAGAGATTCACTAATTAATATTTCTACGAAGTGGCTATCTCTTTGCCCCAGTATAATTCATATAACCATTCAATTAGGAAGTGCTAAGCGTATCAGTGTTCAATAATTAACAGGCGATACTAACTCTCGTAATCAACCATATATCCAGATATTATTACCTAGAAGGAAACCCTAGTGATATCTGAATGTTCGCCCACTGATTTGCGTTCTATGTATTTCTGAGACAAGAATATAAAACTTAGATCAGTACCCCCTGAGGTTACTAGAATTCCCGTGCTCTAAAATACGCGTGTCTAATCTAGTCTGTGAACTACTACTTGTGCACCAGAGCTACCAGTAAGAAATCTAACAGTGAATATGATTCTATAAGTAACATTGATGGTCTTCGGTATATAAACCTGTTGAATTAAAGCCAGTGATCAGAAGATTAATACCTGAACGTTGGAAGTGGGAGACTAGGCTCCATCCAGATCCACTTATGCTAGTGTTGTTCGATTTTATTATATTGTCTTACACGAGTATTCTGCAGTGGTATATAAAATAAACGTGATCGTGTAACTTGCTACCATATGTTTCTTTGTGTTCTCTATTCCTCATATCTTGTATTGTGCATGCAGCCTTATATACCCAGTCAATTAGAACTCACATTCCCCAAATTAAACCTGTAGAAAAACAGGGAATAACATTGGTGGCAGCGGTGGTTCTTGATTCGGATAAAAGGTTGCATTACACTGCAAGTTTGGAACAGTAGAAGCATGGCAACATCGCGAAATTTTCAGCCACTCGCACACATTCCCAAGTATGATGTAAACACGTATGATATCACCACTTACTTAGACATAATAAAGCCAGTGTACGATGTGGTACTTCATAATGACCGCGAAAACATCGCCGTTGCAATTTCGCATATTATACAGTTGAGAGAAGCCGTTTCCCAACTTGTTGATAAACCTACCTTTAAAGAATTTATTCGCCAAACTGTGACTCAGTGTACGCCAGAGTTTACCTGGAACCAGTTTCGATCCTTCGTGATCCGGACCTTAGATCCACTTTTGGGTTCCCCCGTCGCCCCCAAAATAATAAAAGTCGACGAGATCAAGTATGAAGGGGATATAAATGTGACCCTCATACAACTCTACAGATATGTGAGGACCACGTATAGCTATGAAGATTACGACCAACAAAATGAACTCTTATTCACCGCATTGTTAAACATCCTCCCACCCCCCATCTCGACCCGTATGCCTTATTCGAAGAACATATGCTCTCCATCAGAGAAGAATGCCTACTCAGTTCGATGAATCCCCTATCCAACCCTTCAGCCCCTATCCAAGACTCTGTGCACCCTTCCAAAATGACTTCCGGTGAAAGTCCAACCACAGTGCACTCTTCCTTGCCTCTATCCTCTCTGACCATCCCTAAATTTTCCCCTGCCCAGTCATCCACCAACGATCATCTTCCATCAATTGTGTCACACCATAAACCCCATCCTTTTTCTATGCATGTCAAACAAACCCACCAACCCCAGATAACCTCTAACCAGACCGTGACTGCCACCAAGAAGATTCCCAAAATTCGTCCTGTTAACAAACCCAAATCAATACATCAGTCCTCTACCAATAACCCCTGTTCTACACCTAACTCTTCCCCCACCAACCCTCCGCAGCCCCCCCAACAAGCCCCGTATTCTAGCGATGCCTACCTATGTAGGCCTACCACAACATATTTTCCCCATGACCCCAGAAAACAAACCCACCAACCCCAGATAACCTCTAACCAGACCGTGACTGCCACCAAGAAATTTCCCAAAATTCGTCCTGTTAACAACCCCAAATCAATACATCAGTCCTCTACCAATAACCCCTGTTCTACACCTAACTCTTCCCCCACCAACCCTCTGCAGCCCCCCCAACAAGCCCCGTATTCTAGCTATGCCTACCTATGTAAGCCTACCACAACATATTTTCCCCATGACCCCAGAAATGTTCAGCGATTCCCCCACCAACAAAATTTCCCTTGTGACAGTTTTCCGTCAGTAGCTTGTGACAGTTTTCAGTCAGTAGCTCCCTTCCACCCCCACACAATTCACACCCCTAGAAAACTTCGAAACCCCACACTTGACTCGCCCTCTCATGTCAAACAAACTCACCAGTCCCAGATAACCTCTAACCAGACCGAGACTGCCACCAAGAAAACTCCCCAAACTCGTCCTGTTAACAACCCAAATCAGTACATCACTCCTCCCTCAATAACCCATGTCCTATGCCTAACTCTGCCCCCCACTAATCCTCCCCAGTCCCACATAACCTTTAACCAGACCGAGACTGACACCAAGAAAATTCCCCAAATTCGTCCTGTTAACAACCCCAAATCAGTACATCACTCCTCCCTCAATAACCCATGTCCTATGCCTAACTCTGCCCCCACTAATCCTCCCCAGTCCCACATAACCTTTAACCAGACCGAGACTGACACCAAGAAAATTCCCCAAATTCGTCCTGTTAACAACCCCAAATCAATACATCAGTCCTCTACCAATAACCCCTGTTCTACACCTAACTCTTCCCCCACCAACCCACCGCAGTCCCCCCAACAAATCCTGTGTTCTAACTCGCTCACCTCTCACCACCCTGACCCTCCCACACGCGCCGTTAATCCTCCCCTCACGCGTGACGACCTAGGGACCCAACCATGTTCCCCCCCTTCCCCCAGAAATGCTCAGCTATTTCCCCACCAACAAAATTTCCCTTGTGACAGTTTTCCGTCAGTAGCTCCCTTCCACCCCCCCCCCCCACAATTCACACCCCTAATAAACTTCAAAACCCCACACTTGACTCACCCCCTCATGAGAGACAAACCCACCAATCCCATATAACCTCTAAACAAACCGTCACTGCCACCGACACACCCCACCACTCTGATCCTCCCACACGCGCCGTTAATCCTCCCCTCACGCGTGACGACCTAGGGACCCAACCATGTTCCCCCCCTTCCCCCAGAAATGCTCAGCTATTCCCCCACCAACAAAATTTCCCTTGTGACAGTTTTCCGTCAGTAGCTCCCTTCCACCCCCCCACAATTCACACCCCTAATAAACTTCAAAACCCCACACTTGACTCACCCCCTCATGACAGACAAACCCACCAACCCCAGATAACCTCTAACCAAACCGTCACTGCCACCGACACACCCCACCACTCTGATCCTCCCACACGCGCCGTTAATCCCCCCCTCATGCGTGACCCCCACCAAAGTGATTTCCCCCCCCCTCATGCGTACCGAACACCTGCTCACCAGTCGGTCCCCCACCATCATGAGCCCAGCTAAACTTTCAACCTCCACCAATTCCCACCCTGCCACGACCACATTCCGAACGAACAATCCCCCCCGTACATAACCCCTACCTCCTTTTCCCCCCCTATCTTACCCCCCTCTTCACCGTTACCCCACCCGCCCCAAATTCCACCCCCAAAGATCCCGCTCGACAAAATACCACTCCCATCCCAATCCAACCACAAACCTTTTTCCACCTTGGCTAAACCCCAAAATACTCTCTCTCTCGCCCCAAACAACATAATCAACCTCTCAACTTCAACCACTCCTCGAAATCCCATCCATGTCTCTCCCGAAAATAAAATCAGTCCAAATTCAACCCCTCTCAAACCACAACCCTGCCTGCCCTGCCTGGGGGGGCCCCCCCCCATCTCCCTATCAAATCCCCACACCCCAAACCTCCAAACCACCCGATCATAGTAAACTCTCAACCTTCAGCCTTACTCACCCGTCCCCAAACCCCACTCACGACCACAACTCTCTACACAATTCAACCCCTCCCCAGCACCAACCTCTTCCGCAACAACAACCCCGACTCGACCTGCCCCTTTCATCTTTAAAACCCCCCTATCACTACCCCCGACCGAAACCACTTAGACCCCCCTCCAAAACTGATCCCGGGCCAGCTCGCCCCCAGACCCACATTCCTAACGACAGAACTAACGGTATATCCACCCCGCCCTTCCAAAGTGAAAGTGAAACCCCAAGGTCAAAGCCACTACCACCACCACCCCCTATTACCAGACTGTCACCCAGACTAACGGCGGCCCTAAATAACCCCCCCTGATGATGATGAGGATATTATTGTACTTAATTTTGTTGTATTGTTTTCAATTCCTAAGCGATTGGGCATGATTCTAAAAATGTACATGTTTTCAATATACTGTATATATTATTTTTTTCCCTTAGTCCTACTACTTTTCTTGTTAACCTACACTTTTCTGACTATTCTTCTTTTTACTTCACCCTTGAGGCTTGAGGACGAGCCTATAATGAAGGAGAGGGAAGTAAAATGCCCCAGAACGAGAAGCCCACCACAGAAGCCATGAACGAACACCACACAGAAACACCCAAAGGAAAGGTCCACAGAACGAAAGGACCAGCTGACCAAGCCAGCCAATTCAGACAGGCCCAAGCCCGCAGGGCTAAGCAGCTCCAGGCCACACCTATCTACCTTTTCTAAACTGACCATTTTCCACACCTCACGTACACTACCCCTCGTGTCCTACACTCCTAACTACAAAGATGATGAACAGGAATATACATTCATATTAAAAACACCCATGCCCTGTCCCGACGTTGAGCCAATGCCAACACATCAGACAGCCATAATTATATCTATGTATGTTCTTACATCCGAGAAGTAGATGTTATATATCTTAGAAGTTAAAACACCCACGCCTGTCCCTAGACCTTGTATATCATTTCCCATGACGAGTATAGATATATGTAACCCGTGCTCAGTCGCCCCTTGCATTGTTCCTCTAGTAACTAAGTGTCTCTAATATTAACTGCCACCAGTATTGATACGACATAGCGGCACTGTCCTTGTGTCGTATTGTGCCAAGTACAGATCAACCAGGTTTCATCACCTTATTAGGACGACGACTATAATGTCATCGTTCATCGATGTATGCAATCCTTAGTTTAAGTATTAATATTAACATTCCCTAACATCTTGTCTTGCCAGACTAAGCTTCTGAAGACCCATCGCCCCATAAATCTATGTATTCAATCCTTAGGTTAAGTATTTTTATCCGCCATTGTGTTCACCTTTTTCCATTTACTTTTCCACAATTGTCATACGTCTTCCCCTTGCCTCCTTCGTATCCACAGTCCACACTACGCCAATTTACTTCGTGTCATGCACCTCTTACCCCAACCAGAGATTGTATAAGATAACCTGGTTACCAGTATCTGTCATAAGTACCCCGAAACAATAACTAAGTACCCCTCCGAACTGCCGCTGTTGTTGGTATATTTATATTTAATAGAAAACGCAGTTCCCAGGGCCAACTAATAGTATCCATAACCCCTCGGACTGATCACATAACTCTATCTTTTCCAGACTCATATACCACCCCATAGTTGCATTCCCCGGTAGCATTTGGCTAACGTATTCTACTGCCTTTTCAAACTTCCATATCAACTGCAGCCTAATGCCACCCCCACGCCCAGAGACCTTAGGGTCAAATTCCCCTATAGCCCCCCTGCACTCCTCCCTTCTCATTTGAAGACCCCGCACTGCTCTACTCTTGTCCGACCTAGCCTCTCCCTCATACCTCTTGAAGATCCTTGAATTGTCCGTTGCTAACGCTCTCCAACCTTTTATATATATACTCCTATCCAGCCTACCTTCACTTAGTAGGCCAGAACAACATTAGAACTTTACTAGCCCCTTGCATGCCATCTATTCTCTTACAACCAATTCACAACCCTGCACCCAATGGTCGTCGGTGCGAGGCTAGCCGCCTCGCCAGTAACTAACTTCTATTGCCATACTTCCAGATAAATGTGGCAGAGTTAGCAACCCCGTCTCCACCACATCCAGCAAACCCTACAATTAACAACCAGCCGAGTAAAATCAGCTAGCTAAGGCACCTTCGGTTTTGGTATTAAGGACGCCCACATCTGTCTCATACACGGAGGGTTATTACAAACACTGGTGATATGGCAGGGCCCAAGCCACAGCCGCCGGACGACTATCACAGAGAGAGGGCGCCCAGCTCCCCCTTTTTGCCCACCCGAGGAGGGAGACCCCCACCCCCGCGGAGGTATACCTGGCCCCTGTTTTGACTTCTGAGTCATTGCCAGGTAGCACAGGAATTCTTCCTATCGATGAACTAACCATGGATGATTAACACCTTTACTCACCTCTATTAACTCACAATAAACCATTTACCTTTCTTGCATACTCTGATCACTAAATTAGCACCTCAGCTATACCATAGAATGAAGATTGAACAATCTAAGAGAGACGCTCGTATCACAGCTGTCCCCATCCTCGTCGCAAAGTAGATCCAGTCTCTCTCCCCTAAATACTTCCAGTATAGCCAAAATAGTACCTCTTACTAAGGCTCAGTTATATGAAAATATAAAGGCTTCCTATAGCCATGTGCCACAACAGTAAATACCATCTTACCTAGTCCCTATATATATTGAGAGCTCAAATAAGTCCATAAGACTCGAGATCCCTACTGTCTACAGGGTCCAGAACCGAGCCTATAAATCTAGCTCCCACCCCCAGTCAAATCAGTTGAAAGCTAGACACCAACCAGGGGTCACTACCCTGCAGTTAACTTCTAGCTCTGCCCTTGTGTTGTTCCGGAGTGAGATTCCAGAGCTGGCAGACTCCGTGGCAGATTTGGATAGAAGGACCTGCCCACGTATTTGAGAACTTCACACATATGGACCCCCTGGACGGCTGCGGAACCAGTCGTTAGCCCCCAACATCATGGACGCAAGATAACCAGGACCAGACCCATCAGATACTACCCAAGATTCCCTTTAGCAGTACTACATATTACTGTGCTGTTTAGAGATTCACTAATTAATATTTCTACGAAGTGGCTATCTCTTTGCCCCAGTATAATTCATATAACCATTCAATTAGGAAGTGCTAAGCGTATCAGTGTTCAATAATTAACAGGCGATACTAACTCTCGTAATCAACCATATATCCAGATATTATTACCTAGAAGGAAACCCTAGTGATATCTGAATGTTCGCCCACTGATTTGCGTTCTATGTATTTCTGAGACAAGAATATAAAACTTAGATCAGTACCCCCTGAGGTTACTAGAATTTCCGTGCTCTAAAATATGCGTGTCTAATCTAGTCTGTGAACTACTACTTGTGCACCAGAGCTACCAGTAAGAAATCTAACAGTGAATATGATTCTATAAGTAACATTGATGGTCTTCGGTATATAAACCTGTTGAATTAAAGCCAGTGATCAGAAGATTAATACCTGAACGTTGGAAGTGGGAGACTAGGCTCCATCCAGATCCACTTATGCTAGTGTTGTTCGATTCTATTATATTGTCTTACACAAGTATTCTGCAGTGGTATATAAATAAACGTGATCGTGTAACTGGCTACCATGTGTTTCTTTGTGTTCTCTATTCCTCATATCTTGTATTGTGCATGCAGCCTTATATACCCAGTCAATTAGAACTCACATTCCCCAAGTTAAACCTGTAGAAAAACAGGGCATAACAATCACAACCAACACAACCATCACCAAACTACCACAATTACCATCAAGCAACCATCACCACTACCCAGCCACCACAACCACCAAAATACCACAAACAGCACAACCACCAATCTACCACCACAACCACACACTCTCCCCACCAACTACCAACCATAACAACCTACACAAAAAACAACCATGACTATCACAACTACCACCAAGGCTATACACCACCACCACTACCATGCACCACCACAACCACCACATTCCTGTGTACTTCGCCGAAATGTGTCTCAAGCATTAGCGATGTCATTCGCGAGCAATCCTTCATATCGCCAACACCCTCGTGGTGAGCAAACCCGGGTCCGGGTATACTTTTGGCAAGTCATGTGTCAAGAATTCAGCTTGAGTTTACCCTGTAATAGTTGAGAGAGAACGGATGGAAGTTATCAATTGTTATGGCAAACATGATGACTCCAGATCTTATTATTAAGTAATTAATTATATGTATATTGTTGCCTGAAAACGGGAGTTAGTATAATTATGTTTTAAGTCTGATTGTAACTAACAAATATGACGTGTCACTGTTCCAGAAGGATTGTGTGATGGAAAATGGAGGTGACGAGTGAGCTGTCTAGCGCCAGCCTGGCAGAACTGTGCAGGCTTCACTACCAGCCAGTTGTCTATCAGGGTGAGGAGAATGTCGGCGTAGTGTGTGGAGAAGTAACTTTGAATTTACTGTATCTTAGTGTAACATATTGTGAAGTGTTCATTAGGATGTGATGTGATTTATGTAAAGCCATATATATTGGCTTATGTGAAGCCTTATTGAATGGTTTGTGTTTAAGTCTCATTAAGTGATACCGTCCTGTTGAGAGGAGGTGTCTGTTGTTGCCACACACACAGCTTGCCAGCTGATATATTCCAACTCTCTGAGTAAGTGCCGGTGTTTGAGTGGAGCCTGGACTGATCCTCACTGGAGTCACCATGTAATTGTTAGGCTATGTAGTTATGATTGTGTTATTTTTGTAAGATTAATGATATGATTAAGGCATACTTGGGCATTGGGCTGTACTTGTTACTTTCATCAAGTAAATGTTATAAATATTTCTATGTGTTTTCATGACCAGGTATTGCAAACCATATTTCTATATAGTATATCATATGTTCAGCTCTCATTAACCTCAATATGTGACACCCGTCTTGTTATGTTGCCAAATGTTTTTCCGAATAATTTGGCGACTATTATTGTGTCTCGGCAAATAGTCGCACAACGTATTTCATTGTCGTAAGGGTTTTTCTCGTGCGAGGCCCATGCCGATGAACAAGACTACTCGCAGAGGCATCGACAATGTGTTTGCAACACATTGCCGACACTTACGATTAGTCTTGCACATCTCCAACCGTCGTGCCAAATTATGAACTTTCCAAAGTTTGACACGAGTCATGTGAAACTATTTACGACTCGAGAGACACCTTGCCAACTTAATGAGAACATGCACAATTTATGCACATGATAAGACAAAGGACAATAAGGGGAAATCGTATTGGGTCGCCATTGAAAATCATACAAGTGGGAAAGGGGCCTTAGTTGCTCAGGCGTAACCTGAATGAGTTTCTGAGAACGGGATACGAGATGCTCAGATTAAAGGTTGAGATAAAAAGGCAGTAACTCAGGTGGCCTGGTCTCTTGCTTCCCATGGGACCTCAGGGGCGTAGTTTGCAGCTTCAGGGCTGCTAACGTCATCGTTGGGGGAGGAACTTGAGCAGGAGAGCATATATTTTTATTTAAAGAGACAATAAATAGAGGAAGTAAAACAAAGACAAAACAAAAAAGTTCCATGTGCATAAAGGCATCCTCCATTCATAAAATGTTTGTAGCAATTGGACTTAAACTTTTAGATTTTAAATTTGTGGAAAGTAACTCCAAGGAAGTGAATTCCAGAGAGTAGAAGTTCTGGGGATAAATTAAATTTGATAAGCGGAAGTTCTACATTGTGGAGGAGAGACTGAAGGTCTTATTAACCCTTTCGCTGCGGGTGACGTTCTGGAATGTTTTGGCAAGTTACAGCAATTTCCAGGCTTTAAAAGCCTGTAAAAAACGTAAAAATCGAGTGACAGTGGGGGCGGGAGCGTGAGGGGCCCACCTCCGACCCTCAGAGCACCGAGCGGCTCACTGAGCTAGGCTGTGTCTCACGCGTGTCTCTCTCTGTCTCTCTCATAAGTGCAGCCAAGCGAGCGAGTGTTACATAATAGCGGGGTTCCCGCGTTTCACTGGGATCACTGCGGGTGAACCAGACCACGCATACGGTCCGTTCTGGTGTCATTTTGAAGCTATTTTCGTCTAGTTTTCGGCAGAATACACTTCATTTAATGCAGATGCTTGATTTATCATTCAGAAGTGCCTGAATATGCCCTAAATAGCCCAAACAAGGCCGCAGCCAAAGGGTTAAAGAAGGTGGCTTTTCCAGGGGACACTGTTTTTACCTGATCGTTTCTATCCTGGCCTCATTTTCTCTAGGTTTTGGTATAACAATTATATTTTAATTAAATCATGAAAACCGATATGAAATGAATCAATTGTAAAGTACAGGGAAATATATGGATGGGTAATTATTTTGAATAGAGGATATTAAACTTTGTTGATATAAACTTGATGTTTTATAACTTTTAAAGTCCTTATATTTTGTGAACCTAAATATCTCGCCAAACTGTTTAAAACACCATGTCAAGAAACGGTTATCTTTTGTGCCTTGAGGAGCCAAAAACTGTTCAACTGTTTTCTTTCTATATCAGTCTTTTTCTTTCGTGGCTCCAAGATTATACAATCAGTGTATATTGTCCTTGAGATAATCGACTCCTGTTATATCAATTAAAAGGGAAGCACAAACCCAGTTATTTATTTTGAAAAGCAATACACTAGTAAACCTTGCTGTGACGGAAAATTACAGAGGTAAGTTGGTGCCACTTTTGCAGTTGCAGTTTGTGCATGAATAGTGTTTCTGTTCTTGTAATCAGTGTTGTAGTGTGACCCTAGCACTCAGTAAATCATCTAAAAGAACTGGATCTTTTGAGAATTAAAGGACCAGATTATTTTTATTATTTAATATGCACACAGGATATATAATATATATATATATATATATATATATATATATATAATATGGCCAGGATAGAAGCAGGCCGAGTTCCCAAGTAAAAAGGGCACAAGAAGTCAATAACATCAGCCACAGTGCACCGTTTTGGCCCGGAGCATTGCCCACCCGACATCACTACCAGTGAGACGGCTACCACTGATACCTCAGAAAGGTCTCAAAGCCAGCAAGCCCTTCTAGCACTCAACACCACCAACACAGGGATAGTATCAAATAGAGACACTACCCAACCCGCCCAGACCAAGTTATCAAACACATTAGGAGCAATCCTGTATTTGGTTGAAATAGGCTTGACGCTAATGGAGGTAGGCTTGACGCTATCAAAACACCAGCTAGACTTGAAGCTAGCAGAAGCAGACTCGACACTAGTAAAGTGTCTGCTTTGACTCTGCCAAAACACTAGCTTGGCTCAAAGCTAGCAGACGTACGTAAGCTTGACGATACCAGAGGTAGAATTGATGCTGCCAAAACACCAGCTAGGCTTGAAGCTAGCAGAAGTAGGTTCAACGCTACAAAACCGCTTAGAAGAAGCGGTTCAAGATACCAGCAATCAACAACTTAAAAGAGACGGTTCGAGATCCTCTAAGACCAGCAATCGACCACTTAAAGGAGGCAGTTCAAGACCCTCCATGACACCAGCCAAAATGAAGACCCCAACCTGTGACAGTAGACTAAGAACCCTGGTGAAGAAACCCTCAGCAAAAGAAGTAATTAGTACTTCCCCGACCCAGGAAAAATCACTCATGCAATAGCTAATGTAATTCTTTTCTCTCACTTTGCGAGTTCTTTCTTGCCACACATCAGTTTCCACTTGGGAAAATAATACACATATTCTATCTTTGTGTTCTTATATAACATTTAGCTTGTTATTTGCGGCCTTTCTTCATTGAGATAATAGAGATTAAATATCAGAAGTTATTCTTGTACCACAACACTTAAAATTTAAAATACAATTCTTGCTCAGTAATTTTCATAGCGAAATGTTCCATAATCGGGGGTCGTAGAAAACGAGCGCTACCATTCCTTCTGATCTGAATTCTCGGGCATAATAAAGTCATTATTCCAATCTTTCAAACTCGAAGTAATTAACTTAACTATAAGACCATTTCCATATGTATTTCTCTGTACTTGCATTAGAATAATTATTTCACTATTTGTAACTTAGAAAATTTAAGTATTGTCCAAATTAGATGTTCATAATTGCATACTTTCGTAGGAGTGTTATTGTTCAGCTTAACATATCTAGGATTTGATCTTGTTATAGCAATACCTTTACACGATAAATAATAATAATTGAAGCAGTAATTCCGTCCGCCAATCAGGAGACGCGATTAGCTCAGGTGGCTAAGCAAGGTTTACCTTTTAAATCTTGTCACAGGGAAGACCCTGATACTACCCCACGCTCGACCAATCAACGGCCTCCTGTGATGCAGCGCAAAGATCAACTCGCACCTCCCTTTAAACGCTCGCCTCATAACTCAATCCTAGTTCACACAAGTATACTTTATCCTGGTCGCAGATGTTCTATTACAATGGTGCCACTCTCTTACTCCCATCAGCCACTACAGAACATCTCTAACAAACTTCCAGGAGAATAATACGAAGGTGAAATAAAGCAGGAAGGGAAGTTGGAATTTTGAAGCGAACGGGCTGGTGTAGCTCCTTCCGAGCGCGCGGATCGGCCAATTACAGGGTCCCGTTCCGTGAGGGAGGGGTATAAAGGGAAGTAGGCGGGGCCACAAGACTCACTCAGCCGCGGGCACCTGCACGGATCAAATAGGCACGTTCTTATAGATACAATCCCCTTGCTTACCTTGGCACCCATGGGGAGATATATAAGCCCGTTCCAGTCCTCCAGCAACCGAGCTCTACTGAACCCAAGACGAGCCCGGACTCAGTACACCGCCCACCCTTGGCACTGGTACACCTACAATATCCTGATGCCTGCCGACACATCGCTAGCCTTCACACAATAAGCCAAGCAATTCAAGAGCGTCACCGGGTGGTAGATGGTACCGAGAAGAGGGACCTGAGGTGTTGGCCAGCTTTGAAGTGGTGAAGAGATAAAGACGAGATCTCCTGTCTATTAAAGCGGGCTTTGTGTTCCAACAATAAAATTTATGTGTTGTTATAGAACAACCAAAGAGAAACTGATTAGACAAATGATGACATAAAGAGATGATGGGTTAAGAGATATAGCTGTTATTGTTAGTAAATGCACTCAGCCAGTCAGCTAGCAATACTACAGGATCATAATAGGATATTAAGTAAAGATATGTTAAATATTAAGTGAGAGTTCTTCAGCATAAAGTTATAAGGGGTAATAATCGATAAAGCCCAGGTAATTGAGATAACTGGGTTTACCTGAGCAGTTTTCCGGGGTTTAGCATTTGCCAAATAAGTTAGACCTAGTTGAAGAAATAGTTAGAGAAAGGCTTCAGCCCATACCCATGAAATACTCTTATTTTTGTTTACAAGTAAACAACCGTTATTAATTAGATATTCACCTCGTCGACAGCATGCTTTCGATTGCGCGTAAATATCTAGCCAACTAGTTTTAAGGATGTCATTGATTGAATAACAGTTTGTAACATTGTTAAAATGACCTGCAGGACATAGCGTTCTGATATTGTAAAGGTGACATAAATACCTGTTGATTTAGTAATTGTGTTCAATATTGTAAAGTAGATTTAAGAGTGCAGAAATAATAATTGTTTATTTGTATGGTCTTGGTGATGTAAATATCTAAGGGTTCATTATTTGTGTCTAATATGATTAAGGTGATTTGGTCCCATGTAAAGGAATAAGTGTTTCTAATATTGTCATGGTGATGTGAGAACATATTGGCAAAATCCTTGGTCCTAATATTGTTAAGGACATATTGAGGGAGAGTTATAATATAGTTTTGTCAACCACTGTGAATATAGTGATGTGCCTTTAGCTCGAAGTCGAAGTGAGTCAAGACTCTGAATAGCGATTGTCCAAATAAGTTGTAATGGGAATGTAACAATTCCAAACTGCAAACTATACTGGGCCGTCGTATTCAAATAATAGTTTGAACTAATCTTGAACCAAACAGAGAATCAATTGCTATGTGGATTACGGTTACCATAGGAGTATGTTAAATAAAGATGCAAACTTCCAAACAACTGTTGAATTATTCCTACCCTAGTAGAGCAGTGAAATTAAGTATAAGTACAACAATAATAACTAAAATTCAATTAGCTATACATAAATACAATCCACGTTCTGTCTGACTACTGAATAATTGATTTGTCCCTGTTTTGTGCATGTATAATAGATATCTTCCTCTCTCCGTTTGGTGAATCAACACAGCATAATTTGTCGAGCATAGCTTTGGTGGCTAAGCATTGGTTCTAAAAACGGGAAACATAATTTGATATACATGTATAGCAGAGCAAGCATACAAACATTCATATGGCACAACATTCGCATTTCCGCATTCCAAAGCATGAACCAGAATTCTATCATATTACCACCTATATGAAAATGGTCACACCGGTAATCGATCTAGTTTACCAAGACAACAATGGGAAGATAGCAATAATGTAGTGTAACTCACTTAGGCAAAGCGGTGGCTCTCATAGCTGGCAGAGTGCAACCTGGCCAATCATTGGCCAAATTTAAGCAATTGGTCATAGAGGCCCTACAACCATCCCTCGGTACGGTCGCCTCAATGCCACAATTGCATAATATACAATATGAGAGAAACCTGGATGACACACTGTCGCAATTAAGAAAACAAATAATGACTGCATTTCTCCATGTCTCGGAAGAGAAATAGAACAATTATATGACCACAGGGCTGCTGAGAGTTCCAACCGACACATTATGTGCGCACTTCGCCATCCACGACCTAGTAGGGATAGATGGGGGACATCACAAATTTTCGTTAGGAGAATCCCCACGTAATCTGAAGTGGAAAACACCAAGCAATTTTCCCAGACTAAATGGAGAAGGAGAGAGGAAGACTCCACTCCCTTGATTTACCCCCACAAAAGCCAGCAACAGAGGTCAACCCTGGTCCTGGTTAATCCATAGGAATGGAGAACCTGTAATTCACAGTGTACTGTCCACAAGATGCAAGAGCAAAAACAACAGCAACTTAAGCCAGCAGCCAAAGGTACATTATACAAGACCCCAAGCCAACAATTTTCCTACCAACTTGGCAAGACATCCTGAGTCGCTGCAAATGAAACCGAGGATGTTGACGAAATGTGTGAAGAAGATCCCACTGTGTCCGAGGTAACAGACGACCTAATAGTGTAGACGGAGATGTAATTCCATAGGAATTTCCTGCCCAAATTGAGATAGTGCTTGATTTCACTTCATTAGGGTATAAGATAATGAAAAATGTTAGGTAAAAAAAATTCCTGACACCCGTAACCATGGTAACAGCCACAATAGAAAATGGCCGCCATCAATCGTGGAAGTTACAAAAATCGTCACATCTTTGGAAGTTTTTGTCCGATTTCAATGATATTAGAGTCTATTATAGGGTTTTAAAACATTTCTGATCGTTTGGAAAAGGTTTCACATCGTTTGGGAGTCAAGGTCATTTCGAAAACTAAGGTCAATGTCATGTTTTACTTTTTGGTGCACAAGTAATAATAATAATAATGTTCAGGTTACTTATATAGTGCCATTTTTCTCTAGCCATCGCTTCGAGATTCAATAGCGCTCGACCAATACTATTACCTATTTCCTTGCTCAAGGGAAATGGTACCGGCTACCAGTGTATGTGAAAAACCTTCATGCCTGAGCGTGGCATTGAATTCGGGTCATCCGAGGTTGGAGGCCGATACGTTCTCCACTAGTTTTGAACATCTTTTTTACAATTTAGATACAATACAAATCAAAGGAAACAAATAAATGTTCATATAAATAAATTAGTATTACTTGACAACGTCTAATTTAAAATTGTTGGCATAGTATTTAGTCAAATGAAAGATATGATTTCACACACAACATTATAGAACACAAACGTATTAAACAGGAAGACACTATGAATATAAACTCCATATGAGGAGGAGGACTTTATTGACAATGTTTAGCAGATAGCTGACGTTAGTGACCTGAAGAAGCTATCTGCGAAACGTTGTCAATAAAGTGCTCCTCCTCATATGTTTATATTCATTCCGTCAACTTATATGTTTATATTCATTCCGTCAACTTATATGTTTATATTCATTCCGTCAACTTATATGTTTATATTCATTCCGTCAACTTATATGTTTATATTCATTCCGTCAACACATATGTTTATATTCATTCCGTCAACTCATATGTTTATATTCATTCCGTCAACTTATATGTTTATATTCATTCCGTCAACTCATATGTTTATATTCATTCCGTCAACTTATATGTTTATATTCATTCCGTCAACTCATATGTTTATATTCATTCCGTCAACTCATATGTTTATATTTATTCCGTCAACTCATGTGTTTATATTCATTCCGTCAACTCATGTGTTTATATTCATTCCGTCAACTCATGTGTTTATATTCATTCCGTCAACTCATGTGTTTATATTCATTCCGTCAACTCATATGTTTATATTCATTCCGTCAACTCATATGTTTATATTCATTCCGTCAACTCATATGTTTATATTCATTCCGTCAACTTATATGTTTATATTCATTCCGTCAACTTATATGTTTATATTCATTCCGTCAACTTATATGTTTATATTCATTCCGTCAACTTATATGTTTATATTCATTCCGTCAACTTATATGTTTATATTCATTCCGTCAACTTATATGTTTATATTCATTCCGTCAACTTATATGTTTATATTCATTCCGTCAACTTATATGTTTATATTCATTCCGTCAACTTATATGTTTATATTCATTCCGTCAACTTATATGTTTATATTCATTCCGTCAACTTATATGTTTATATTCATTCCGTCAACTTATATGTTTATATTCATTCCGTCAACTTATATGTTTATATTCATTCCGTCAACTTATATGTTTATATTCATTCCGTCAACTTATATGTTTATATTCATTCCGTCAACTTATATGTTTATATTCATTCCGTCAACTTATATGTTTATATTCATTCCGTCAACTTATATGTTTATATTCATTCCGTCAACTTATATGTTTATATTCATTCCGTCAACTTATATGTTTATATTCATTCCGTCAACTTATATGTTTATATTCATTCCGTCAACTTATATGTTTATATTCATTCCGTCAACTTATATGTTTATATTCATTCCGTCAACTTATATGTTTATATTCATTCCGTCAACTTATATGTTTATATTCGTCCCGTCAACTTATATGTTTATATTCATTCCGTCAACTTTTCTAAGTTATTTCAACAAGAAGACACTACACATAGCATATTATTACGACCGGGGCTACGAATAAAACAAGGGCACTTAATGATTGGACTAGTAATAGGCCACTATGCAACAACGGTACACTAGATCCAAACCCTCGAACTTATAATTAGCCGGCGAACAAAAACACCTATACCCTCCAGAGTTAATCTGCGATAACGGGGTATCCTTAACTGGGCATAAATGTACTCTACTTCAGGCTAACCCACACTGATATAGCCTGATAACAAACAAGATGCAAGTTACGTTAAAATGCATAAAAGGGAAGCTATGGAAAGATCAATTAAATCACTGCAAGATTTAATACAATAAAAGATGCTTCAATACAGTTACTCTAAACAACAATAAACTCTTCACTCCTATCTGAAAGAAAGTGAAGTATAGTCCTACAGCATAGACCTGGAAACTTCTGAAGAAAGTCTGATGCTCATAAGATGCTCGTATCTTAAATTATATAAAGGCAGGAGGCAGGACACCATACGTGTAGACTGAATACACTAAAAGATAGGACATATAATGTTAACTGACACGAAAATATTATTGTAATGCCCTCGAAAATATCCCGCAACCCCAATAATGTACTACCCGACGTCAGGTATAGTGTAAAATAGTCGTTGATGGGAAGTCCAATAAACTCATCACGTGAAACACCACGAGACTATCACCTGGTTCTTACAAATCGGACTAAGGTTACTATACTTTTGTACGTCCGTGGTAGTACAGTGGGTTAGCGCGCGGGCCTGGTTGACCTATGGAGGATATGGTTACTAACCAGGGTTCGAACCCCACCCAAGGCATCTCAAAACCTGTGGGTTTTTAGGAGGGTTAACCTCCCTTCAGAGGTTCGAGCCCCGCGCCAGGCACCAGGAAAGGTTGACCCTAAGTGTGCCTGGGGAGTTTTCAGGAGACCATGAATTCCCTTCGCACCCGGCATTTCAATTATAAATGCGCAACAGCAGTAATGTTCGACACTACAAGAAATACTTCCTCATCAACGAAACAGTCTGCTATGGTTGTGCAACTCAACAACAACCTAGACTAATAAATACTGTGAATAATAATGCGTACATATCAGAAGAGCACATGTCCTAACTAGAGTCTGCTCGGCGAATAAAGTTTAGCTGGGATATCAAGGTTAGGAAACTGTGGTTGAGCAAGACAGGCTCATAGCCTAGCGTCGTCCTTAAGGCAGTATGATTAAAGTTACGTTACTGACGGGGATGCTCTCTTGGTAGATCCAGATCTCAAGTATCTGATTCTTCCCTGGCGATCCCTCTAAAGTCAAGCAAAGAGGCAGCACTGTGTAATAAGGTAGTAGGCTAATGCCCTCTTACAACACGATGCTGCACTCGAAAAAGGCACAACCAAAAGGACAACCTAGGCTACCACAGAAACCGTCGAAGTCGTGTAGGTATAAGCAAACCGTACACACATCGCTGACAACGACAACAGAAACCTTATCCCAGTCTAGCATTAAATAACCCAGCAGAGCACTACTGATAATGAGGGAGACACACACAAAGAGTCATCAAACCTCCATAAACTAAGGACACTGAGGGAGACACACACAGAGTCATCAAACCTCCATAGACTAAGAACCCTTATAGCCTATTCTAATACATGGAAATATATATGAGAGCGACTCACACAATACGATGGGCCGATATGAAATTGTGTACAGAACCCAAAGGGAGTGCTGTGACGTTAAAAGATTAGATGAATGAAAGAAGGAAATTGAGTGAGAGAGACAGTATCAGAATGGTGGAGATATGGGGGACAGTTGTAAAAAGGATGTTAGTCATGTGCATCCCTAGCCTGCTCTGAGGAGGATAGCTCCTCGGGACCCTCAGGATCCCACAAAGGCATGGTGGTCGGCCAATCACAGGCCGATACGTCACAAGGCAGCAGGCCCCTAGGACACGCCAAGAACCACCAGCCAATCAGAGGCGAGAGAAAGCCCGCGCGGGCGGGAAAAACTCCTCCGGGAGGGAGGAGGGAGGAGGGAAGCAACACTCACTAACCCCACGCTGCCCGCTCGCTCTCTCTCTCAACTCCACACTACAATGCATCTTATATTCTACTCATGATATAAAATACTTCCCATTGTCACAGACGAAAATAAAGACCACCACTGGACTGTCTGTAACAATGCAAGAACTATGAAAGAAAGAACAACATTCTCTGATAACTGTAGCCCATTTCACTGTCCTGGCGAGCGCTAGTGGCTAACGAGAGGCGATTCTGCCAACGCTGGTAGGCGTCCCACCCCGCCCAAGATATGGGACGCTCAACATTAGGCGAGCACCATATCTGACAAGTCAGAATGCCGATAAGACCCGCACACCTAGCCACTCCACCAGAAATGAAATGCAAAGCTCAATCATAAATAAAACAATATTTTAGCATAAATAAAATCTTATAACCCCTCCCAAACATAATATTATAATTTTAGCCTGCTATGCTCCCTGAGCGAGCTTCACAGAGCCCAGCCTATTAACTTTAGCTATAACATTGGCAACTTACAATTAACTATCAAAAAGAAAGAGTTTTTATGTGATTTTTTTTATTTAATTTTAATGTTGTTTTTGACGGCTGCTCTACAGGGGCAAGCCTGATTTTTCTCCACTCTCAACACACACTGACTGAACGGCGAGGGTTCTCCTGCAAACAAACCCTCCCGTGACAAACAATCAGCCAAAACATTATCAGTGCCCTTAGCATGCCACACATCCAACTTGTGTTCCGGCAGCACAACAACACCTGGCACTGATAAACTGCCCAGTTCATCACAAAACTGGCACTTCTCTTCGCTCTTTCCGGCAACGGGGCCTGCCAATAACCTTTCACTAGTTCTACCTTCGTGGTGAGCGAGGCAGCCCCGATGCGGTCTATGGTGTCGTCAACTCTAGGTAATGGATAGGTGTCTGTCAGGGATAATGCCTCCACACTCTTGCAATCACAATACACACGGATCTTGCCACTCAACTCAGGTTGCAAACTCACTGGCAACGACCACTCGCGATATCCTTTATCCCTCAGACCCTTTTTCCACATGTCGTCTAGCTCTGTTTTCACGACAGGCTGTTGAGCAGAATTTATACGGTAGGGAACTAACTTGAGCCTTGCACTGTCTCCAGCCTCCATGTCGGATTCTACCCCGCACATCAGGCCTGGAGAAGCAACAAACATGCGGATGTACTGCCACAGCCTAGTAAACAACTTATCTCGCAGAACAACATACCTAGTGCCCTCCCACAACCCAGCCGAGACCGCAACTTCTAAACTATAGTCTCCCTCCTTCTCCACCTTCGTCCCTAGAACAGCCAGGTCATGAGAGGGACAATCAGTACCACCTGTGCAGTCACTCGCATAGTTCATTATTGCTAAGGCTTCCCCGCCGATACCGTACATGCGCACCCCCGCATTCCTTGCGACTACATCTGCCTGCGCAGCATCACCGCTTTTAGCGACATGGCCAGATACAGTCGGTCTATGGTAGGGCTGTTGCATTCGACTAGAGCAGCATTGGGAGGCTATGCGACGACTGGGCACATCCACTCCACAGCCAACCTCACCAATCTGCTCAATGTCCTCCTTCTGACCACCACCCTTGGCAGCCATGGGTCGACCCTGACCGGACAACCATGTCAAAGCCTCGTCCCCTACCTTGAACCACCGAAACAACGAGGCTAACGGTCTACAAACACTCAAGTGACCTGCCCGCGGAAAATCTTGCACCGCATGAATTGTGAGGCTCGGGCGCTCGGCACGACCAGTGGGGTATGAACCGAGCTGGTGCTGGAGCGCTGCACACTGCTGCTCAGGCAGGTGCTCTAGCGCTTCCACAGCCACCAGACTGGTGTCCCCCGCCCACTGCTCCGCCGAGGCATGACAATCCCAATTTTCCTCCACCTGTGCACCACTGCCCCCTCTCCTTCTCCACCTTGGCCACTGCAGACCAACGCAGGGACAGTAGGCTGCTCAGGTGGTTGCCTCACAAACTCCTCTAACAGGTTCACATGACATGTTTCCCCGTCCTCGTGTTCAATAGCCCCGTTCCCACAACTCTCCTCAACCTGGGAACTACTAAGTCGCGGAGTGCCATCACGCCCAACCATGTCACTAGGGGTGACAGGTTCTGGGGCCACTCTGGAGCTCACCTCTGGGTCAAGTATTAAGTCGCTAAGGAGAGCCGCTGGAGCAAAACTCGCAAAACTCCCAACTTTAGCTTGCTCCTTCCGACCGTTCCTCCGCTGGTCTAGAGACTGTGACACTTTAGATGCACGAGATCGGGTGACAACACACGGCCTCTGCAGTGGTTGACACCTCTCGACCAACTCATGCCCCTCCCTACTCACGTCGGCCGCCCTCTCGGCAACGACTAAGGGTGGAACTTCAGAAGTAGGCACCGCAAAGTAATTGCCGAGAAGAAGGTCGACGCCCTCTACTGGCAGTTTCTCCACGATTCCGACATCCAACTCTTGTGTCACACCTTCTACCTCCAGCTCCACTCGGACCAATGGGTATGACTGTGCAGCATTTGATACCCTGCACCACAACTACCCGTGCCGCGTTTATAGGTTTGCCTGTAAAGTTTTTCATCAATGTCTGAGAAGCACCCGTATCACGCAACAATTCTACTCCATGCTTGCAACCAGCCCAACTCACGCAGCCGCGCCCTCTATGGTCACAAAAAGTATCCCGGACAGGTGTCAAGCCTTCCGGACACTTCTTCACTGGCTGTGCTCCAGCCTCTGACCATTTACCCCGGGCAAACGCAGACGACTTCAAAGACACTCCAATGTTGCGAGCCAAAGACACGACTGCTGCAGGTAGCTTGCTAGGACAGGATCGTGCAAAATGCCCCTTCTTGTGACAATGAAAACACTCTACCTCCCCCTTGGGCTTCCCTTGAGGTGGGGAAGGGCCCAGACCCTTCTTAAACGGGACGGTATTAGGTTTATGGTCAAAATTGGTATCATTGCTCTTACTCTCATTATTAACTTGTGCATCACTGACTTGGGGGGTGGGTGGAGTGTTACGCGCCTTGTAACTGCATCGATCCGTTGTGCAGACCCGCACCCACGAATCAGTGACATTCTCAGGTCAGCCATCTCAGCTGCCTTCTGTAGAGTTTTAGGGTTTTTCTCTTTGAGGTTCAAAGTCAGGTCGCCGCCTGTGCACTTGAAAAATTGCTCTAGAAGGACTAACTGCTCAAGCTCCTCGAACGTCGTCACCTTCTCTGACCACAGCCAATTTCTCAATGCATCAGACAGTTCCCGGGCATGTTCTAGAAAAGTGCACTCACGACCCTTCGTAACACCCCGGAACTTCAACCTATATGTCTCTGGTTGTAACTCGTACGCCCGCAGAACAGCTTCCGTCAGTACCTCATAATCGATGCAAGACTCTAAGGGCAACGCATCATAATATTATGCCTTGAGTCCTTTGCCAACCAACCTAGAGGAAACAAGGGCTGCCCACTTAACCTCGGGCCATTGGTGCTCCCGGCATTTCTTCTCAAAACGCAGGAAAAATTCGGTGACACCCGACTCGTCAAATACAGGGACTAACTTAAGAAGGTGCGATAAAGACTGCTCAAGACCTCGATTCCCAGAACCGAGACGCTGCCCTGTCGACTCCACCCGAGACTTCTCAAGCTCTATGTCTGCACAGTACTTCGTAGCCTCAACCTGAAGCTCAGCTTCCCGCTGCTACTGCTCAGCCTCATATCTGGCCTTTCTCTCCTCAGCCTGAAACTTGAGCTCAGCCTCCCGCTGCCATTGCTGAATCTTAGCCATCTCAAGCTGGAAGAGCATATCTGCAGTTAAACCTTGAGGAGGAGGAGATGCAACAATTGGAGACCCACCCAAGTGCAAATGGAACGGGGGCTGGGCCGAAGGTGCCCCAGCTCCCGCTCCACCCGAAGGCCCACGCACCCCGCCGAGCACACAGGCCACCAGGTCACCTCTCGACATGCTGCTAGTGCCCACATGCCCCATGACCGTGGCCAAACACTGGAGACCATACCGATCAATCCCCGACACCCGGTCAACAGTAATAGGCATCTCCAGAAACTTCCGTGCATCCTCCTCACTAGTTACTACTCTAATGCCTTCTAACAAACCCAGCTGCTGCACCTCAGAGTCTGCTTCCCATACTGTGTCCTCACCGTACATAGATCCGTCGTTCGACATAGTGTCCACCGAGAATTATCAACGTTTATAAAAAAAAGGAGTACCTAAACTCTCATGTAGCACTATTCACTCAAAAAAATGCTCGAAGACAACTCAAGTGCTATACTACTTTGCCAAAAAAAAAATCCATGTGTCCAAAATATTCCTCAAAAAGCAAATGTCCAACAATCCTGCAATTCTTTCTTAGATACTAGGCAAGGGCACTATTTGTTACTACTGCAATAACAACAAATGGATCCTGGTTTCTACTAAAATAAGATACTAGGCAAGGTTGCCATTTGTTACGACCGGGGCTATGAATAAAACAAGGGCACCTAATGATTGGACTAGTAATAGGGCACTATGCAACAACGGTACGCTAGATCCAAACCCTCGAACTTGTATGCCGGCGAACAAAAACACCTATACCCTCCAGAGTTAATCTGCGATAATGGGGTATCCTTAACTGGGCATAAATGTACTCTACTTCAGGCTAACCTACACTGATATAGCCTGATAACAAACAAGATGCAAGTTACGTTAAAATGCATAAAAGGGAAGCTATGGAAAGATCAATTAAATCACTGCAAGATTTAATACAATAAAAAGATGTTTCAATACAGTTACTCTAAACAACAATAAACTCTTCACTACTATCTGAAAGAAAGTGAAGTATAGTCCTACAGCATAGACCTGGAAACTTCGGAAGAAAGTCTGATGCTCATAAGATGCTCGTATCTTAAATTATATAAAGGCAGGAGGCAGGACACCATACATGTAGACTGAATACACTAAAAGATAGGACATATAATGTGTTAACTGACACAAGAATATTATAAATGCGCAACAGCAGTAATGTTCGACACTAAAAGAAATACTTCCTCATCAACGAAACAGTCTGCTATGGATGTGCAACTCAACAACAACCTAGACTAATAAATACTGTGAATAATAATGCGTACATATCAAAAGAGCTCATGTCCTAACTAGTGTCTGCTCGGCGAATAAAGTCTAGCTGGGATATCAAGGTTAGGAAACTGTGGTTGAGCAAGACAGGCTCATAGCCTAGCGTCGTCCTTAACACCTAAAGAGCGGCCTAGGCGGTATAAAATATGAAGCCACCAGCGGGGTGTTTTTAGCCAAAATAGGGCTGTTTACGTGATAATTTTCATGCCTAAATAAGACCCAGAGCGTAAAACAAGTATCTATCCCTGAAAGGGCATAAACAGAGCTTTCCAATGACACCATAACGATCCTTTTATGACGGCTAGTTTTCTTGCAACAACCGCGCAACACGAGTGCAAAAAGCATGTAATTCGGTACTTTCCCCATACAATTCAGTATGTAGCGAGTGAGAGAGGGAGGGAGGAGGTGGGATTCGTGTCAGTAGGTTCACCGCGGTGGTCTGGAGCAGTCATACGCTCGCTACTCTCCTGCCACCAATTGTCTCTCTCTCTCAACAACATTACGTGCTGAAATTGCCACACGACCTATGTCGCGCACCGCCAGATAGTCCAGATTTATTATACTCGACTTATGTTGCGCGCCGACAGTTAGGGGTTAAGGCGGTATGATTAAAGTTACGTTACTGACGGGGATGCTCTCTTGGTAGATCCAGATCTCAAGTAACTGATTCTACCCTGGCGATCCCTCTAAAGTCAAGCAAAGAGGCAGCACTGTGTAATAAGGTAGTAGGCTAGTGCCCTCTTACAACACGATGCTGCACTCGAAAAAGGCACAACCAAAAGGACAACCTAGGCTACCACAGAAACCGTCGAAGTCGTGTAGGTATAAGCAAACCGTACACACATCGCTGACAACGACAACAGAAACCTTATCCCAGTCTAGTATTAAATAACCGAGCAGAGCACTACTGATAATGAGGGAGACACACACAAAGAGTCATCAAACCTCCATAAACTAAGGACACTGAGGGAGACACACACAGAGTCATCAAACCTCCATAGACTAAGAACCCTTATAGCCTATTCTAATACATGGAAATATATATGAGAGCGACGCACACAATACGATGGGCCGATATGAAATCGTGTACAGAACCCAAAGGGAGTGCTGTGACGTTAAAAGATTAGAGGAATGAAAGAAGGAAGTTGAGTGAGAGAGACAGTATCAGAATGGTGGAGATATGGGGGACAGTTGTAAAAAGGATGTTAGTCATGTGCATCCCTAGCCTGCTCTGAGGAGGATAGCTCCTCGGGACCCTCAGGATCCCACAAAGGCATGGTGGTCGGCCAATCACAGGCCGATACGTCACAAGGCAGCTGTGACGCTCCTGCATAGTAGCCACGTGCGGGCATGCGCGAGTGTCGGCTGCCCAGCCGTTTAGAAACCGGCTGGCGGCAGCCGGCTGGCCGGCTTTTCCTTAGTATATAGCCTACGACAATGTAACTAATGTCTGGGATATTCTTATGTTGTTTCACAGCTTGAAGCTGCCCTTATTCTTAACCAACACATCTTAGTATATTTTATTCTCGATAGTTGATTGTTTCATTATAATATATAAGATGTAAGTCTAGTGAGAGTGGGAGGAGACGAGCGGGAGAGAGAGACCGGCTGGGGGACGTTGCTTTGCGCGGGCGCGGAATAGACTAGCTTGGGACGAGCCTGATGTTGCCATTTGATCGCAACGTTAGGCTTAGTTTCGACTCACGCTAGGGGTAGAGGATTTTGACCCGGCAACGGTGTTGAGTGTTGCCAAGCATGGGATGTATTTCGCATGCCTAGGGTGGGGTCCAGACAGATTCAAGACTTAGAGCTCACCTCACTGTCGTACCCTTCGGACCCCCTTGATATCTATCCCTCTCAACCCCACTTAGAAACTTTCTCTCTTACTTTGTATACCTTCTTTCCACTACTTCACCAATCTATTTAATTATCCCATCCCCTTGATAGACCTTATATCTATTATTGTATTAACGACGAGCTCTCAGATAACTAGATAGGATTTTGGGCCTTATGCAGAGATGTAATTGTTAATGAGACCTGGGAAGTTTTTTTGTTGTCTCATATTTGGTGGTTTCATGCTTGCTAGTGTGTTCTTGTGGCAGGTGAGCAGGGGCTAGACCGGAGGGGAGGCTTTTTGCGATCCTTTAAGTAAAGTCTGCTGGTGCGAGTCCTGTGGACCTGCACGACTTTACTAGGATACCCGTGGGAGTCTGGGGGCATTTTCTTGTCTGTGTGCCTGTGTGTCTAGTGTTGTGTTGTGTGAGGGCCCTTGCCTAGTCCACTCAGCACTGCGCTAGCACGCCTTGTTTGTTTTAGGGTCGCCAGGAGAGAGTCAGATACTTGGGATCTGAGTCTCTCAAGAGAGCACCCTTTCAATTAGAGTAATTTGGCGCACAGACTTGGGAACGTCCCTAGGCTAGAGCAGGTGGCTCAGCCCGGGTATCCGAAGCCTATATCCTTCCGGCTAGACCTCTGCCACCTGGCAGATTAACAGCTAGCGGTTTATTATATCTGTATGCTTGTTATTGTGCCACAGGTTACCGTCTTTGTGAGCATTGTGAGTCAGGGTGTGGCTTAGAGACTCTGTCCGAGCAGGCTTGCCTGACTAAGAGTGAGAAGCACACCTGTATGTGGTTATGTTGCGAGTGGCTGCCTTTATTTAATTATACCTATGCCATTATACACTGTAGGTCCTATCACTAGTATTTATTCCTGCTTATTAGTTAAGAGTTCTCTAAATCCGTAACGTACTTTCTTTGCTAAGCATCAGATCCTACAGTAGCCGCATGCAGTTTAGAAACCTGCATCTTGTCTAACTGTACGATGTTTTGAGGACTGTTTGCTCTCACCTTCTTTCACGCAGGGGTGATTAGTTGCATTAATTAACGTAACGTTAAATGTACTTTCTTCTAGTTTGTTATTAAATTGTTTCTGCAATTTAATTCCGTTATCTATCTTTTCCTTGAAGCTTTAAGTCAACTTAATTGTGTGATCTTTTATATAGCCTGCTTGACTATCAGCAGTCTATAGTGCGTGCACCCTGTAACCGAGTCATAGGATACCTCGTTGTCCAGGCAGGACTCTTGACGGTTTAGGGTGGTTTGTTGCCTGGGTTTATAGATAAGGGTTGGATCTAGCGTTTTCCGTTGTTGCTTGTTGCCGCATACCTAGTCCAATAGAAAGAGCCCAGTGTTTATATATCCCAGGACGTAACACAGCAGGCCCCTAGGACGCGCCAAGAACCACCAGCCAATCAGAGGCGAGAGAAAGCCTGTGTGGGCGGGAAAAACTCCTCCGGGAGGGAGGAGGGAGGAGGGAAGCAACACTCGCTACCCCCACGCTGCCCGCTCGCTCTCTCTCTCAACTCCACACTACAATGCATCTTATATTCTACTCATGATATAAAAGACTTCCCATTGTCACAGCTGAAAATAAAGACCACCACTGGACTGTCTGTAACAATGCAAGTACTATGAAAGAAAGAAGAACATTCTCTGATAACTGTAGCCCATTTCACTTCCCTGGCGAGCGCTAGTGGCTAACGAGAGGCGATTCTGCCAACGCTGGTAGGCGTCACAATATTCAAAATTGTCATTGTCAAACTATGATTGCAAGTAGGCTGTGGATACTAATGAAATATGCAATTTTAGTAAGCCCCCATTCCAACTCCCCAAAAAATGAAATACTACATTCAAAATTGAAGTTATAATTTTCAATTCAACAAAAGATGTGACTACATTTAACCAGATGCAGTTAAAAAAACATCTTCATATAAGAACAGCTTAACTAATAGTTAATTTTAAATTATTCTAAAATTCATCTCACATTCCCATTATGCTAGATTCGTGCATCAGCATCTTCCTCATCTATCATCTTACTTCCATGAAGGTTACTGCAATCGTTATTGTGACACTTGCAGAGCGCACTGCATGCAAGGCCGTTCTTTTTGCAAGAACAGTGACTTTTACATGATGTACGACAACCACATTTGATGAGTTCTAGGGCAGCAAATGGGGCTGGCTTGTAGAGGCACCGGACTGGGACATACTCTTCCCCAACAAGCATCCATCCATTCTCCTCTAGCGGCAGTAGGCATGGTAGAGATGTAGTGTAACTTTTATCCCGCATAGCTACAAAGTTGGTGCTTACGATATGCGACATCAGTGTTGCTCTCGTCGGAGGAAGTCTCTCTCCCTCCAGATTTCTGGACCTGAACAGCTCCCAACGCAGAGCTGGTATTGTAGTTGGACCTAAAGGATTGTATATCGAGCATATGAACCTCTCGACAGGACGCACTTCTTCGGGCAGCTCACCACTCACAAGCGAATGGTTTGCAAGCACCCCTTCACCAAAGAGTTGGAAAGCAGAAATTATTGGGTCATCATTTGGGAAGTTCAGGTAAGAAGTGATCCAAGTCTTCTTTGATATTCTAACCCATTTTCCAACCCAATCTGCACTAGCGAAGTTGTGGAGACCAATGAGACCTTGACACTTTTCTCAACCAATAACCCTTACACGCTCTAGAATGTTAATAGATCTATAATGTTTGTCTTTCCAGTCAGTAACTGGAGCTTGGCGAATGTCCCTAGTCGTCCATTAGCCACAAGGTCCAGAAACAAGATCAGAACATCAGTGTCAGGTGACCACACATTTATGTCTCAAAGAGTGGAGTCACCAATTGCATGGAGCACATGATAAGGAATCATGGTGTCAGCCTCCTCGTGACTGTGAGTGGACACCACATCTTTCAAGGAGTGAGGGTGGTTGACTTGGACTGTGGTACCTTTCATGACAACCACCAAGAGTGGTGGAAAGGGTGGTTTTGTTCTGGAGGCTGAGAGCAGCTCCTTTAGTGTGACCTTTGCAATAGCCATCTAATCGTGGATTGCGAATTCCATCTTGTTTCCCTGTGCTTGTTTGGCCATTGTCTTTTTTGTCAAGGACTGCGTGATGTCATACCGGTCAAATATGTTATGGGCTTCATCATAAGCTTTTACCATCCTTGTTATTCTTCTGACAAAAGCATTCCTGAAGTTGAAAAACTTCTTCATGTCTGGATTTTTCTTCATGGATTGGACCACTGCCATACAGTCAATGATGATTACATGATCATGGCATTCAGCAGAAGATTCGATGGGAATGTCAGGAAGGACACTGTGTGTGTCTCCTGGTGTTGTTGCCTGGATAGGTGTTTTAGTCAATGTCACTAATGGTTTCTGGACAGTTGCTTCGTATGATGTGTATTTCATAATTGCCAATGGTTGCAGACAACTGAGGAACAAATTCTGGCCGTGATTGTTGAATGATGAGGAAGCGGGCAAGAAGCTGTCTTTCTTCCCGGAGCTTGATGACCTTATCTCCAAGTCTCACATGCATCTTTGCCATCCAGGTGCAGAAGGTCTTAAGCTTCATCTTCATGGTGTCGCAGACAGACATGGGTGAGTTCTTTATAAGACGTTCCTGAATTTATTTTTGTATAACCATTCATTCCCTTCTTATCTCGACTGAGTATGTCAACCTTGACAGCTTCTGGAATCAGCACTGATACCACGATGCTCTTAAGTGGTGTTCTCACAATAAAGGGGTTGCCTTTGCAATGGAGTTGGATGGATTCTTTCAGCTTGAGAGCATTTCTCGTTCAACGTTGAGTAATATCACCAGGAAGCTGATAATGTTTGCCTGTAGTGTCGGATGCTATTGAAAGATGAGGTAATCCACCTAGCCAATCCCTACCGATAGAGGAGATGTGTGGTAGTGTGGTAATAATTCGATCAAGTGAAACCTCATCCTGCTTAATACCCGCTCTTTTTAACTCATTGATTTTCTGTTCAAGAGCCTGATCTGCTAAGAGTGCAGTAAAGGGCTCATTAGATTTTTTAACAATACAGTTGCCCCCTTTAGTGCCTCCCACGTTGTTGGGTCATCCGTTTCAAGCTTATTCATTTGTGCTACATGGACATGCAGGGGCGAAATAAGTACTGTATCTGATTGTCCAGCGCAGCAAGATACTTGAATTGTCATTTTACAAGTTATTTACCATATTGATCTTAGTTTTCGACATGACCTTGACTCCCAATCGATGTGAAACTTATTCCAAACGATCAGAAATGTTTATAAACCCTATAAAAGACTCTAATACCATTTGTGGTAAACTATCAATGGAAGTTTAATATTACTAAGCTATAATGAATCAAATAAAATCAATCTAAATTAAAACTACTCCATATCTAAATTGAATTCAATCTGAAACAAGCTAATTTATATCCAAAGGCCTCACATAATAAATTTATATATATAGGGTAAGGTTATAAGGGTTAATACTAGCCAGGAATTAACTCCCCAATAGTTCCACGTGGCAATGAGGCAAGGGAGAACGTTTTACCCAATATGGCGGACAATGGAGAGGCAAGACACCGGTCCCGAGACTCGAGTCAAATGAAAGAAAGAATAAATGATTACATGGGAATGGACATGAATATTATGTTTATCTGTCAGTCAGTCATGGCGTCGATGAGAGCGTCGTGATGGTATAGCTGTTTGTATTGCTGTCAGTGTATTATGATTAGAGGCACAATAGCCCGATCAACTGAGGGCGGAATTTAGATGTTAACTGGTTGGTGTTCGTGAAGGCTCTGCTCTCTCTTCCTCAGAGGCACACCTTGCTGCCTTGGCAAACGCCAGGAGCCCAAATTATCGTACCGCATCTAGGTTGCTCTATACGATAAATTATATTAATTTATACGATAAATTCATATATACTACATAAGAACATAACATAAGAAAATGGGAGTCTGCAGAAAGCCGATTGGCCTAAGCAAGGCAGATCCCTGTCCCACACAACCCCAAATCAATTACAAAGCCCAATTATAGGCTCAACACTCTAATACCCTGAGGATCATCCTACCAAAACGGTTAGAGATTAACGCAGGATTATGGGGGTCTGCAGAGCGCTGATTGGCCCAACCCGGCTGATCCCCCTTCACACCCAACCCTTCTCGTCCATATGCTTATCCAATTTTATCTTAAAGCTCCCTACAGTTTTAGATCCCACTATAGCACTTGGTAGTCCATTCCATCTACAACTCTGTTACCAAACCAATATTTGCCTATATCTTTTCTGAAACGAAATTTATCTAATTTGAAACCATTGGTACGAGTTCTTTCGCTATCACTGAGCTTTAGTACATTTGTCATGTCCCCTTTGTTAATCCCACTAACCCACTTGAACACCTCTATCATATCCCCTCTAACTCTGCGTCTCTCTAACGAATGTAAACCTAATTTCTTCAACCTTTCTTCATACGGAAGATTTCTAATATTATGGATCATTTTTGTCATTCTACGCTGTACTCTCTCCAATGAATCTATGTCCATTCTGTAATAAGGACACCAAAATTGGACAGCATAATCCATATGGGGTCTCACTAATGACAAGTAAAGTTTTAAGATAACATCAGCAGTTCTGTTACTCACACTCCTAGAGATGAACCCGAGAATCCTGTTTGCCTTATTACGAACACCTATACACTGTTTTCTAGGCTTCAAATCATTGCTAACAAACACACCTAGATCTTTCTCGCAGTCTGAATTTTCTAATTCTAAATTAGCTAGTTTATATTTAACATTTGTTTGCATCTTCCCTATCTTTAATACCTTGCATTTGTCAATGTTAAACTTCATCTGCCAATTTACTGACCATTCATGTAAGGTATCTAGATCCCTTTGGAGGCACTCTATATCGCTATCTGAATCAATTGATCTCCCCATTTTAGTATCGTCTGCGAATTTACTTATCCTACTAGTTATACCTAAATCTAGGTCATTTATGTATATAAGAAACAACAGGGGACCTAATACCGATCCCTGGGGGACACCACTTTTGACTGCTCCCCACTCTGACTTGGTACATAAGACCATGGCAATATTGCTTAATAGCATATTAGGCCTTTTATAACTTAACTTATTTACAATCTTATAACATACGATCTACTCGTCCTACGTCGTGCTGCAGGAGCGACCGTGACATCACAGAGACATACGGGATCACAAAAGTCATAGCCTATCGTATTTACGATACACTCCCCCCACAAAAAAATACCTGAACCCCACCTTAAACTTAAAGTTGCCCAGAGGCTATCTTCTGATGCCACATGTCGACGGCGCCAGCAGCAGCGCGTCTGGGAGGCGTCCCGGTCCGAGAATGATCACCATCAGTAAGAGGTGAGTCGTTACTTTGAGAATCCTCGGACCCAGCAATAACAGGTGGAGCATCAGATTGCAATGCGGAATCGAGCTCCAAAGCGTACAAACGTGCGATAGGACGAACAGTAGTTCCAGTGGCTGTCTTCAATAGCGCCACCCGCTCTACAGAGTCTGCCCCCTTGTATACCTCCAACACGCGGCCCAATTTCCAGTATAAACGAGGACTATCTTCTTTAATTAAAACAACTTCACCAACAGTAGGTGCCGTTGGTCTACCAGAGGGAGTAACACTCCTTTCCCTCAATGATAGCAGATATTCACTAATCCACCGTTTCCTAAAATCCTTGATTATCCTTGATATGTACTGCTATCTCTTAGACACCGCTACCTCAGAGTACAACGAGGGATCCTCTAACTCTACTATGGATTGGAAATCAGATGGAAACGCAGTCAGTGGTTTTCCATATAGCAAGTGAGCTGGCGTTAATGGTAGTGATTCTTGCAGGTCGGTGTACACATATGAAAGCGGGCGATCATTCACGACTGCCTCTATCTCTGTGAGGACTGTCGTCAACTCACTCTTCTTAAATAGAGCACGTCCTACTACCGCTCTGAGTCCTGACTTTACTATGCCGACACACCGTTCCCACATTCCACCAAACCAAGGTGCCTTAACTGGAATGAACCTCCATTTGCACTTCTTCTCTCCCAAAAAAGTAATGATAGTAGGATCACTACTCATATCCTTTAGATATTTTGATGCCTGGACATAAGTGGGAGCATTGTCGCTAAGAATGAGTTGAGTGAATGAACGACGGGCACAAAACCGTCTAAACGCCAGCATAAATTCTTCGCTAGACATATTATCACATAGTTCTAGGTGTACCGCTCGAGACGTTGCACTGGTAAACAATAATATATAAACTTTCTTATGCTCTCTTGTCTTCAATGCACCTGTGTAATTTAACCCTACAGCTTGGAAAGGTTCTATGTGCTTTACACGGCATTCAGGTAGAGGTGGAGCTGGTCCAGTTGCATATGGTTTACCTTTTAGTCTCTGGCATATTACACACTTTCTTACTACGCGTCGAGCTACTTGTCGAACTCTGGGTATCCACCATGTGAGACGTAAATTTGATATAATATAACATACCCCGTAGTGTTTTACTTCCCTATGTGCACGTATGATCAATAGATCAGTAATGTGATGTCTTGTTGGCATAAGTATAGGGCGGTTTGTACCGTCTGTTACACCCGACCATTTCAGGCGACCCTCACACCTGATGAGGTCATTGTCTAGGTGCAACCTTAGTTGACGCACTAGATTAGGCATTATAGTCTTATTCGAGCTTTGCAAAGATTGTAATTCAATGGAAAAGGTTTCTACTTGAACCCACTTGATCAAAGTTACTTCAGCTGCTATAAATTCACGAGCATCAATGTTGTGACCCCTGTTGCAGAGTTGGCCCGTTACTTTAAGCTTGATATTGGATACATATCGCAACACCCAAGCGACAACTCTGACTAGTTTATTTTAGTCACCGAATCTTGCCCACTCTATGATTGGACCTGATGGCTCATTTAGTTGGGCTGTAACTGCCACTGTTTCCAGTGGCAGTAGTCCCTCACCAACATCATGCCAAATCGTCCATTCATTTTCATGGAGCAGCCACTTTGGACCATGCAACCACAATTCGGACTTCACTAATTGGCTAGCCGTTATACCCCTAGTTATGAGATCACTATTTTTTTTTTTTTTTTTTTTTTTTAAGAGACAATGAACGGAGGAAGGAAAAACACAGATAAAACAAAAAGATCCATGTGCCTAAAGGCATCCTCCATTCATAAAATGTTTGTAACAACTGGATTTAAACATTTGTAGATTGTAAGTTTGTGGAAAGCAATTCGAGGGAAGTGAATTCCAAAGAGTAGTAGCTCTGGGGATAAATGAATTCTGATAAGCAGAAGTTCTGCATTGTGGAGGAGAAAGTGTAAATTCATGGGCGCTCTCAGCTGCCCTAGTTCTACGGGGAAAGATGTGGAGAGGCGGCACAATTGAAGCAAGTTCCTCGGAACAATTGCTGTGAAAATATCTGTAGAATAATGCAAGGGATGCAACGTTTCTTCGTATGGATAATGTAGGAAGGTCCTGTGTGATTGCAGGGTTATTAATTAATCTAATAGCTTTATTTTGAATTTTGTCCAACTGCCTCAATGCAACCACTCCCACTTCCACCCCACAGAGGTGAACAGTAATCCATCTGAGAACGCACATGACTTTTATATATCACGGCCAACTGCTCGTCAGTGAAGAATTCTCGAACTCTGTACAGGAGTCCCAGTTTTTTAGAGGCATTCTTAGCAATGCTTCTAACATAATGTGTCCAGCTCTAGTTAGTAGTTAATGTTACACCGAGAATGTCAATACTAGGGGAAGTGGGAATATTTACATCATTAAAAATATAATGATAAGCAACGTCTGGCAAAAGGGCTCTAATCTCATCTACCCTATTCCGCACATAAACTGGCAGAGACTTCTTGCTATGTATCCAGTTGAGTGCGACCTGACTATCTCACCAAACGTGAACGATTTCAATATTTAACTCGCTCTCGTATGCTGCGCGTACATGTTGCACCAGACGTGCTAATAGCAGCATGGCAGTCAATTCCATTTTAGGGATAGTTACCTTTTTAACCGGGGCTACCTTGGCCCGGGCTGTAACTAAATGTGCCCCAAATGAAGTAACGACATATATGGCTACCCCGTATGCCGTGGCGCTAGCATCGCAAAACGTGCGTAACGTAACGTCACCGAACGCCGCCACTTTACGAGGTATAGGTTTAGTACATAGGATGGCATACTCATTCAACAACAATGTCCCTTGGTCATTCAGGTCCTCGGGCAAACTGTCATCCCATCCTATTTTACGTCTCCAAACTTCCTGCATTAGAATCCTAGCTCTTATGGTAACGGGTAATGCTAGACCCAAAGGATACAAAAATTGCGCAACTTTGCTCAACAGACTTCTTTTTGTGTGCGCTCCTGTCTGCTGAGCAAAAGACCTTGTTTGAAAAGTTAGTATGTCATGTTTAGGTTGCCAGATCATCCCCAAATTTCTGGACTTTTCCTGGTTATGAGATGCCGTACCGTCCACCTGTATCAAACTCTGAAGATCTTCACTATTAGTAACCCACTCGCGGAGAAATAAATGTGCATCTGTAAACAATCTGCGTGCTTGCCAGTATGTATATAACAAATCATCCTGACTATCGCTAGAACCCTGCAAATTGTCTATATATAATCCGCAAGATAGTTTACTTGTGTCCTTATGAGTATCAGCTAGATGTTTTTTTATTGTGGCATTTAACAAAAACTGTGAACACGTGGCCCCAAAGAGTACAACCCGAAAACGGTATATTATGACCGGACTTTCAGAGTCGCTAATGTCGCTGAACCAAAGAAAGCGGGTAACATCTCTATCTTCCTCCTTTAGCTTGACCATCAAGAATGCTTTCTCGATGTCACTGGTATATGCGTACTTCCCCAGCCTAAACCGCAATAGATGTTGGGACAGGTCCGACACCATGGACGGACCTGTCAGCAGGCAGTCATTTAGACTGGGTAGTTGACCTTGGTGGGCAGAGCAGTCATACACCACCCATATTGGTGTGGTGGCGCTGTCTTTTCTTACCCCATGATGGGCCAGATAGTGAACCCTACCCTTCTTAATCGGTTCCTTGACATCGACTCTCTTAATAAAGCCCCTAGCTTCATAACTCCGAAATACATCATCATACGCCTGGCGCGTGCTCGGCTCATTAGACAATTTACGCTGTAATGCGTGCAAGCGACCTAATGCCAAACCATAGTTGGTAGGCAGGCTTATCTCACTGTTCTTCCAGGGTAAACTAACTTTATATTGCTTGTCTGAGGCACAGTAGCTCACAGACTCGTCAAACCTTTGTAGCGCAACTTCCGAGTCATAATCAGTCTCCATAGGATTAATGCCTATGTGATCCAATCTCCACAGTCGTTCCAGGTCGAACTCGGCAGCCATTTTAGGGTCACTAGGTTGGGAATTTTCCCTTCCCAACTCCTCTGCCGCGGTTACATTGACTCTATATATCGAGACCGTGTCGACCAGCACCTTTGACTGTGTAGTATGCACCTTTCCGCTCATGCAATATCCAAATTTAGTGGGGATTAAAATTACACCACACATCTTTTTAAATCCAGGGTATACTACATCATAATAATGATCCACACCTAGTAGAACATGCACCTCACTCTGATCTCCCATGGGATCTGACAAGTTAACCGCTTTGCTACGTAATGCGTGTTCCACTTTCTTCACTCCTACAGATACATATTCTGGTAGGGTGTCTACTACGATACATGTTATAAAGTACCGGGTTTTACGGTAGTAATTTGAAATCTCCGCTATCTCGTAGTCTTGTTTGTCAGTAACCCCTGTGAAGCCCTGCAATCGAAGAGTCTCAGCCCCTACGATTCGGTGCTTCAGTCCCACTAAGACGGACCTCTTTATAAAGGAACGTTGAGACCCTTGATCTAGAAGTACCCGACAAACTTTGTTACTGTCATTACCTTCCATGGGAATCTGTATTGTGGGCAATATAGTGGTGTCTTGTGTGCTACCTAGTGTCACAGTTGTAGTACCCTCTGTTTTGATGTCTTTCACTTTATCTGCTGTAGGACACAACTTATAAAAGTTATTCCCTTTGCAGTGGCGACAGGGCCTTAAGTATGTAGCAGTAATTGTCCCTGCTTACCATGTTCCTTGCTTAGACAACCTACACATAGCTTCAATCTTTTTGCCTGTGCTAGTTTTGTCTCATTTGTTGGGTATTTTACACAGAAACTCCATTTATGATTGTTGTTACATAGGCCTAGCTTGCATAGAATCTGAGCAGGTTTCTTATACGTACCCTCTTTCTTTTCTTTAGTCCCCACCGTCATGCTTATTGTTCCCCTCTTCTCCACATTCTCACTCCCTCCCGACACATACATTCTCCCTTTGTTCAACTGTAGATTATTGATTTCTTTACTGAACTGGGTTTTGAACTCCAGATAAAATGATCTAACCTTGTCAAGTATTGCCATAGGAAGCTTCTGACGTAAGATAATGACTATCATTTCCTGTGTGGTGAGCCCTAGGCTGTCTAGCGATCTAGTATGGCACTCCATATTTGCCCTAAAATTTGCTAACTCCTCAACCTTATACTGTGGTTCTGCGATCTTTAACAAGGCAACGACATGGGCCATCTGCAACTGCTCTAGATCCCCGTATGTGGACTTTAATAATTGTACTGCCTCAAGATAACTATCACCCACTACCGCAAAACCCTCTATCAAATGTAAGGCCTCTCCTTCCATTTGTCCCTTCAGGTAGTGAAACTTGCGGACATTATCCAAAGAGGATTCATGTACTGTAGACCGAAATACGTCCCAAAAAGCTAACCATTCAGTCAATTTGCCCCCAAATGTAGGAAGATTGAGCTTTGGGAGGTGCACAGTGTGTTTTGTGTCTATGGGCCTCATTCTCGCCTCCCTTCTTACTTGTGACAGCACGCTGTAATATGTGCTTCGCTCTAAAGACAGGTTCATCATAGAGGGCGCGATTATCACACTCTGTAACTATCTCTTCCTCCTCTGTCATGCCTGCCACAGTCACCTCACTCAGAGCCATAATACGACCGTGGGTAGCCTGGACGTTGTCTAATCTAGCTTCCAATTCCTCGAGGTCAGCAGTAGTGATGAAAGTGTTGACGTCTACAATTAGCCTATTTAATACTCCCCGAAGTCCCGCCCTTTGATTTTTAGGGGCTTTGATCAGCACCCCACCCGACGGTGTCTCTTCCTGATTACTCATTTTGCATGTAAGCCTATGTATCTAAATGTTACAAAAACAACGGCAAAATAGTAGTCTAGTTAACCCGGGAACTGCGGGAAGACTCTTAACCCTTATTTAGCGGGTGGTAAGGTATTTTACACTGTACCGCTCAGCGGGCATAATCCCGAAATATTCGCTCAATTTCACTCGCCCTAGCGCCGTTACTATGGCTCCAATGCGAACGAAACGATCATTTTTGGAAAGAGCAACTCTTCGTCTCCCCATATAAGTCTATGAATGGATGTTATGAATGAGTGTGGAGGGTGGGAAGAGGTGAGGAAGAGGGGGTACTTTTTGGTCTATTTCCCAGGCGCGTTCGGTTGCGTTCGCTTTGGCCTGACTTCGGCCTCTAGGGCGTCTACTATTCCTTCGGTAATCGGTCTTATTTTTCTCTTATTTCTCCTTATTTCTGTATTCTCTCTCTCTCTCTCTCTCTCTCTCTCTCTCTTTCTCTCTCTCCTGTCTGTCTGTCTGTTTCTCTCTCTCTCTCTCTCTCTCTCTGGCTTGCTCGCTTTCCCTCTCTCGCGTGCTCTGTCTCTCTCTCTCTTCCTCATCCGTATATGTAATTCTCATTATTATTTTCTCTAATCTCTCTCACTCCTCCTGTCTGTCTGTCTCTCTGGCTCGCTCGCTTTCCCTCTCTTGTGCCCCTTTTCTCTTCCTCATCCGTATTATGTATTTCTCATTATTATTTTCTCTAACTAATCCCTCTATTTCATTTATTTGCTTGTAATATTTCTGTATTATTATATCTTTTTCACTCTGTCTTCAGTTCAGTTTCTGTATTCTCTCTATACGGTGGGAATGGTATTTCGTATGAGGGATGTGCAGCACAAATATTCAATCTTTCGTTGTTTGGTTGTTTGTATTACCGTAAGAAATTTACTGAACGCCTGCAAATAATACGCTATAAAATGCTTGCAATCAAACTCTCAAGCAATTTCAAGGTCACATGCAATTATAAATGTAGGCTATAGGTAACCGACCCAGAGAGGAAGAGACAAGAGAGAGAGAGAGTGTCGTGATAATATAACAATGTTACATATGTATCATATATATATGAAAAAATAATATTTACGGTAGGCCTACATCTGTTCCCCACAATCATATAATGCCAAGCACAAATATTCAATCTTTCATTGTTTGTATTACCGTAAGAAATTTACTGAACGCCTGCAAATAATACGCTATAAAATGCTTGCAATCTCTCTATTTTCTCTAATCTCTCTCACTCCTGTATCTCTCTCTCTCTCTCTCTCTCTCTCTCTCTCTCTCTCTCTCTCTCTGGCTCGCTCGCTTTCCCTCTTCCTCATCCGTATTATGTATTTCTCATTATTATTTTCTCTAACTAATCCCTCTATTTCATTTATTTGCTTGTAATATTTCTGTATTATTATATCTTTTTCACTCTTTCTTCAGTTCAGTTTCTGCATTCTCTCTCTCTCTCTCTCTCTGTTTCGCTTGCTTTGCAGGAATTTTGTTTTTGTTTTATATATAATATATAATAATTTACTTATCATTACTTACTATATCGTATAAACAATAGTAGGTAGCCAACTTACCATAATACCGATACACCAAACCGATACGCATGCGGTTATGTTTATCACCTGTTTACTAAAGTGCCACCATTATCGATTTTCTTCGAGCCGAATGGAGCGGGAGGGTTACCAATTGAAGTTAAATCCGCTAGCATATATTGTTAGATGTAAGACATGATAAATACCACTAGAAATATGAATTGGCAAAATCCATATAATATCACTTCGAAATTGTTCTGAAATTTCAAAACAAAACCGCTAGTGTAAGTCATTGCTGCTAGATCGAAGTAAAGGTCTCTAGATCTAGCGGAAGTCGCTATACGTATTGGCAGTACTGCACACTCATTCATTTCATTCATTCATTTTCTATTGAGCTCGTCCTGGAATCTTTACGACTCTGAATCTTACGATTGCCGACGGCGATACGTTGTTGACATTGTTGTTGATGTTCCAGTGGAGGGATGAACAAAATATTGTCCTTGTCCAATAATAGCTATTTCATAGTCCCACAGCACTTATTTTGATATATTTATCAAATTTATTGAACGCCTGAAAATAATACGCTATAAAATGCTTGCAATCAAACTGTCAAGCAATTACAAGGTCACATGCAATTATAAAAAGGTATATTGTAGACCACAATCTTCGCCAAGCTTCGTTGTTGCTTGTATTATCGTGAGAAATGTACCATACACCCTGGTTATCGTGAGAAATTTACCGAACGCCTGCAAATAATACGCTATCAAATGCTTGCAATCAAACTCTCAAGCAATTTCAATGTCACATGCAGTATAGGTAGACCCAGAGAGGAAGACAGACAGAGAGAGAGGGGAGGTCAAAAACATCTGCTAAGTGTGATTTCCCCTGGGAGGGAAGAGATTAGTTAGGGGCGTGCCCTGGCCTACATCAGACAAAGAGAGTACAAAGGAATACAAACAAAGAGAGTGAGACAGAGAGAGAGAGAGAGAGAGAGAGAGAGAGAGATAGAGGTGATAATATAAAAATGTTACACATGTATCATATAATATATGAAAACATAATATATACGGTAGGCCTACATCTGTTCTCCACAATCATATAATGCCAAGCACAAATATTCAATCTTTGGTTGTTTGTATTACCGTAAGAAATTTACGGAACGCCTGCAAATAATACGCTATAAAATGCAAAGGAAATTTCTTGTAGAGTGCAATTTTGAGGACGTAATGTGCTCTGAGAGAGAGCGGAGCGATGATTAGGAGCATAAATTACCTCAAGACCGCTCGCCACACAGGGAATTCTATAAGGATATTACCGTATTTTAGGGTATTTGCACTCGTGTTTTACGATCGTTGAAAGACAACCAGTGATCGTAAAAGGATGGTTCGAGTGTCATTGGAAAGCTCAATTTACGCACTTTCAGGATACATACTTGTATTACGCTCTGGGTCTTGTTTATGCATGAAAAAGAGCACGGAACAACCCCATTTAGGGTAAAAAAAAAAAAAACGCTGGGCGGCACAGTGAAATATACTCCACCAGCCGCTCGTAAGGTGATAAAATGCTTGCAATCACATTTTCAAGCAATTATAAAATATAAATTGTACTTACCAACACCCACACCAGTATGTTCTTCGTCAGGAACGTCTCCAATTTGCTCAAGGGTCTGTCCAATATCAACCACAACATCCACCCCCCGCAAATTATGCTTGGGGTGAAAGCCTATGATCGGGTTATTTTCGTCTTCCGAGTCATCCACACTACCAAAACTCTCACCCAGACCTTCGACGGTTTCATCCAACAGCTTATTAGAAAGTTCTGAAGAGTTCAGCATGATATCTAGTTTCTGGGTGGTGAGCCGGGCGTGGTTAGTAGGGTGGCGCGACGCACTAGGGATTGGCGGCCACCGAATCGAACACGGGCAAATCTTGACCTTCCATTATGGCTGCTTGAGGGTCACTTAGTCACGGTCACGCAGTGGGGATGTGTGGGTGGGCCCTTGTAGTACACCGCCTGACCACCAAGTTTCGCTTTCCACCTAAATTAGGGCGGGAATACGCCCACGGACTTAAGTCCGACCCCGCCATTTAGTCCAATTTTCTCGTATCGGACTTAAGTCCGACCCCGCTAAGTAAGGGTTAAAGAAAGACTACCTCCACGGCTGATAGTGGAGCAGATAACTGCAAATTTCAGGAGAATCGTTCAAATGGTGATGCATGCATGAAATTTGGTACATGCACCCTTCAAGGTCCATTCTTCTCAGAAATACCGCTGGCCACGCGAAAATCCAAGATGGCGGTCATTTTTCAAGATCGCTGCCGTGCCTGACCATATATTGCTTAATTCTTTTTTAATTATTACCTGGTGAACATTTTAAGAGAAAACTGTTTCTTGCTAACCAGATTAATGAGAAGCACTGTTTTAATCATTGTCATAGTCTATAATTGGAATTTTAGAATGGCATCCAAGATGGCGTCCAATTATTTCATATGTTCATATCTAAGCAACTACTGAACATATATACATGATTTTTGGTGTGCACATACATTTTTTTGGGTCAGATAATCCAATGGAGCCATTTTCACATTTGTTAGTAAGGACTGAGGCAGTGATGAGATCTTGCAAATATAATAGAGTCATGTCAACACACAACCAGGGCACACTGGTAACATCGCTGCTGTGCAACTCAGCATGGGGTTCAGTGTCAGCTTATTTTACTGTACTATACTATAAGTTGTAGTGTAGTTTATTTAGTGTCCCAAATGCTTTCTAACAGCCCCATATCAATTAGCTACTAGACAGTAGTTGGTAGTTAGTAGATAGAGTTAGATAGCCGCACCTGAATTGACAGGGTGTGCCAGCGCGGGAGAGCCGAGCCAAGGGTAAGGGGGCTATACATGACTTGCTCATGTACTTACCTGGATGGTGTACAGATCACACGGGACTTAAATGGCACTGGATGAATGATCGGGCTAGGTGTAGGTCACCCGAACCTAGTTGTATCCCATAAAGTAATGTGTGTAATTTCGTTAAGGTGGTAAAAGGATAAACCCTCGGCCTTAATCAGAAAGCAAAATGGCAGATTCAAAATCCATTTTTCCCATAAGACAAACTGACTGGTCAAAGCCGTCATGGTCAAGGCAAATGATACAGATGTTGTGGTCATTGCAGTGAGTGCCTTTCCAGCCCTTCAGAGTTTGGGGCTAGAGCAGTTATGGGTGGCATTTGGTCATGGTCAAAGCCGGCGCTGGATCAGTGTGCATGGCCTGTATCGCTGTATGGGGCAGGAGAAGGCTAAAGGCATGTTATTCTTTCATGCCTTCACAGGGTGTGACACTGTTTCAGCCTTCCGTAACAAGGGAAAGAAAACTGCCTGGCAGACATGGGATGTTTGTCCAGAGGCCTCCCCTGTCTTCTCCAAGCTGAGCCAGTACCCTCTTACAGTGGAAGATGGTAACCTGGAGATACTGGAGAGGTTTGTCATACTGATGTATGACAGGTCCAGCACTGCTACCACTGTGGATGAGGCCAGGCTTGACATGTTTGCCAGAAAACAGAGGCCTTATGAGGCCATTCCACCAACAAGAGCAGCTCTGCTTCAGCACACTAGACGAGCTGCCTTCCAGGCTGGTTGTGTTTGGGCCCAAGCAACCCAGTGTCAACCAGAAGCAGAGAGTCCTGCTGACTGGGGATGGCAGAAGGTTGGTGAAGAATGGCACGTCTTCTGGACAGCCAAATCCCCCATAGCCAAGAGTTGCGAACAGCTGACCAAATGTGGCTGTAAATCAGACTGTCGTGGCAGGTGCAAGTGCTACAGGCTGGGTCTCTCCTGTACAGCTCTGTGCACTTGCAAATGTGAGGTGTGAGTCTTTGATTCTATGGTATTTTTACTAATGTTATTTGTACTCAATGGATATGTATAAATGGTGTGAATTAGGCCGTTTCCTACGATATAATCTTCCTTCACTTTGTCTAGTTACTTATGACCCTGATGAGTTATTAATGTGACAAGTCTTTCTAATTCTCTGACCTAAAAAATGTAGGATTAGATGAAAAAATCATTTGTCTAGCTCTACTAATAGCCAAGATATCACAAACAATTTCTTTAACCCCAGAAGGCCGATACACTACTCAAATATCACAGCTTTAAATAGCCTTTAAATAGCCTGCTGATGGCTGCTATTTACTTGTATGACGTCACGGTACTTTTGCGGTAATTTTCACCGAGTTCCAATATCACCGAAACTACCGTGATGTCAACACAATGGGTTTAGGGAAATTTCACTATGGCAAAGGTGCGTAAACACGGAAAATCACGGAAAAGTTACCTCACGAAAACAAGCAATATCTCTGTAACTACTGGGCCTATGGAGCTGAATTTTTTTACGAGACAAAAGCTGAAAGTGACCTCTCTCACGTGGTTTATGACTCATTTCTCTATCTTTATTCTTTGATTAGCTATTAAGCCCTAAACACTACCGAAAATCGCCAAAAAAATCCGCCCTCCTCGGGTTAATGGCGGCCATCTTGGACGCCATCTTAGTTAAAGTCTAATATGCAACTGCTTTGGACAAAATTACCTTCACTTACCACGTTAGAGCCCCCAAAAAATGGATTGGACAGTATTCATGTATTTTTTCTTTCAATTAACTGACCCATAACAGTAGGGCTCAGTCAGATGTGTCGGCCATCTTGAAAAATGGACGCCATATTGAATTTTTGCGTGGCCAGCGGTATGTGCTTTGAAAGTGAGCTTTGAAGAATACCTGTACCAAATGTCATGCTTGCATCACCATTTGAACGATTGTTTCACTTATCTGCTTCACTATGAAGTCAGGAAACACAACAACAAAACCAACACCGGAGGCAGATTTAGAGCCATCAGTATAATCAGAATATTTATTTTTCCATTTTACAATGGTTCTTCACATAAAACATTAACAAATATTAAAATACATACATTATATACATTATACATATTTACAATATGAAACATCTCTAGTATGTTACTATGGACAGTCTTCAATATCTATACAAAATGACAGTTACATTATTATTACATTTTTTGTTTATAGATCCATTTCATGTTTCAGAATATAATCTTTTAATATATGCTTAAACGTGTTTAGGTTATTTGTGTCCTTTACTGATCTCGGCAACTTATTCCATATTTTAGGACCTGCTACCAAAAGCGATCGTTCACCATAAAAGGTGTTTGTTCTCTGTACATATAGATGGTTTTGCTGTCTTGTTTTACTATTTATGATTTCATTAACAATAGGAAAGTTTATTAGCCATTTTGGAATTAGCTTATGCCTTTCTTTATACACCGCAATAGCTGTACCATATATATATTTTTTGCATTATTTTTAGCCACTCTAATACCTTTATTATCGGAGTTACATGGTCGTATTTTTGTGCTCCACCCACTGCTACCTTTGCAGCAAAATTATGCATTTTTTGTACAGTTGTCACGAATCCTAGCTGGTATATATACCGTAGTTTGAATTTCCCGGGTTCACGACAGCTGGTTCCTTTTTGTTTATACGCATTACTTTATTTATCTTTGTGGATAAGTATTACTGTGGTTGCACCAATTATATCTTAGTTTATTTTCCCTTATTATTTAATCACGGGGGACAATATAGAACCCTTAAATATATTTATATTGTTACGATAAGAGGGAATCTCAGTACACTTCACACAGAGACTTCGTCCCTCTCACAACAAACCACCAGTTGCTGCCACATAACAACAGAACTTCACTGATCTACACCTACCGACATGTCCATCACCTACCTACACTCTTTGCATCACAGCTAAGTTCCTTTAATACTAGAAGTACTTCATAGATATTACTGGGACTACCACAGATAGCCTACATATACAATCTAACACTTGTATCATATCTATAGCCTAGGCCAATTCATCTTCCCAGGTCTAATTATTTACTTTATATCCGTTTCTCCTCTACCCCCTAAGAATAATATTCAGGATATAATTGGTGCTGTGTGACCAGGATACTGGGCCATCTGTTATATATTGATAAGAATTGGGGGGTGTTAGGCCTGACTTGTCTGCCTTTGTGTAGAGCTGGGCTATCCAGTGGACAAATGCCGAGAGGTGCACCGGGGAAGGCTGCAAGGGCAGGGGGCGATGGCCAAGAGTTTGTGCCATCGTCCGGTTATTACCCTGTGCCTTTGAGAAAGGTGGCCCTCTTCGGCCATTCCTATGTGCGGGATTTTCCGCTGGATCGTCCAGTGCAGTGCCCTGCTTTTTTTGTTAAACAAATATTTAGACCAGGGGCAAGGGTGGACACTGTCAGGCAGACCTCGGCCTGGGATGCGCTCCTAGCCTACAAGCCGGATCTTACGTTCCTGATCCTCGGGGGAAACAATTTGTCCCTGCAGACTGATCTTCAGGGGGTGGCCCTCGGGCTCCAGTCTCTAGCTGAAGAGATAGAAGAAAGGACTGGGGGTCACTGTCTGGTGGTCAGTCTGGAGTCTAGGGTAAGCCCTAGGGGTATGACCCACGAGGAGTACAATAGGGCAAAGAATGGTGTGAACCTCCGCTTGCGAAGAAATCTCCCATTTACTAAACAAAGGTACTTTGCCATGGGGATGAGTAAGACCGACTTGTGGGACGGAGTTCGGTTAGATGTGCCAGGGAGCCGGAAGGTATTAGATAGGCTACTGGACAGAGCGCGTGCCTTCTTTGAGGAGAAGGACAGGGCCGAGGAGGAGCAGTCGACGCAATAGGCTAGATCTCAAGACTAGGACGACGGCTGCGGCTGTTCCTCCTTCAGAGGAGTCTTGATCCTTCTTTCTTTCTTTTTCTTTGTAATTTGTAAAAATTTAATATAGCCTAGCCTAGTAAAGTAAATATTGTAAAGTAGAGTAATATGACAGGGTATTTTTCCTTTTCTTTGATCATTAATTTTGTAAACTCACAGGGGGCACGCGATCTGCATGCTTCAATTTGCTTGGTTGCTGTCGTCATCAATGTAAGTAGGTTAGCCTAGGCTTAGAATAGGTTAGCTACAGTGACGATTAATATTGTTGTTCCTTAAGCTTTAGTTACCGTAAACTTTTTAAGAATGGATGAGAAAATAAAGTCATTGCGGCGGTTCAGGGCCGCCAAGAAGAGAGGGATTACTAAGCTTACCTCTAATCTGTCTGAATATATTGAACATGCTGCTACACTGCATGATGTAAGGGGTGTGAAAATAACTTTAGAAGAGGCCCTAACTAATATCAAGTCGTATAACGTAGAGTACGTGTATAGCTTATATTCAGATGATCAGTTAGAGGATGAGATGGTGAAAGATATGCAGTATGTTAATCAAGTAAACGGTCAGTTAGCTGAGTTAGATAGTGCTCTACAGACAACCACTACTGGTAGATCTCATGATGGTGCAGCAAGTAGGAAACAGAAGGGTATTAAGCTACCCTCCCTGAAGTTGCCAGTTTTTGATGGGGATCCAACACAGTGGGTGGGTTTCTGGGAGCTCTTTGATTGTAGTGTTCACTCCCAAACAGACTTAACTGACATTCAGAAATTTACATATCTAAAGGGACAACTTAGTGGTGAGGCTCTACAAATTGTTAGTGGGCTTAGTTTGGTCGCTGCAAGTTATGAACCAGCGGTCACTATATTGAAAATCAGTTATGGTCAAAAGGATCGCATCAAAGCAGCTCACATAGCGAAACTGTGTAATCTCCCGCATCCTAGCCAGGAGGTCAGTGCTCTTAAAGATTTTTCCGCGTCATTTGAGTGTGCATTAGAGTCATTACGCTCTATGGACGTAACAGTAAGTGAAATGTGTGCAGTACTGTTGCATAATAAACTTCCTAGTGCACTCTCTGAAGTGATTAAGCGTGAATTAAAAGACAACTGGCTGGATGTGGATGAATATGTTCGTGTGTTTAAGACTGAAGTGTGCAATCTAGAAAGTAGACATAATCCACTAGAACAGTTTGGGGCGACCGCCACAGCAGCATATGCGGTGTATCAGAAACCCGATACCAAGCAGAAGTATGGATGTAAGTTGTGTTTAAAGACAGGACATTTTTGGGCAAAGTGTGCAAAATACAAGAACAGTCCTGCCAAGGCCAATAGAGCAAGGCAGTTGAAATTGTGTGTCGGGTGCCTGTCATCAGAACATGGCAGCCAGGGGTGTACTAACCCTAAAATTAGGCCGTGCCGATTCTGCCAACAGAAACATTTTAATTATTTGTGTCCGACGCCACGCCTTGAACAAACTGGACAACCAGTGGCCCCTGAACCAACAGTGACCATGGCTGTGACTTCGGGCCATAATGCAGTGTTGTTGCCTACCATTCAGATTCCCTTGACCGACAGAAATGGTCATACCAGTAAAGTAAGAGCTTTGTTGGACCAATGTTCGCAGCGTACCTTCATCTTGCGCTCTGCTTTATCGCTGCTTGATTACGTTAGGGTCAGTAAGGAACAGCTAAGGCTCCAGGGATTTACTGACTCACTTGGTAGTAATGAGTATGAAATAGTAGAGTTAACCTATCATCACAGAAGAAGGGTGCGTAAATTGAGGGCCGTTTTGGAGGAGGAGTTACCAGTATACAAGCCAGGGAGAGGATTAGAGATGGAGGTAAATGCTATCAAGGCTAGGGGTTACAAATTAGCAGATCCAGGTATCACTGATGGAGATATGATAGGGTTACTGATTGGGGCGGACTTTTATTACCACTTTGTACATTCAGGCTATGTCAGGGAAGGAAGTATGTTACCCACAATTTATGGTTATGCACTGAGTGGCACTTATCAGTCAGATATAGAAGAGACCCATGTAGAGTTAGTCACTGTTCTTAAGTTAGCAGTAGACCCTTTAGTGGAGATACAGGAAGATATTGGCAGGAATTCTCCAGAATTAAAGGATCTGACAGCTCTATGGGACTTGGATCATATTGGTATAAGTCCTAATGAGACTGGTAAGGGTGGGGAGAAAGTCTTAAATAGATTTTCTGAAACGGTACAGTATTCCGAAGCACAGGGACAGTATATAGTGGAACTGCCGTGGAGAGATAACATAGATAAATTACCTGATAACATTAAGTTAGCCCTGGGCAGAATGAGAGGCTTGCAGTGTAAGTTTATAAAAGATCCCAACTACTGTCAACAGTATACAAAGGTTCTGGATAATCAGATAAAAATGGGGTTTATTGAAAGGGTAGAAAACAGGAATCAAGCTGGTCATCCCATTCACTACTTAGCTCACCATGGTATTACCAAGGATAGTGTTACTACGCCTGTACGGATAGTGTTTGACTGTTCGGCTAGGATGGATAGAAGGCGTTCAGTCTGAATGAATGTCTCCATACAGGTCCATCGCTAGTGGCTGACCTCACCCAGGTGCTTCTGCGCTTTAGATGCCATCAATTGCATGGGTGAAACACCTGTCTATGATACAGGAGAACAGTGAAGTAGTTAATAAGCTAAAAAGGGGGCTGTTTATTGATAACTTACAGGGGACTGGTGATGATGAGGGTGATTTGCAACAACAATGTTGGGATGCCGGTAGAATATTTTCCAGCGCTAACCTGTCTTTACGTGAGTGGGTCACAAATAATGAGAGTTTGCGGGAACTGTTGCACCTGAAGGGTATAGCTTCCGCCAAACAAGACGGGGTTAAGGTACTTGGCGTTGAGTGGTTAACTGATAAGGATAATTATGTTACAGGTTAATTTCCGCGGAAGTAGCCCTGCATTGGTTACAAAACGCGAGGCTCTAAGTCTAACCGCGAGTGTATTCGATCCTCTAGGAGTGTTGCTACCGGTAACCATCCGGGCGCAGAGGTTCGTACAGGACTTGTGGAGATTAGAGTGTGGGTGGGATGTCCCCATTCCAGATGACATGAGAGCTAACTGGCAGGGTATTTATAACGATATGATAGATAGTACAGGTATCATGTTTCCCAGTCAGGTCACTAATTCTAGGAGGGTTACGCTGCACCTATTTAGTGACGCTAGCTCAGTAGCATATGGTGTAGTGGCCTATGCGGTTGGTGATGAGGTGAGTAGGTTAGTAATGGCCAAAGCTAAGGTGGCGCCTATTAAGTCCCTCACCATACCTAAGATGGAGTTGACTGCTGTTCTTCTCGCAGCTCGTCTCGCATGTTATATATGTGAGGCCTACGCGGACGAGCTGATTATAGAGAATGTATACCTCTGGTCGGACAGCCAGATAACCCTATACTGGTTGTCTAGTAAAAAGATTTTGCCTATATATTATTATGTTCTATCCAACAACCAACTATACTCCTAAAATCGATTAATGAAATATTACAAACACATGTGGCAGTCCGTGGATTCGAACCCAGGACGCTCACACCGAATATCAACACCTTATGCATTACACCACGAAGGCAGTTAAAGAATGGTGGACACTGCCTACGATTTATTATGCAACTTCGAATCCTGCATATCAATCTAAGCATGTACACACATCCCAACTGCAACTCACGTAGGCTATGCATATGTGAATGGAAAGAGCAATTAATGGGGCCTTAACCACTAGGGAAGGCCTCTCGATAAATTACTCCTGAACCAATATCAATTATTATTTCTATCCAACAACCAACTCTACTCCTAAAATCGATTAATGAAATATTACAAACACATGTGGCAGTCCGTGGATTCGAACCCAGGATGCTCACACCGAATATCAACACCTTATGCATTACACCACGAAGGCAGTTAAAGAATGGTGGACACTGCCTACGATTTATTATGCAACTTCGAATCCTACATATCAATCTAAGCATGTACACACATCCCAACTGCAACTCACGTAGGCTATGCATATGTGAATGGAAAGAGCAATTAATGGGGCCTTAACCACTAGGGAAGGCCTCTCGATAAATTACTCCTGAACCAATATCAATTATTATGTTCTATCCAACAACCAACTCTACTCCTAAAATCGATTAATGAAATATTACAAACACATGTGGCAGTCCGTGGATTCGAACCCAAGACGCTCACACCGAATATCAACACCTTATGCATTACATCACGAAGGCAGTTAAAGAAAATAGAGTTGATGAGATAAAGTCATTAGTCCCCGGCGCTCATTTTCGTTATGTGTCCACAGAGGACAACCCCAGTGATCTAGTTACCAGAGGGATTTCATATGTGTCCTTAGTTGCTTCTTCGCTTTGGTGGGGAGGGCCCACATGGCTACCTCACCAAATGCTATGGCCTGATCATGGACCAATAGGGGCTCAATAGGAGGGGACACCACTGTGGGTTGTAACATGAGTCAAGAAGGAACTCTGTCATTTCCGGTACCGGTTGCCCCTACTGCCATATTGAATTGGGACCGGTATGGCTCATATATGAAGTCATGGCATGTATTGGCATGGGTCCTTAGGTTTATTAAGACTCTTAAAGAGAAGACATAAGGGAATTATCAGGCAAAACCGGCATACTTGACGGTGCCGGAATTAAGAGCAGCAGAGTCAGCCATGATTAAGGTAGCTCAGAGAGAAGCTTACTCTGAGGAACACCACTATTTGTCAAAAGGACAGGGCACACCAAGCAATATAGTGAAGCAGTTAGGCCTCTATATGGAGGGAGGCATGATACGCTGTAGAGGTAGGCTACACTTTTCAACTTTACATGATAGCGCCATGTACCCTATCCTTATCCCTAATAAACATCGTATAGCCACTCTCCTTAGTAATTACTGCCACAAAGTGTGTAACCATAGTGGTGTTAGTTATGGTGTAAATTACATAAGGCAAAGATGGTGGATCCCCAAGATTAGACAGGTAGTAAAGAAAGCCTTAAGGGGATGTATCATCTGCAAGAGATTGCAAGGTACATCATACCGTGCTGTACAGGCCCCTCCATTGCTGGAGTTAGGGTTCAGGAAGTGAGTCCTTTCCAGGTAACGGGGGTTGACTACACAGGTGCCTTGCCAGTAAAAGAGAAGTGGGGTGCTGTAAGTAAACTATATTATGTAGTCTTATTCACCTGTGCAGTTACTAGAGCGGTCCATGTAGAGACGGTGTATAACCTCTCCTGCGAATCATTTTTGCATGCATTCCGTAGGTTTAGTAGCAGGAGGGGTTACCCTGAGATTATGATGAGTGATAATGCAACCACATTTGTTAGCGGAGCCAGTACATTACGGGAGTTGATGGATGATGCAAGGTTAAAAGGTACTCTAGCGGAATTCAAGTGCGAGTGGCGGTTTATACCGGCCAGGGCGCCATGGTTCGGTGCCATATGGGAACGGGTCATTGGCATCCTAAAGGCTGGATTGAAGAAGGTACTGGGTCGAGCATTGGTTACCACAGAGGAACTGAATACGGTATTACTGGAGCTCGAGGCCACAGTCAATGATCGCCCGCGTGGCTACAGCTACAGTGATCTTGAAGACCCTCTACCCATCACTCCTTCACAACTGGTTCATGGGAGGCGGATCAGAAGCTTTCCAAGGCGGGAAGTCACGGATGAAGATCTCAAGGACATGACTTGGCGTAACAACGATTCCGTCAACCAACGCTTCCAATATGTTACAAAGCTCTCACATGACCTGTGGAAAAGGTGGAGCACTGATTATTTAATATCAATCAGGGAGCAACATCGTCACTTAATGGTAAGAAGAGGGATAGCATCACCGCAAGTTGGGGACGTCGTTCTAGTACATGATGACGGCCCCCGACTTTTTTGGCGTATAGGTCGGATAATGAAACTTCTTCGTGGTCCTGACCACGAATGTAGGGTAGTTCAGGTAAAAACAGGAGCCGGTTTGACCACCAGACCGGTGGTTAAGCTATACCCACTAGAGATAGAGTTAGAGGTAGTGGATGACGACAGCAAGCCAAACTCTGATAATATCCTTCCTGCTACTGGAGCGGACCAAGGTGATACCTCTCAGAGGCCGTCACGTCGGGCTGCTTTGGGTTCCTCCCAGTTCTGGCGATCCATTATCGGGACGGGACAATTGTAAATACTTTGTATATAACTGGTGGCGGAGTATGTCGTGAATCCTAGCTGGTATATATACCGTAGTTTGAATTTCCCGGGTTCACGACAGCTGGTTCCTTTTTGTTTATACGCATTACTTTATTTATCTTTGTGGATAAGTATTACTGTGGTTGCACCAATTATATCTTAGTTTATTTTCCCTTATTATTTAATCACAGGGGACGATATAGAACCCTTAAATATATTTATATTGTTACGATAAGAGGGAATCTCAGTACACTTCACACAGAGACTTCATCTCAGTACACTTCACACAGAGACTTCGTCCCGCTCACAACAAACCACCAGTTGCTGCCACATAACAACAGAACTTCACTGATCTACACCTACCGACATGTCCATCACCTAACCTACACTCTTTGCATCACAGCTAAGTTCCTTTAATACTAGAAGTACTTCATAGATATTACTGGGACTACCACAGATAGCCTACATATACAATCTAACACGTAAGTCCAACGCCGACCGGTATCATATCTATAGCCTAGGCCAATTCATCTTCCCAGGTCTAATTATTTACTTTATATCCGTTTCTCCTCTACCCCCTAGGAATAATATTCAGGATAACAGTATTTAATATAGTGCAATTAGTTGAACCCCATATCATTATGCAATAATTTATAAAACTTAAAATTAGCGATTGAATCACAATGACCCTAGTAGCTTTGTCAAAATTACCTTTTGTACAATTCACATACATCAACGTTCCCATGACTTTCTTGTTCAGTTCACTTGTGTGTTTGTTGAAAAGCATGTTACAATCTACTGTATAAGTATGTAGACCTAATATGTTTACATGTGTACAAGGTATAATTTTATGATCAACGAGTTGTATACATACATTTGAGGGTATTTGGGATAAAAGCTGTCTAGTGCCAAGGAAAATGCATTGAGTTTTATTTGCATTCAACATAAGACCATTTCTCTGGAAATATTGTTTCAATATTTTGAGTGTATTTTCTGTTTTGCTAATTACATTAGTTAGTTCATCCAGAGTGCCTGAGTGAAGTATATGTGTATCATCAGCATACTGAATGAGCAAACAATCTTTAACATAGTTTAGTAAATACTTGACAAATATAATAAATAGAATGGGTCCTAGAATAGAGCCTTGAGGCACTCCATATGTTACATGTAAAATAGATGAAACTGTATCACCCAACTGCACAGCCTGTGTCCTATCGGTCAAGCATTTCATAAGCCAGAATGAGTCAATATTATTTTGTTTGCATTTTTCTAACAATATTTGATGACTGCCACTGTCGAATGCTTTAGACAAATCAAGCAGTGTTAGTAAAGATACTTTTTTGTTATCAATATTAATATATATTGTATTAGTTAATAAAGTGAGGGCTGTTTCCGTTGATAAATTTGGCCGAAAACCATGTTGACTTATAGAAAGCAGATTGTTGTTTTTCAAGTGCGACATATACTGATTTGTGGCGACTTTCTCTAATACTTTTGATAATATTGGGAGAAGTGAAATAGGTCGATAATTACCAACACAGTTTTTGTCTCCATTTTTATATATTGGTTTAATTATAGCATGCTTCCACATTTTCGGGAACTTACCAGTTACTATCGAGGTGTTTATTATACAGGTTAAGTAAGATACTGTAACATACAATGCATCTTTTAACATCTGAAGAGAAATCCCATCAGAACCATGTCTTTAAGCTACTTAAATGTCAGAAGTATAGTATTTGTGTCAATTGGTTTTAGTCTAAAAAGATTGTTAGCAGTTGTAGAAGTCTCATATCGTTGGTCGGTATTCTCATCTGTGTCTAGTGTAATGTTATTTTGTGATTTCTCATACGATGATTTGCCTACATTAGCAAAGAAATCGTTAAATTTGTCTACTTTTTCTATCGTGTTATCAAAGGATTGGATACTTGAAGATTTCTTATTACTGGGAACTATTTGTTTTATTAATTTCCAAGTTGATACTGTATCACCTTTACAATTATTAAATTGGTCATGGTAACATTTATTTTTTGTTCCTGCTATAAGAGACTTGACTCGTGTTTTCTCAGTTTTATACTTTGACTCTAGATCTCTGTTTTGTCTATCGTTTTTTAATGCAGCTTGTAGCTTATTCCTTTCGCTTATTGCGGTTTTAATGGTGTTGTTTATCCAAGGGGCATAGGGCCTTTTTATCTCCTTTGTAGTTATTGGAGCACATTTATCGAGACATTCTATAAATACAGTTGTAAATAGTTCTACCTGTTTATCTACGTCATCAGATCCTTTATCTTATTCAGTCTATCAGTTTCACCCATAATCAAGTTACAGAAATTATCTTTATTATAATTACTCATTTGTCTAAAAGTCTTAATTACGGGTTGACGTTTGGGTTTTCTAGCATTTACTTCCACCATAATTTTTTCGTGATCTCCAATTGAGTGTGATACAACATCTGCATAGTGTACTGTGTTAAGGTTATTAGTAATTATGACGTCTAATAGGGCGCTAGAGTGAGTAGTGATTCTTGTGGATTTCTGAATAAGCTGATGGAGATGATTGGTAGTTATAATTTTACTAATCTTATTTGTACTCAAAAACAGGTCATCGTTTACACAGTATACACAGGCACAGAACTATTATAACTAGAAGAATGTTCTAAAAACAAATGAAGAAGAGACTGATGAGTGACCGAATCTTTAGAGCCTGTAAAAAACCTGCGGAATGATGGTTCAGGCAGAACCTAGGGGGCAATCCTTGGAATTTGCACGGGACTCACAGGAACCGTCGACAGATTAAGCTCCTTCATAACTTCACGAACTCTATAGCCAAAAGGATGAGGCATTCGAGGATGCTGACCATAATATGAAAACAAAAATTGACCCGAGACAAGGGTACAAACAAGAGAGTCTGGAAGGCGCCGAATCCGAAACCAACAACGTACAACTACAGATTGACGCAGTAAATCTAAGGGAGGTACACCAGCCTCCACCAGCAAGCTGGGAATCTGAGACGACCGAAAAGCCCCAGTTGCAAGACGGAGACCAGCATGATGAACAGCATCTAGAATCTTAAGTCTGGAGTCCGTGGCAGAGGAGTAGACCTCACAACTATACGACAGTTTGGATGTGACAAATGCCTGAAACAAATGCAGTAGTGTTCTGCGATCAGCACCCCAGGAGGTGTGTGACAGAACCCTTAAAAGATTCAAAGCCTTCATACACGATGCCTTCAGAATTGTCAAGTGCGGAACCCAAGTCAAACGGCAATCAAACGTGAGACCCAAGTACTTTGTCTCAGCCACCCGAGTCTCCTGCCACAGAGCATTAGATCAGGGTCTGGGTGAACCCCTCTCTGCAAAAGTGCATAACCACAGTCTTTGATGGGGAAAACCGAAAGCCCTTGGAATCAGCCCATGCAGAAATCCTGTCCAACGCAAGTTGCATACATCTCTCAATAGCAGACATGCGGGAACCAGAAAACCAGATAGCCAAGTCATCCACATATAGGGACGAGGATACCCCAGCAGGCACAGCGTCTAGAATGCTATTGACGGCCACCTCAAACAAAAATGCACTTAAGACACAACCCTGAGCGACACCTTCCTCCTGGCACAGTGGCGCAGAGAGGAAAGAACCCTCACGGATCCGAAACACACGATCAGTCAAGAAGTCTCTAAGCAACACCGGCAGGCGACCACGTAATCCAAAAGCATGTAGTTGCCGTAGAATTCCATGTCGCCAGGCTGTGTCATAAGCTTTCTCGAGGTAAAAAAACACAGCCACAAGATGTTGCTTTTTTTTTTTTTTTTTCTTTGTGATTGAGGGAGGCAAAAGGCAGAACTGCCTATAGCGAGTGCCTCCCCCATAGTTGAAAGAGTGACATGGCCAAAATCAAGGGACATTCGAGCCAAAATACCTGGACACACGGAGTTTGAAGCAATTTAAGTCATAGGAAGAGGGAAAGACTGATTCTGGGAAGGAGTTCCAGAGCTCAGCTGTTGAGTAGAAGAAAGTTTGAGAGTAACATTTCACTCTTGGGTTGGAGAGTTGCACAGAGTAGGGGTGGGATTGAGTTGCAAGACGAGTACCACATGCCCTACGTAAAGGAGGTGGTATACACTGGGAAAGCTCTGAGGAACATTGATTATTATAGTAGCGATAGAATAGCGAGAGCGTTGCAACATTGCGGCGGAGAGAGAGAGATTGCAGAGAGTTGGTGAGTGGATGGGAGTTAATGATACGAAAGGCCTTCCTTTCAACATTGTCTAGGAGAGCGGTGTGAGAGGAACCTCCCCACACATGTGAACAATACTCAATACAAGGACGCACTATGCCCCTGTACAGAGCAAGAAGCTGTGCAGAGGAAAAGAAACCCCTAAGACGGTTGAGCACACCCAGCTTCTGGGAGGCTGCCTTAGCAAGACTGGTAATATGGTCATTCCAACTGAGAGCAGAAGGAAAGGAGACACCAAGAATATTGAGAGAAGATGAAGGATTGATTTTTATATTGTTGAAGAATAAGGGATAGTCCGCTGGGAGTTCCTTACGGGTAGATAGATGGAGAAATTGGGTTTTGGAAGCATTAACCCTTCTTTAGCGGCCTATGCGGTTTATTTATATGTACCGCCCAGCGGGGTGTTTTTAGCCAAAATAGGGCTGTTTACGTGATCATTTTCATGCCTAAATAAGACCCAGAACGTAAAACAAGTATCTATCCCTGAAAGGGCATAAACAGAGCTTTCGAATGACACCATAACGATCCTTGTATGATGGATAGTTTTCTTGCAATAACCGTGCAACGCGAGTGCAAAAAGCAGGTAATTAGCCACTTTCCCCATATAATTCAGTATGTACAAAGGAGTACAAAGGAAATCAAGCAACAACAGGTCCAGTGACCCTTCTAGGTTGCTTGTCCTCCAAAACACTGAGGGTCAAGTGTCCAAACAGTGGTTTAGAGTGGGTAAGGGAACATTGGAAAGGGAATTACTGCCCTGGAACTAATGTCCATGGCAGGATTAGGAAGTTAGTAGGGGACAGATGGGTTAGTAACTGAGGGGGGGATAAAATAAAGTTATTCATTTACAAACGCAGTCAGTCGCGGGTTTGATGCGAGATATTTGTCAAGGCGGAGTTTAAATGAATCAACGGTGATGCAGTCTATAACGTTTCGGGGAAGCCCATTCCACAAGTTGACAACTCGATTGAAGAAGAAATTCTTAGATTCGTACGAGTTAAAAGATTTACCAATAATTTTGCAACCGTTTCCCCGCGTGTAATTAGATTGGTCGATAGTGAAGTACTTACTACAGTTCATATTGTCGAGTGTGTATTGTCATATTGTAGCGAGTGAGAGAGGGAGGAGGGAGCTGAGATTCGTGTCAGTAGGTTCGCCGCGGTGGTCTGGAGCAGTCATACGCTCGCTAGTCTCCTGCCACCACTTGTCTCTCTCTCTCAGCAACATAACGTGCTGAAATTGCCACTCGACCTATGTCGAGCGCCGCCACATAGTCCAGCTTTATTAAATACGACTTATGTGGTGAGCCGCTTTTTAACACCTTACGAGCGGCCTATGCGGTTTATTTATGTGTACCGCCCAGCGGGGTGTTTTTAGCCAAAATAGGGCTGTTTACGTGATCATTTTCATGCCTAAATAAGACCCAGAACGTAAAACAAGTATCTATCCCTGAAAGGGCATAAACAGAGCTTTCGAATGACACCATAACGATCCTTGTATGATGGATAGTTTTCTTGCAATAACCGTGCAACGCGAGTGCAAAAAGCAGGTAATTCGGTACTTTCGGTACATAATTGAGTATGTAGCGAGTGAGAGAGGGAGGAGGGAGCTGAGATTTGTGTCAGTAGGTTCGCCGCGGTGGTCTGGAGCAGTCATACGCTCGCTAGTCTCCTGCCACCACTTGTCTCTCTCTCTCAGCCACATTACGTGCTGAAATTGCCACTCGACCTATGTCGAGCGCCGCCAGATAGTCCAGATTTATTAAATACGACTTAAGTGGTGAGCCGCTAATAAAGGGTTAAGGGTTAAAGGTAACAAGGTTTTCTCTGCCCCAATTGGAGATAGTATTTAGATCAGAATTTAAGAGTTCTATGGCTTCATTACGTTTGTCATTGAGGGATTGCTGGCTGAGGCATTCTGAAAAACTAATGGAGTAGTGTAAGGTTGAGTCGTCTGCGTATGAATGGATGGGAATTGAGGTACAGTTGAGGAGATCATTTATAAAAATTAGAAAGAGAATAGGAGATAGGACAGAGCCCTGAGGAACACCGGGGTTTATAGGGTGAGGAAGTGAACAATGGCCGTCCACAACCGCGGCTATGGAACGGCCGGAAAGGAAATTAGAGACAAAGGCACAGATGGAGGGATAGAAACCGAAGGAGGCTAGTTTAGAAATTAAAGATTTGTGCCAGACTCAATCGAAGGTTTTCGATATGTATAGTGCAATAGAAAAAGTATCACCGAATTCACGAAAGGAGGATGACCAAGAGTTAGTATGATATGAAAGAAGATCACCAGTAGAGCGACCCTTAAGGAAGCCATACTGGCGATCTGAGAGCAGATTATGAGAAGAGATATGCTTAAGAAATTTGGAAGCAAGAATAGTTTCAAAAACTTTAGAAAGACAAGAGATGAGAGTAATTGGACGATAGTTGGAGGGTTGAGAGCGGTCACCCTTCTTTGGAACAGGTTGAATGTGAACAAATTTCCAGCATGAAGGGAAGACGTTAAAGGATAGACAGAGACAAAAGAGTTTGCCTAGCCAGGGAGTCAGCACGGAAGCACAGTTTTTGAGAACTACAGGAGGAACACTGTCCGGACCATACGCCTTATTAGTATTAAGCCCAGAGAGGGTAGAAAGTACATCTTTAGAAGAGATTAGGATATTAGGCATAAGTAAGAGAGAGAAGGGTGGAAAGGGAGGAATAGCACCGGAATCATCCAAGGTGGAGTTTCTAGCAAAAGTTTGAGCGAAGAGTTTAGCTTTGTCATAGGAAGAAGTGATGGTTGTGCCATCAGAATGGAAAAGGGGAGGGAAAGACAAGGAAGAGAAATTGTTGGAGAGGTTTTTGGCTAGATGCCAGAAAGCTTGGGAAGAGCTAGAGTTGGATAGTTCAGTGAATTTATTATTGATGAAAGAGTGTTTGGCAAGTCGAAGAACAGATTTGGCTTGATTCCGGGCAGAAACATAGGAAGAATGAGAGTCTTGAGTTTTAAGGCATCTGTACCGTTTGAATGCTTCCTCCTTATTGCGGACAGCAGTAGAACAGGCGTGAGTAAACCAAGATTTTTTAGCATTAGTCTGAGAGAAAGAGAATAGAATGTATGCTTCCATGCCCGATAGGATTACTTCGGTAATGCGTTCAGCACTCTCCGAGGGTCCCCGGCCACGGAAGCAGAAATAATTCCATGGGAAATCAAAGAAGTACTGCCGGAGAGCCTCCCAGTCGGCAGCGCCAAAGTGCCACAAGCGCCGCTGGCTAGGAGGATCGGGTGGCCGTACTGGAGAGATAGGACAGGTGACAGAGATAAGTTTATGGTTGGAGGAGCCCAAAGGAGAGAAAAAATCAACAGTATAAGAAGAACGGTTAGAAGTTAGAAACAAGTCAAGAATTTTGGGCCGATCTCCGATGCGTTCTGGGATACGGGTGGGTTGCTGAACTAACTGCTCTAGGTCATTTAGGATAGAAAAGACGTAGGCTTGTTCACCAGCTGGGTCATTAGTGTGAGAGGAGAGCCGGCCGGCCATTGGCGGTGGTGAACGTTGAAATCTCCTAAGATGGAGATTTCTGAGAAAGGAGAAGTGGATAGAATGTGTTCCACTGTTGAGTTTAAATAGTCAAAGAATTTGAGAAAGTTGGTAGAGTTAGGGGAAAGATAGACAGCACAGAAATATTTAGTAAGAGAATGACAGGAATGTTTGAGCCATAAAGTTGAGAATTCAGAGGAGTCGAAATTGGGAACACGAGAGCAAGTGAGTTTGTTGTGCACATATGCACAACATCCGCCTTTGTCTTTGAAACTAGGATAGAGAAAGTAGGAGGATACAGAGAAGGGGCTGCTGGATGATGCTACAGACACCTGAATTTCGGTGAGGAAGAGAAGATCAGGTTTGTAGGAGGAGATATGGTGTTCAACAGAGTGAAAGTTAGAGGAAAGTCCGCGAATGTTGCAGAAATCAATAGAAAGAGTAAAAGGCCGAGGTCCAGGTAATTTTGTGGGGTCGTCAGGGGATGGTAGGTCGGGCGTGGGGGCATTTATGGTCCCCATCCCCTGGGGACTCCGAGGCTGGGCTATAATTAATCATTTTTGCAAATTTTGGTGTAGAGGAATGAAGTGTGGTGTGCATGTTTAGTGTAGTGAAGTGGATAGGAAGAGAAGGTGTTTGTGAGAGCTAGCTGGATTGCTCTCAGTGTAAATGAGGCACAAAGAAAATCAGTAAGAGAGGCCAAGCAAATGAAACAGGAGTTCCAGCAACTCTTTATCACATGCCTATAACCTCACCTGGGTTTAGCCCTGATCGATTGGTGCCTACAATCTCCCCACTTAGAGGCAATACCTTCACAGATTGAGGATTCACGTCGGATAAGGTTGTCAGAAGTACAACGTAGTTTGTGGAAGCCACTCTGAGAAGGGGAGAGATGGCCACCCCTCAGATCTGACATTGATAATTGTGTTCAAACAATTTGCATACACACGACATTAAACAAATTGGGCGGTAATTAGAAACATTGCTATGATCCTTTCCAGGCTTAGGAATAGGAAGGACAATGCCCAACTTCCAGCTTGCAGGTAGAGTACCCTCACCCCAAATCCTATTAAACAAGTCTAATAAAAACACCAAGGAGGCATTTGGGAGATGACGAAGCATGGCATATGGGATGTTGTCAGGACCAGGAGCAGTGTCACCACACTCCGAGAGGGCCGCACGCAGCTCACAAATACTGAAGTCAAAATTATAAGTTTCTCCGCCATGAGACCGGAAATTAAGACCCTGTCTCTCTTGGCTACGTCGGGCTCTTGCACAAGGTTTGGCATCATCCCTCTGGGAGACCTTTCAAAAATGAGTAACTAGGGCAGAGGCTACTTCACCAGGTGCAGATACCAGATTACCTTGGATCCTCAACACTGGTGGAGAGGAGGGAGAAAACTTTCCAGATATCATGCCTATTCTCTTCCACACCATAAGCAAAGGAGTGGAAGAAGTAATCGTAGAAACATAGGACCTCCACGAGCTTCGGCGAGCATCTTTCAGAACCCATCGATAGCGAGCACGCGCTTTGCGAAATTGAACTTTAAGAAAGAGAACCTCTCGGTTTGCATGGTATCGACGAGATGCAGCTTTATAAACCCCCCGAGCTAAAGAGCAGGCTGCAGTCCACCATGGCACAGGTCTCCGGGAATAGACACCCGAAGACCGTGGAATAGAACGAAGCCCTGCTTTAATCATAGTCGTAGTAAAATAATGTTGTGCATCATCAATAGCTGGAAAATCATGTAGTCAAATCAAACTCACAGAGTTGTACAAAAAGAGGCCAGTCAGCCCTACCCAGACACCAGCGAGGCAAATGGGTAGTTGGAGTAAAGTGAGAGGACTGGACCAACACTGGATAATGGTCACTACCATGCAGATCATCCAAAAGGTCCCAGGAAAAATCAAGTGCACAGTCAGGAGAAGTAATGGTGAGGTCAAGAACAGAAAAAATGCCAGTCTGAACGTTGTTTTAATTGAGTGTGTGTGTGTGTGTATTGTATTACAATGTACATACTAATTGTGAATACAGATATGTTATTTAAATTGAATTTCGAAAAATTAATATTACAAGCGGGTTCAATATAATGTAAACCACAAGTATTACATCAAATTAATATTACAAACGGGTTCAATATAATGTAAACCACAAGTATTACATCAAATTAATATTACAAGCGGGTTCAATATAATGTAAACCACAAGTATTACATCAAATTAATATTACAAGTGGGTTCAATATAATGTAAACCACAAGTATTACATCAAATTTGCAATTATCGTAATGTTGCACTATCAGAAAAGATATGTCAAATACGTGTTTATAACATCATTACTGTATCATACTACTGTAAAAATTAAAAACAAAAATGTATATATACCTGAATACACAATAAAATTATTGTGCAGGTGTGCATATTGCGAGGTAACGCTGGCACCCACAAATTTATGTAGCATTAACCCGACAAGCGCTCAATTACCCTAGGACTTAGCCACCCCTGGTGTGAATTTATAGCCAAAAAGATCACCATACAAAAATGTAATGTAATGTACATCAACGTGTTGGTATCACACCAATACATCCCAATGCAAAGGTTATTTGAACAAAAATAATGTGGATATGTTGTGGGCATGGTCGCAAGTTGTAGGATTGGCAAAGATAGACACCTTGTTTTGGTACGATGTGTGATCGAAAGAGGAGGAGGAGAGAGGGGAGAAATTGGGTAATATCCCTAATATCTCCCTTATAAAGGAATATTATTTCACCACAAGGCATATATGAAGAATTAGGGCCCAAATTTAGAGGTAGTGTTATGCCCTGATTTTATTCAGGTTTAGCTATTGGGTGAGGTGAGTTCTTTCGAGACTGGGATGTCAGAGTTCATACAGTTACATGCAAAGAATACAATAGAGGATATATATAATACCAAAATATAGTTTATGTAACAGTTTAATTCGCTTACACTCTAAATACATATATATATATAGAGAAATAAGAATATGCTCAACATGAGGACTATAGGAATGCAACTAATTAGTATTATTCCAGCACGATCACGCATCTAGATGGAGCTCAGTTCTATTCAAGATATTCAGCTACTATTAATTTTATAGTAATCAAGATCTATATATCTTTATAGGGAAAGATACCACTGGAGTTACCTAATAACCACTTAATGTTCAAATCTGATTAAGTAGTTATATTTATTGACGAGGTTAGGTATAGTATTATGGTATGGTATACACGATAAGCACCTTGCGCACTGGTGTATATTGTTAAAACTTAAAATTCGAGAATTGTGGACTCTAACTTATTTTGCTGTGATTAAAAATATGGCAGAATCGATAGTGGTGGATTTTTGGCTTATTTGGATTTTAATCTCAATTTCACTTAGAGCCAAGTAATATGTATTATTTCTTAGGTTAACACTTATACACTTGTATACCGAGTCTGTATCTATGGACTCGAGTTACTTAACCTTTTTGTTGATTTATCTCAAAATAAGATGCTTGTGGACTCTAACTTATTCATCACTGGTCGGAATTATGGCAGAGTAAATACATGCTCGATTTTTGCTTATTTGAATTTAAATCTTAAATGCCTCGTAGAGTCAAGAGTCGTGTACTAATACTTAGCTGAACACTTGTACACTTATATATCGAGTCTGTTTCTGTGGACTCAAGTTACTTAACACTTTGATGATTTATCTCAAAATAAGAGATTCGAGGGACTCTAACTTATTTCTGGACATTAGGAATTTGGCAGAGTCAAGATATTATGGACTCTAACTTATCTCTTCAGACACCGTGCACACTTGTGTTTCTCAATAGGTTAGTACTGAGGGATTCTGATTCACTTTCTACCTCATCATTTGGTATCAACTTAATTCACTTTTCCAATGTTGATTTTATAGTTACTGAATTTAGTTGCTGCTTGTAGTCTTCTGAGTCTCCGTAGGCCGTCTAGGGTGACCGGTCGTGTGAAATTGTTTACAGATGGGTTAATGGGCTTGAGGTCTTGAATGTGGCTCCGTAACTATAATTAAACAATCGGGCACCACATCGGACTAACACAAGTATTAAGAGCCTATAGCTTTGGTAGGAGTACTCGTCTATCCTGACCGTTATATGAACCGTTGATGAAATTCCGTCAAGGTACTCTTGGAGTAAGGTCTTGAATAGAGTGCCTCAGCTATGACGAAGTAGCACTATATCGGGCTAACGCGAGAAAGACTGCGGAAGTGTCTTTCTCGTCTGCCTCTGACCCTTATAAGAGGTTCAAGGAATCCGGGGCGGTGTTTAAACCTTTTAGTTGCAAAGTCTAATGGTATACCACAGAAAAAATGCACCTAGGTCTTGTGTATGCAGAGTGCCTGTGAAGGTATCTCACCGAGCCCTTATTTCCACAAGTGACCGTGGTATGCCATGATCCCTTGTGAAAAGGTTGGGTGCGGTGTTTAAACCTTTTAGTTGCACTAGTCTAATGGCATGCCAGTAGACTGAGTACACCTAGGACTTTTGTGCAGAGTGCCCGTGAGGGTATCTCGCAAGACCTTACCCACACAGTAGACCGTGGCATGCCAGATCTCTTGCGAGGAGTTAGAGTGTTAACTTGTAATAGTAGAATATTGAAGGGTAGGCAGGCCTGAGTCCTTTAACTCTCTGCTATTAAGAGTAGAACCTATTAAAAGGCGTCTATGTTAGTTACTGGTATGCCAGTAATAACAAAGATCCTGGTACTAGGATACTTTGGGGTGTGTTAACTTTTAATAATAGAATATTGAGGGGTAGGCATGCGTGAGTCCTTCAACTCTCTACCAATAAGAGTAGAACCTATTAAAGGCGTCTATGTTAGTTACTGGTATGCCAGTAATAACAAGGATCCTTCCAATAGGACACGTAACCTAGAATAGGTATTTATGTTAATCACTGGTATGCCAGTAATAACAAAGATCCTGTTAATAGGATACAGTTACCACATCTGCAGTAATAAAATGTTGAAGCGTAGGTACGCCTGGCTACTTCAACTTTTACTACTGAAGGTACAGCCCATTAGAGGCTTCGATGTTAACTGGTGGCATGCCACAATTAACAACGATCCCTTAATAGGATTTTTAACTCCTCAGACAAGTTGATGTTCGGTATGTTGTCTGTCCAACTGAGTGGGAGGGCAATCTTGTTTCTAACTTCTCCTTTGGGCTCCTCCAACCATAAAGTTATCTCTGTCACCTGTCCTGTCCTATCTCTCCAATACGGCCACCCGATCCTCCAAGCCGGCGGCACTTGTGGCACTTTGGCGCTGCCGACTGGAAGGCTCTCCGGCAGTACTTCTTTTCATTCCCATGGAATAATTTTTGCTTCCGTGGCCGGGGACCCTCGGAGAGTGCTGAACGCATTACCAAGATAATTCTACCGGGCATGGAGGCATACATTCCATCTTCTTTCTCTCAGACTAATGCAAACAAATCTTGGTTTACTTATGCTTGTTCTACTGCTGTCCGCAATAAGAAGGAAGCATTCAAACGGTACCGATGCCTTAAAACTCAAGAATCTCATTCTTCCTATATTTCTGCCCGGAATCAAGACAAATCTGATCTTTGACTTGCCAAACACTCTTTCATCAATAATAGATGCACTGAACTATCCAACTCTAGCTCTTCCCAAGCTTTCTGGCATCTAGCCAAAAACCTCTCCAACAATTTTTCTTCCTCGTCTATCCCTCTCCCCTTTTCCATTCTGATGGCACAACCATTACTTCTTCCTCTGACAAAGCTGAACTCTTCGCTCAAACTTTTGCTAGAAATTCCACCTTGGATGATTCTGGTGCTATTCCTCTCTCTCCAACCCCTCTCTCCTACTTATGCCTAATATCATAATCTCTTCTAAAAATGTACTTTCTACCCTCTCTGGGCTTGATACTCAGAAGGCATACAGTCCAGAGGTGTTCCTCCTGGTGTACAAAAAAACTGAGCTTCCGTGCTGACACTCTATTTTCTTCCCTTCTTGCTGGAAGTTTGCTCTCATTCAACCTGTCCCAAAGAAGGGTGACCACTCTCAACCTTCCAACTATCGTCCAATTGCTCTCATCTCTTGTATCTCTAAAGTTTTTGGAACTATTTCTTAAGCATTTATCTTCTCATAATCTACTCTCGGATCGCCAGTATGGATTCCTTAACCCAAGAACCGCGATAGGCCTCGCAGAAGGGTAACCATAGTGAACGCGATTGGCCTCACAGCAGCAAGACCATAAAAGATTTCTTCCAAAATATCCCAGGAGCTCTCAAAACAAAGGAATATGATATTAGGTGAGATAATTCCCCTCTAGTACTTCTTACCACTCATCCTCATGTGTCTCAACCCACCATTCTTCCCCAATTTCCCTCCCCCCCTCCTCAATCGATGCACCTGACAAATTCTACGACAAAGCCTTCAGCACAAACAGCCGACTAAAATCTTTGTGTCTGAAGGAAGGATTAGTTGAATTCATCAACCTCTGGAATAACTTCTATAACCAGCCTACTCTGTTCCGCAAGGATGGGATTCATCTAAACCCTGTGGGTTCAACACGCATGAGTCATCTACTACACGAAGCAGTCCGCAGCCATGAATAAAAAACGCCATTCGAGTAGAAGAAGCAGCAGCGACATAAATCATCCTACGCCAAGAAAAAAACAAGAGCAACAGAGGACCGCCAGCGATGAGGACCGAGGACAGCCATGAACATAAATGTAGATCCGTCCCGAACCAAACCATTTATTAAGGAGTGTTCCGTGAGTTCTAAAATCACAAATTTAAAGGTTTTCTATGCAAACGCTCGTAGCATACGCAATACATTTTCAGATTTAGAGGAACTAGTTTTTACAGAAGCTTATGACATGACTGGCATACCAGAATCTTGGCTCATTATAGAAAACAGATACTTTTTTAGCAGAGTATTCACTTCCCGGTTATGTAATGTTTGAGAAAAGCTGAATAAATCAAAATGGAGGTGGCGTTTTACTTTTATCAAAGAAAGTCTTAACCCTACCCTCTTGTCAAAACCTCAAATTGTGAACATCGACACATCCTTTGTGCTAATATAGAATAATAAAGGTACAAATATAATACCTGCATTAATATACAGACCTCCAGCTCAATCAGTGCAAACTGACCGAGAAATTTACGAAAACATTGCAGATGTAAGTAACTCACAAGATACCGTAATTTTTGGCAACTTTAATTTACCTGTGACCAAGTGGGGCAATACTCTTACTTCACACTCTGGACATGACTTGTATGCGAACTTGCAAGAGAGTTCCCTCTATCAATTTGTTCGATCGCCGACCCATGGTAATAACATTCTTGACCTTGTACTTGCAACAAAAGAAGAAGTAATAGAGAATTTGAATGTTGGTGATGAATTCAGTAACAGCGACCATCGTAAGATAAATTTCAGTTTAAAGTTTACTAGTTCAAACCAAATAGCAGCATCGAGAAAGTCCCTAATTTCAAGAAAGCAAACTTCCATAAACTTAGAACTATGTTTAAGGATACTGAATGGAGCTTTCTAAATAACAATAATGCCATAAATACATCTTGGGAATTATTCAAAACCACTTACTTAAAATCAGTGCAAGACTGCATACCATCGAACATACGGCGTGCAGTCCATAATGATAAGCCCAAATGGTGGAATAAAGAGATTTCAGACAGTTTGCTTGCTAAAAAGATTGCTAATGATAGATAAAAATCCTCACAAAATGACGAGGAATGGGTGAAATTTGTAGAAGTACGACGCAAAGCCAAAACGTTAAATAAGCAAAGTAAAAAGATCCTGGAGTTACATGTTGCAAATCAAAGTAAAACAAACCAGAAAGAATTCTATAGTTATATCAGAAAGAAAAGAGTAGTTACTTCAACTGTTGGACCGTTAGTCGATGAAAATGGAGAATACACCAAACACGAAGTACAAATGAGTAATGCCCTCAATGCCTTCTTTGCATCAGTTCCAGTAAAGACCACCCCTGGACTAGCCTCGCTCTCTCCCACTAGGCGGATACACCTTCAGTATCCGGCCGCCTGTCGTCACATCGCTAGCTTGCACACTCACAGCCAAGCGATTCAAGAGGGACGACAAATAGTGGATGGGAGCGAGAACTTCCAGAAGATCTATTGGCCAGCTCTGAGGTGGTAAAACAGTTCCAGCACACACACTTAACAACAGACAATATATATTTTTAAAGGACCCATATTGGGCCCGAACCAGACTTAACTAAAGAGAGAAAATGTTTGACTAACCTAGTGGTTCCTTAAATATTTGATGTGTCCTTATAGGACATACTGATGAACTAGTGAACTAGTGAGTTCACTGCTCAATAGGTGGCGTTCTGAGAGTGAGGGTCTGAGTCTGGAGGGTAAGACAGTGAAGCACTTGAATGAAGCAACCAGCCGCTTCAGAGATGGAGCTGCTTCGAGCGATGAATGGATGCTTCACATGTCTCACTCCCCAGACTGGAACAAGACCTCACGGGCTGCACCGTGTTGAGCGGTGGAATGTACAGGCTCTCAGCCTATGCCCGAGAGGGAGTAGTTGGAATATAGAAAAAACAAAAAAATACTAAAGAGAAAAGATCGTAGACTTACAGTACAGTGTATATATAAATAAAATTATGATGTGTTGAGAGGGAAATAGTTATTCTTGTTAGCAAAGGCGTAATGCCGAATAGTTATGTTTTATTGCATAGGATCTAATAGGAAAGACTTTGATATAAAGTAAAAGGGAATAATTTTTGAGGATAGATAGGCAACTAGCAGGTTCAGGGGAAACAACTAATAGTTGCCAGTAGATCAGTTTTAGTTAAGAAATAGATAGGGAGGACACTCGTCCGTATGGCAGGAGCTACACAGCCTCATAAATGGTGGTCCGCTTTGAAATCCTCTTTATTTGGAATAGATTCCTCCATGCCTCCTCTTTGTGATTCTGATGGCTCCATCTCTTTTGATCCATTATCGAAGGCCAATGTTCTATCAAATATTTGTATTAATAAGCAGAGTAATCAGGAATTGTCTTTGCCATTGACATGTATCCCTAGACCCAACCTCAATTCAATGGCATTCAAATCAGCTGAACTGAAAAGGTACTTGCTGGATCTTGATACCTATGGTGGCACAGACCCGGATGGGTTTTTTCCTCTCTTTTTTAAAAAGGTTGCAGTGGTCTTGGCACCTAAATTGGCTGTGGTGTTTAGGTTGCTTTTGAAATCAGGTAGTTTTCCTCTTTGCTGGCGTAAGGCTAGTATCACTCCTATTCCAAAGGGAAATACTGCCTCATCATCTCCTAATGACTATCGCCCTATCTCCATTACACCTATCCTATCCAAGCTCTATGAGAGACTTTAGTCCAGATGCCTTTCCTCTTATTGTAATAGTCATAATTTGATACCAAGCTCACAGTTTGGTTTTCGTAAGGGACTGGCTACATGTAATGCGCTTTTGACACTCACCCATATCTTCATTGGACCAGGGACATGAGTCTCGTGTCGTGGCTATTGACTTTAGTTCTGCTTTTGACTTAGTCAACCTGTTACGTCCTGGGATATATAAACACTGGGCTCTTTCTATTGGACTAGGTATGCGGCAACAAGCAACAACGGAAAACGCTAGATCCAACCCTTATCTATAAACCCAGGCAACAAACCACCCTAAACCGTCAAGAGTCCTGCCTGGACAACGAGGTATCCTATGACTCGGTTACAGGGTGCATGCACTATAGACTGCTGATAGTCAAGCAGGCTATATAAAAGATCACACAATTAAGTTGACTTAAAGCTTCAAGGAAAAGATAGATAACGGAATTAAATTGCAGAAACAATTTAATAACAAACTAGAAGAAAGTACATTTAACGTTACGTTAATTAATACAACTAATCACCCCTGCGTGAAAGAAGGTGAAAGCAAACAGTCCTCAAAACATCGTACAGGTAGACAAGATGCAGGTTTCTAAACTGCATGCGGCTACTGTAGGATCTGATGCTTAGCAAAGAAAGTACGTTACGGATTTAGAGAACTCTTAACTAATAAGCAGGAATAAATACTAGTGATAGGACCTACAGTGTATAATGGCATAGGTATAATTAAATAAAGGCAGCAACTCGCAACATAACCACATACAGGTGTGCTTCTCACTCTTAGTCAGGCAAGCCTGCTCGGACAGAGTCTCTAAGCCACACCCTGACTCACAATGCTCACAAAGACGGTAAACTGTGGCACAATAACAAGCATACAGATATAATAAACTGTTAGCTGTTAATCTGCCAGGTGGCAGAGGTCTAGCCGGAAGGATATAGGCTTCGGATACCCGGGCTGAGCCACCTGCTCTAGCCTAGGGACGTTCCCAAGTCTGTGCGCCAAATTACTCTAATTGAAAGGGTGCTCTCTTGAGAGACTCAGATCCCAAGTATCTGACTCTCTCCTGGCGACCCTAAAACAAACGCAAGGCGTGCTAGCGCAGTGCTGAGTGGACTAGGCAAGGGCCCTCACACAACACAACACTAGACACACAGGCACACAGACAAGAAAATGCCCCCAGACTCCCACGGGTATCCTAGTAAAGTCGTGCAGGTCCACAGGACTCGCACCAGCAGACTTTACTTAAAGGATCGCAAAAAGCCTTCCCTCCGGTCTAGCCCCTGCTGACCTGCCACAAGAACACACTAGCAAGCATGAAACCACCAAATATGAGACAACAAAAAAGCTTCCTAGGTCTCATTAACAATTACATCTCTGCATAAGGCCCAAAATCCTATCTAATTATCTGAGAGCTCGTCGTTAATACAATAATAGATGTAAGGTCTATCAAGGGGATGGGATAATTAAATAGATTGGTGAAGTAGTGGAAAGAAGGTATACAAAGTAAGAGAGAAAGTTTCTAAGTGGGGTTGAGAGGGACAGATATCAAGGGGGTCCGAAGGGTACGACAGTGAGGTGAGCTCTGAGGAGAATAGCTCCTCTGGACCCCTCCAGGATCCCACACAAAGGCATGGTGATCAGCCAATCACAGGCCGCTACGTCACCCGGCAGCAGGCCTGCAGAAGGCGCCAGGAACCACCAGCCAATCAAAACCGAGAGAAAAGACCACGCGGGCGAACAACTCCTCCGGGAGGGAGGAGGGAGGAGGAGGAAAAGCAACACTCACCTCCCCCACCCTGCTCGCTCGCTCTCTCTCTCTCCTTCACTACAATGCATCTTATGTATTATAATGAAACAATCAACTATCGAGAATAAAATATACTAAGATGTGTTGGTTAAGAATAAGGGCAGCTTCAAGCTGTGAAACAACATAAGAATATCCCAGACATTTGTTACATTGTCGTAGGCAATATACTAAGGAAAAGCCGGCCGGCCGGCTGCCGCCAGCCGGTTTCTAAACGGCTGGGCAGCCGACGCGCGCGCATGCCCGCACGTGGCTACTATGCAAGAGCGTCACACCTCCCCCAAGATATAAGACACTTGACTAAGTTCTTCATATCTAAAAGAAAGCTTCTCATAGTACCACACACTGTTGCGACACAAGGCACTATATATAACAAAAATAAAGACTGTTGCACTCCACCGAGCAAGTTCAACTAACTTAGCGACAATAAGCGAAAACATTCAACTTAGATACTGCCACAACATCTTATACAAAATTCTACACGTTATAAAAATAAGGAGTTTTTATAAGATTTTTTGCTTTTTTTTAATTTGTTTTTGGCGGCTGCACTACAGTGACAGCCTATTTTCCTCCACTCTCAACACACACTGACTGAACGGCGAGGGTTCTCCTGCAAACAAACCCTCCCGTGACCCACAATCAGCCAAAACATTATCAGTGCCCTTAGCATGCCACACATCCAACTTGTGTCCCGGCAGCAAAACAACACCTGGCACTGATAAACTGCCCAGTTCATCACAAGACTGGCATTTCTCTTCGCTCTTTCCGGCAACGGGGCCTGCCAATAACCTTTCACTAGTTCTACCTTCGTGATAGGCGATGCAGCCCCGAGGCGGTCTATGGTGTCGTCAACTCTCGATAAGGTATAGGCGTCTGTCAGGGATAATGCACACACACTCTCGCAATCAACACACTCACTGATCTTGCCACTTAACACAGGTTGCAAAGTTACAGGCAACGACCACTCACGACATTCCTTATCCCTCAGACCCTTCGTCAACACGTAATCCAGCTCTGCTTGCACCACAGGCTGTCGAGCAGGATTTATTCGGTAGGGAATTAAACTGAGCCTTGCACTATCTCCAGCCTGCATGTCGGATTCTACCCCGAACATCAGGCCTGGAGAAGCAACAAACATGCGGATGCACTGCCACAGCCTAGTAAACAACTTATCTCGCAGAATAACAATCCTAGTGCCCTTCCACAACCCAGCCGAGACCGCAGCTTCTAACCTGTAGTCTCCCTCCTTCTCCACCTTCGTCCCTAGAACAGCCAGGTCATGAGAGGGACAATCAGTACCACCTGTGCAGTCACTCCCATAGTTCATTATTGCTAAGGCTTCCCTGCCGATACCGTACATGCACCCCCCCGCATTCCTTACGACTACATCTGCCTGCGCAGCATCACCGCTTTTAGCGACATGGCCAGATACAGTCGGTCTATGGTAGGGCTGTTGCAATTGACTAGAGCAGCATTGGGAGGCTATGCGACGACTGGGCACTTCTATGCCACAGCCAACCTCACCAATCTGCTCAAAGTCCTCCTTTTGACAACCACCCTTGGCAGCCATGGGCTGACCCTGACCTGGCAACCATGCCAATGCCTCGTCGCCCACCTTGAACCACCGAAACAACGAGGCTAACGGTCTTTCAACATCCACGTGACCTGCCCGCGGAACATCTTGCACCGCCCGAGTTGTGAGGCTCAGGGGCTCGACACGACCAGTGGGGTATGAACCGAGCTGTTGCTGGAGCGCTGCACACTGCTGCTCAGGCAGGTGCTCTAGCGCTTCCACAGCCACCAGACTCGTGTCCCCCGCCCACTGCTCCGCCGAGACATGACAATCCCTACTCTCCTCCACCTGTGCCCTACTGCCCCCCTCTCCTTCTCCACCTTGGCCGCGGAAGACCAACGAAGGGAGAGTAGGCTGCTCAGGTGGTTGCCTCACAAACTCCTCCAACAGGTTCACATGACATGTTTCCCCGTCCTCGTGTTTGATCTCGACAGCACCATTACCACACTTCTGAACTTCCGGATCATCCAACTGCAGTTTACGAATATCTGAGGGAACCAACCTGTCTAGATGCTTCCGAAGCAACCCAAGTCCTCCCCCAATATCAAACTGAGCAACCCTTTTTTCTCTCCGTGTGTAACGTTGCTGCCTCGGAGTCTCTTCCTGCCCTACCTCCTCACTAGCTGTGACAGGTCCTGGGGCCTCTCCAGACTCTAGCATAGGTGCCAATAATGAGTCACCAAGAAACACTGCCGGCTCAAAACTCTCCAATTGACCAACACTTCCCGTTTTCTTGTGACCTTTCCTCCGCGGTTTGATAGACTGAGGTGGTGGCTGCAAGGCTCCGGATGTCTGAGAACGCGTCACAACACCCGCCATGCTTTGTACGCTACACTTTTCAACCCACTCCTGTTCCTCCCTACTAACGTCGGCCGCCTTCTCAGCAACGACCAAGGGTGAAACCTTAGAAGCAGGCACCGCAAAGTCGTTGCCGAGGAGGAGGTCGACGCCCCCAACAGGCAAGTGCTCTACAATTCCGATATCCAGCTCCTTCGCCACACCACCCACCTCCAGCTCCATCCGCACCAGCGGGTAGGACTTTGTAGCATTGATCCCCTGAACTACCACCACCCGAGCAGCGTTAATCGGTCTACCAGTAAAGTTCCTTAACAAGGTCTGAGAAGCCCCAGTATCACGCAATAGCTTAACTCCTCGCCTTTCGCCAGCCCACCTCACAAAACCATGCCCTCTATGACCCCCAAAGACGTCGCGGACAGGGTTCGAGCCTTCCGGACTCTTGAACACAGGCTGTGTCCCAACCTCTGACGAACTACCCTTGGCAAACTCAGAAGATATAGGCGACACCCCTATGCTGCGGGCCAATGACACAACCTTGTTTGGTGGCTTGTTCGGACAAGCATTTGCAAAGTGACCCTCCTTGTGACATGCAAAGCACTCTTTACTCTTTGGATTCCCTTGGGAGTGGGAGGCACCATTAGACTTCTTATACGGGACGGTATTTGGTTTATGTTCAGTTTTATTGTCAGTGCTACATGGTTTTGTGTATTTATTGTGACGTTAACCACTCCGTTAGAACCGCATGGCTTGTCCTACAGTGACTCGCTAGGATCGCCAGGGCAGTGGATGGGGCTACAGTTTATGTATTAGAGTGTGCTTTATTTCATATGAAAGCTTCTGTCATGGGCAGTCCAGAAAGGCACTTTGTTTTCACCCATGTCAAGGCTTTATATATTTAATTGTAAAGTATATGTTTTATCATTAACTAGTAATGATGGGATCTGGGAGAGAGAGAGAGAGTAGAACAGAGTGAGAGGGGGGCGTGCAGTGTTTTTGCCCCGCTCGATGACGTCACGGCTGGCTGCCTCATGGGGGTTGGTTGAGAGAGGTCCTTACCATGCTGCTAGCTCCCTTGCTAGTGGCTAGAGGACTTGTAACCGCTTTTTTCCCACGCGGCTCGAGCTAGTGCGAGTATATATACAGTTCCTCGCCACTCTCTCCCTCAGATCTGGTTTCTAGAACGCATCTATCTCATCCCTTGCTACCTGTCCCCTGCTCTACACCTGAGAATCTTTTCCTCTGCCTATCTCTCTCATTTTCCATATCTTTCACCACCTTTTATTAATATTATACCCCCTCTGGTTAACTCTGCAAAATCAGCTTCATGCTGGCCAGTTGTATTGTGCGTTAAGGTCTGATATAACCTATGTATGTTTAGTTGTTAAGATAAGTTGATCACGAAGCATTGGTTAGCATCCATATTGTTTAGTACCGCTTCCTATAATAATTAGTGTTCTGCTGGATTAGATAATGCTAGACTAGGGGTCTGATATTATAAGGTATTGTTTCCTATGAGTGCTGGCTGTAGGTAAAAAGCTGCACGACATACCTGAGAACTGGAGTTGATTGAGTAAATTCTAGTCTGTGTGCCATTGAGAGTAGAGCATGCACGAATGAGGGCTTTTTGCCTATACCATTCTGCACTGTTCTAAGCTCGTTGTTTGTCTTTGAGGTACACCAGGAGAACGCTTAATACTTCGGTATTAAGGTTTCTCAAGAGAGCTACCCTTCCCTATAACGTAATATTTGACGCACAGACTTGAGATTTGCACTAGGCTATGCGGCATGCCATGCGCACCAGTATCTCGTATCATTGACTCTAGCTAGACTTTATCAGTCACAGTAGACATTAATTAAGTATATTAACCTAATTACTCTTTTTATGCATACCCATTTATGATTACACAAGCATTTCGCAGCCTAGTTTGATGTATGGAGACACAAACGACTTAGGCTCTTTTTGTTGATAGGAATACTGCATTGTCGTGGCGATTATTATTGTTGTAGTGTTTAGGATATTCTTGGCTCCGACGGTATTATATATTCTGCCTTTTTGTGTGCATAGCCTGCACGAGCATTGTTCCGCTGCCTGCCTTTTTGGGTTCCATTTCCGATACGAGCATCTTTATAGCATCTAACATTTAAAGAAGATTCCTTGTTAGTGTTGAAGGACTTTAGTGCACTTTCTTTCATGCAGGAGTGCCTGACATTTATTGATTAAAGTAACGTAAGCTGTAACTTCTCTTACCACCTTACTTTGCATACCATAACCAAGCACCTTCGGTTATAGGTAGTAGTAGGCTGTTTTCACATAACATTAAGCCTAGAGTAGATGCACATTTATTGAGAGTTTGATAGCCTATTATTGCATATAGAACTCTGTAGAGTATTTGTGTTCTTTGTTCACTGGGAATATACATCAGAGGTTGGATCTAGCGCTTTCCGTTGTAGCATTTATGCCATTACTAGTCCAATGAATAAGAGCCCTGATATATTTAAACCCCAGTCGTAACAAATGGCGACCTTACCTAGGATTTGGTGAACCTACATTTATTAGCAGGGAACATTTGTTGTTTTGGGGAATATTTTGCGGGGATCAGCAAGAATAATTTGTTATTGCAACATAGTATAGCCCTTGAGTATTTCCGAGAATTTTTGTGTGTATATTGAGGTATAAGAGTTTGGGGTGCTTCTTTTCTGAATATTGAGGTGGGAAATTTTTGAGAGCATCATGTCTTATACCGGATCAGAGGAAAATGGAGACACTACGTAATGTCGAAACTGAGGAACAGCAGCATGATGAAAGGGTTAATCGGGTGAACTGTGAGGAGGATGCTAGGATATTTTTGCAATGGCCTGTTACTGCCGAGCGGTTGGAGGGTATGGATCGGTACGGTCTTCAATGCCTGGCCACAGCTATCGGTCATGCGGTTACTAGCAGCATGACCAGGGATAACTTGATAACGTGTGTACTGGGCAGGGTGACTGGTGAGCGAGATGGGTTGAGTGCTCAGAGCCCTTCGGCCATGCTTCCCCTACACTCGACTTCCAGCCATCCCAGTAGTTTGCCGACCCCGGGTACACTTCCGCAGTTGGGTGGTGACTGACAGGGTGGGTTGCCCCTGGGGGGAACACCGGTAATTTCAAACATTGTAGCACCTTCACCTCCTCAAGGATTAACTCCAGAATTATTGCTTCAGCTCGAATTAGCTAAGCTTCAGCAGCAATTAGAATTAGCCAAGATAGAAGAGAGAGCCAAGCTAGCAAAAATCCAAGCTGATTTAGAGTCGACTAGGTACTGTGCCGACATGGACGTAGAGAAGTCGCGAGTAGAGACAACGGGACAGCGACTTGGGGCTGGTAACCGTGTTCATGAGCAGTCTCTCTTGCACTTATTGAAACTGGTTCCGGTGTTTGATGAGAGTGGTGTAACAGAATTTTTCACACGCTTTGAGAAGAAGTGCCAGGAACACCAGTGGCCAGAGAATAAATGGGCAGCACTTGTATCCTCTAGATTAATAGGCAAGGGTATTAAAGCCTATGATGCGTTACCTTTGGAGTCATGTATTGTGTATGAGGATCTCAAGGAGGCTGTCCTGAGGGCTTACGAACTGCAACCAGAAACGTACCGTTTGAAGTTCCGGGGTGTAACTAAGGGAAGAGATAGCACCTTTTTGGAACACGCCCGGGACTTGTCCGATGCTATGGGGAACTGGCTCCGATCTGAGAAGGTAACAACGTTTGATGGAGTTAAGCAGTTGATGATGTTGGAGCAGTTCTTTAAGAGCACAGGCAGTGATCTAACTTTGAACTTAAAGGAGAAAAACCCAAGAACTCTAGTCGAAGCAGCAGAAATGGCTGATCGACGGCTGTCGTTGATTCGGGGTTGCGGGTCCTCACAGAAGTACGATGTAAGTGCTAAGGACCGTTATCCTCCCCCTCCCCGTAACAATGACACATTTAACCCTTAATTAGCGGCGAGCAACATAAGTCGAGTTAAAAAAAGCTGGACTATGTGGCGGCGCTCGACATAGGTCGAGTGGCAATTTCAGCACGTAATGTGGCTGAGAGAGAGACAAGTGGTGGCAGGAGACTAGCGAGCGTATGACTGCTCCAGACCACCGCGGCGAACCTACTGACACAAATCTCAGCTCCCTCCTCCCTCTCTCACTCGCTACATACTCAATTATGTACCGAAAGTACCGAATTACCTGCTTTTTGCACTCGCGTTGCACGGTTATTGCAAGAAAACTATCCATCATACAAGGATCGTTATGGTGTCATTCGAAAGCTCTGTTTATGCCCTTTCAGGGATAGGTACTTGTTTTACGTTCTGGGTCTTATTTAGGCATGAAAATGATCACGTAAACAGCCCTATTTTGGCTAAAAACACCCCGCTGTGCGGTACATATAAATAAACCGCATAGGCCGCTCGTAAGGTGTTAAACAGAAGAGCCTTGAAACTAAAACTGAAGCCAAACCTAACACCACACCGTATGTGAAAAGTCAGGGTCCTTTTACATCACAGTATAAGCCGAAACCGAAATTTATGTGTTTTAGGTGCCACCCGGAGGGTCATAAGGCAAATGAGTGCCCTAGTCGACCTCCTCCGGCAGCCGTGTCTTTTGCTCACGGCATTGGAGTGTTCAAGAGGACATCGGAGTTTGTTAGAGGCATTTCTTCCGAGGTAAATACACTGCCAGTGCAGAAGGATCCGGAAGGCTTATTCCCTGTCCGTGATGCCTTTAGTGACCACAGGGGACTCGGTTGTGTGGAGTGGGGGGGTAGAAGACATGAGGTGAGAATTTTGCGTGGCACGGGGGCATCGCAAACACTGTTGAGAAATTTTACTGGTAAACCTGTCAGTACGGCGCGGGTGGTTGTGGTTCAGGGAGTTAATGCGACAAGGTCATACCCGCTTGTAAGAATGAAGGTGGAAGTTGATGGTTTGACTCGGGACCTGGATGTAGGAATTGTGGAGAAGTTACCTGTTGGGGGCGTCGACCTCCTTCTCGGCAATGACTTTGCGGGACCTACTTCTGAGGCTCCACCCTTGGTCGTTGCCGAGAAGCCGGCCGACGTGAGTAGGGAGGAGCAGGAGTGGGTTGAGAAGTGTCCGGGGCAGCCTATGGCGTGTGTTGTCACCGGAGATCCTGCATCCAGGGAGTCACATTCTGGTCAACAATCTTTAGATCAGCGGAAGAAGGGTACCGAGAAGGGGTTGGAAGTTGATACGGTTGAGAGTTTAGTATCAACGGCCCTTCTCGGGGACTCAGTATTAGGACCAAATATCGAGTCTGAAGAAGACCCAGTAACTGTTGTGGAAAAGGCAGAGGATAGGCTTAAAAAGACGAAAGAGTTGAAGGAGGACAGTGATGCACAGTTGGGAGATGTGGCAACAAGGTACCCTGACGCGTACCCTATGAGAAATGGGTCGGCGAAGACGGTGGTCCGAAGCTTGCTAGTGTATTTTTCCCGGTATGGTTACCCGCAGGGGATTCAGTCAGTCCAGGGACCCAACTTCACTTCTAGCCTCTTTGTTCAAGCAATGCCGCAGCATGGGATTGTTGGGGTTGTGTCATCTGCGTATCATCCGGAGAGCCAGGGTGTGTTAGAGCGATGGCAATCAGCCTTGAAATCTGTGCTTCGTTGTTGTTGCTTTGAGAGTGGGAGGGATTGGGATCTTGGCCTGCCATGTGTTTTGTTTGCTGTGTGGGAGGTACCTGGGGAGAGTTTGGGATTCAGCCCTAATGAGCTCGTCTTTGGACACCGTGTCAGAGGGCCTCTCCATATGGTTGAAGAAGTATGGGAGGGCACAGAAAAACCTTGTTCTATGCTCAAGTGTGTCCTCAACAGTCGAGAACGGATGTTGCGCAGTCTGGAGTTGGCTGGCCGTAATTTGACTAGCTCTCAGGCCCTCAGGAAGGACAGGTACGACCTCAAGGTTGAACTCAGGGAGTTTCACGTGGGTCAGGAGGTGTTGATTCTACTGCCCCTTGTAGGTCACCCCTTATTCGCGAAGTACGCTGGTCCTTATAGGGTGCTGGAAGAGCTATCGGACCTGGTTTACTTGGTAGCCACTCCAGACAGACGGAAGCGCAATCAGTTATGTCATGTTAATCCCATGAAGGAGTATGGGAGGCACCCCCCTGAGCCTCTCACTGTGCCTGTGATGACGTTTAGCAGTCAAGGTGGAGAAGGAGAACAGCACAGTCAAGCTCAGGTGAAGGATAACTGGAAGGATAAGAAGTTCAAATGGGCGCCTGAGTGTGAGAAGGTGTTTAGAGAAGTAAAACACCTGTTGTGCACTCACCCGATCCTCAGGGCCCCTGACTTTAGCCTACCTTTCCAACTAGCAACGGAGGCTAGTGGTGTGGGGGCTGGTGCCGTCCTTGTGGAAAAGGACGATGATGGGCTGGAGCATCCTGTTAGTTTCTGCTCGGAGAAGTACAATTCGGCCCAGGGGAGCTGCTCTTATGTCGAGGAGGAGCTGCTAGCGGTTGTGCTTGCGCTGGGGCATTTCGAGGTCTATGTTCCAGCCTATGGTCCGGTCGTTGTAGTTTACCCAGATCATCACCCTCTCAAGTTCTTGGACCAGTTTCACAATCGGAATATGAGGCTGACCAGGTGGTCACTAAGGTTATTGGTATATAACCTGGACATACGCCATATTGCCGGTTGTGACAACGTGGTTGCAGATGGTCGTTCAAGGGTATATGATCCTGGGTAGATTGACACACGGGTAGCCTCCTGCTTTAGTTTGAATAGTATTTTGCGCTTGGTGCTTGTTGGCTCGCGGTTGTAGCCCAGCGTATTGGGTCGTAAAGCAGGAGTTGAGCGTTTGGTATAGAAGAAAAAACTAGGCTTGCCCCTATAGTGCAGCCGAAATAAACAAATTAAAAAACATAAAAATCAAATAAAAACTCTTTCTTTGATAGTTGAATTTTTTCAGTATGTTATAGCAGTAATTCTGAGTTGCACTCCTCTCAGAATGCTGGGCTAGAGAAGCTCGCTCTTGAGGAGCATAACTACATATAATTAAACCTATTGTGTTGGGGAGGGTTATAATTTTGAAAACAAATTTGTTGAAGAACTGTGCCAGATATTTTACTGCCGCTGGGTGATGGGAAGTGTAGATATAGCATGGGTTCTAACCATCAGATTTTTTGTGAGCCTTGGGGCCTCTGAGAAAAATCTTGGGGGGGGTGTGACGTTAACCACTCCGTTAGAACCGCATGGCTTGTCCTACAGTGACTCGCTAGGATCGCCAGGGCAGTGGATGGGGCTACAGTTTATGTATTAGAGTGTGCTTTATTTCATATGAATGCTCGTGTCATGGGCAGTCCAGAAAGGCTCTTTGTTTTCACCCATGTCAAGGCTTTATATATTTAATTGTAAAGTATATGTTTTATCATTAACTAGTAATGATGGGATCTGGGAGAGAGAGAGAGAGTAGAACAGAGTGAGAGGGGGGCGTGCAGTGTTTTTGCCCCGCTCGATGACGTCACGGCTGGCTGCCTGGTGGGGGTTGGTGAGAGAGGTCCTTACCATGCTGCTAGCTCCCTTGCTAGTGGCTAGAGGACTTGTAACCGCTTTTTTCCCACGCGGCTCGAGCTAGTGCGAGTATATATACAGTTCCTCGCCACTCTCTCCCTCAGATCTGGTTTCTAGAACGCATCTATCTCATCCCTTGCTACCTGTCCCCTGCTCTGCACCTGAGAATCTTTTCCTCTGCCTATCTCTCTCATTTTCCATATCTTTCACCACCTTTTATTAATATTATACCCCCTCTGGTTAACTCTGCAAAATCAGCTTCATGCTGGCCAGTTGTATTGTGCGTTAAGGTCTGATATAACCTATGTATGTTTAGTTGTTAAGATAAGTTGATCACGAAGCATTGGTTAGCATCCATATTGTTTAGTACCGCTTCCTATAATAATTAGTGTTCTGCTGGATTAGATAATGCTAGACTAGGGGTCTGATATTATAAGGTATTGTTTCCTATGAGTGCTGGCTGTAGGTAAAAAGCTGCACGACATACCTGAGAACTGGAGTTGATTGAATAAATTCTAGTCTGTGTGCCATTGAGAGTAGAGCATGCACGAATGAGGGCTTTTTGCCTATACCATTCTGCACTGTTCTAAGCTCGTTGTTTGTCTTTGAGGTACGCCAGGAGAACGCTTAATACTTCGGTATTAAGGTTTCTCAAGAGAGCTACCCTTCCCTATAACGTAATATTTGACGCACAGACTTGAGATTTGCACTAGGCTATGCGGCATGCCATGCGCACCAGTATCTCGTATCATTGACTCTAGCTAGACTTTATCAGTCAAAGTAGACATTAAGTCTATTAACCTAATTACTCTTTTTATGCATACCCATTTATGATTACACAAGCATTTCGCAGCCTAGTTTGATGTATGGAGACACAAACGACTTAGGCTCTTTTTGTTGATAGGAATACTGCATTGTCGTGGCGATTATTATTGTTGTAGTGTTTAGGATATTCTTGGCTCCGACGGCATTATATATTCTGCCTTTTTGTGTGCATAGCCTGCACGAGCATTGTTCCGCTGCCTGCCTTTTTGGGTTCCATTTCCGATACGAGCATCTTTATAGCATCTAACATTTAAAGAAGATTCCTTGTTAGTGTTGAAGGACTTTAGTGCACTTTCTTTCATGCAGGAGTGCCTGACATTTATTGATTAAAGTAACGTAAGCTGTAACTTCTCTTACCACCTTACTTTGCATACCATAACCAAGCACCTTCGGTTATAGGTAGTAGTAGGCTGTTTTCACATAACATTAAGCCTAGAGTAGATGCACATTTATTGAGAGTTTGATAGCCTATTATTGCATATAGAACTCTGTAGAGTATTTGTGTTCTTTGTTCACTGGGAATATACATCAGAGGTTGGATCTAGCGCTTTCCGTTGTAGCATTTATGCCATTACTAGTCCAATGAATAAGAGCCCTGATATATTTAAACCCCAGTCGTAACATTATGTGTATCAAAATTCTTGGGAGGGGGAGGGGTACGATCCTTTGCACCCGACTCACTCCTAGCTGCTGCTTCGCACCCTCGAATTAATGACAGTCGGAGGTCAGCCATTTCTGCTGCCTCCTGGAGAGTTCTAGGATTTTTGTCCTTTATATTTAATGTTAAGTCCCCGCCTGTGCACTTAAAGAACTGCTCCAAGAGAACCAGCTCACTCAACTCCTCAAAAGTAGCTGCCCTCTCAGAACGCAGCCAATGTCGTAGTGCATCAGACAAGTCCCGGGCGTGTTCTAGGAAGGTACTATCCTTGCCCTTAGTAACACCCCGAAACTTCAAGCGGTAAGTTTCTGGTTGTAACTCATAGGCCCGTAGCACAGCCTTCTTTAGCTCATCATAAACTACACAGGACTCTAAAGGTAGTGCATCATACACTTTTAGCCCCTTTCCTAGGAGTCTTGATGAAACTAATGCTGCCCACTTTTCCTGAGGCCACTGGTGTTCCTGACACTTCTTCTCAAATCGCATAAAAAACTCAGTTACACATGATTCATCGAACACAGGAACTAGTTTAAGCAGGTGCGACAATGATTGGTCCCGATGTCTATTACCTCCCCCAATATTACGCCCTGTTACCTCCACTCGAGATCTCTCCAGCTCCCTGTCAGCCCGATACCTAGTAGACTCTGCCTGCAGTTCAGCCTCTTGTATAGCTGTTCTCTCTGCAGCCTCAGCCAGAGCACTAGCAGCCTCAACCTGGACTCTAACCTGTCTTTCGGCAGCCTCAACCTGAGCTCTAGCAACCTCAACCTTGGCCATCTCAAGCCGAAACAACAAATCTGGAGCCAACCCTTGAGGAGGGGAAGGTGCATTTAATGGAGAGGGTCCCTGTGATTGAATTCCACGCTGCCATTGACCATCAACTTGTGGGTATGTACTAAATTCAGGCACCCTGACGTTTGATATGGGGGTAGAGTGGAGGGGGGGCTGGGGACTGGGGCCCACAGTCGCCTCTCCACCCAGGTCTCTCCCTTCTAAACCCAATATCAAAGTCCTCAGCTGATCTTTCCTCATGCCACTTAAACCCTGGTGACCCTGAAGACCTGCCACACACTTTAAGCCATACTTATTCAGCTTCAACACCCTGGCAGCGGTAAGGGGCACCTCTAAAAATCTTCTAGCACCCTCCTCGCTATCGACTAGCCACTCCACAGGTCCTTCTCCCTCCGAGCCCGTATCGTGACCTGACCCATCACTGTGTTCCGATGTATTAGACATGTTTGAGTACTGCAGTAATTATCACGGTTATAGAATGTGCCTTATCTCCTATGCAAGTATGTATATACTAATGTTATTTAAAGTCTTTAATGTGTTATATTGGTTGCTCCAAAAAAAAAACATGTCCACTGTATTCCTCTAATCATAAGGAATCTCAAAACAAATGACCACTATATTCCTCTGTTCAGTAAATCCTGGCAAGGTCGCCATTTGTTACGTCCTGGGATATATAAACACTGGGCTCTTTCTATTGGACTAGGTATGCGGCAATAAGCAACAACGGAAAACGCTAGATCCAACCCTTATCTATAAACCCGGGCAACAAACCACCCTAAACCGTCAAGAGTCCTGCCTGGACAACGAGGTATCCTATGACTCGGTTACAGGGTGCACGCAGTATAGACTGCTGATAGTCAAGCAGGCTATATAAAAGATCACACAATTAAGTTGACTTAACACCTTAAGAGCGGCCTATGCGGTTTATTTATATGTACCGCCCGGCGGGGTGTTTTTAGCCAAAATAGGGCTGTTTACGTGATCAATTTCATGCCTAAATAAGACCCAGAACGTAAAACAAGTATCTATCCCTGAAAGGGCATAAACAGAGCTTTCGAATGACACCATAACGATCCTTTTATGATGGCTAGTTTTCTTGCAATAACCGTGCAACGCGAGTGCAAAAAGCATGTAATTAGGCACTTTCCCCATACAATTCCATATATAGCGAGTGAGAGAGGGAGGAGGGAGGTGAGATTCGTGTCAGTAGGTTCGCCGCGGTGGTCTGGAGCAGTCATACGCTCGCTACTCTCCTGCCACCACTTGTCTCTCTCTCTCAGCAACATTAAGTGCTGAAATTGCCACTCGACCTATGTCGAGCGCCGCCACATAGTCCAGCTTTATTTAACTCGACTTATGTTGCTCGCCGACAGTTAGGGGTTAAAGCTTCAAGGAAAAGATAGATAACGGAATTAAATTGCAGAAACAATTTAATAACAAACTAGAAGAAAGTACATTTAACGTTACGTTAATTAATACAACTAATCACCCCTGCGTGAAAGAAGGTGAAAGCAAACAGTCCTCAAAACATCGTACAGGTAGACAAGATACAGGTTTCTAAACTGCATGCGGCTACTGTAGGATCTGATGCTTAGCAAAGAAAGTACGTTACGGATTTAGAGAACTCTTAACTAATAAGCAGGAATAAATACTAGTGATAGGACCTACAGTGTATAATGGCATAGATATAATTAAATAAAGGCAGCAACTCGCAACATAACCACATCCAGGTGTGCTTCTCACTCTTAGTCAGGCAAGCCTGCTTGGACAGAGTCTCTAAGCCACACCCTGACTCACAATGCTCACAAAGACGGTAAACTGTGGCACAATAACAAGCATACAGATATAATAAACCGCTAGCTGTTAATCTGCCAGGTGGCAGAGGTCTAGCCGGAAGGATATAGGCTTCGGATACCCGGGCTGAGCCACCTGCTCTAGCCTAGGGACGTTCCCAAGTCTGTGCGCCAAATTACTCTAATTGAAAGGGTGCTGTCTTGAGAGGCTCAGATCCCAAGTACCCGACTCTCTCCTGGCGACCCTAAATCAAACGCAAGGTGTGCTAGCGCAGTGCTGAGTGGACTAGGCAAGGGCCCTCACACAACACAACACTAGACACACAGGAACACAGACAAGAAAATGCCCCCAGACTCCCACGGGTATCCTAGTAAAGTCGTGCAGGTCCCCAGGACTCGCACCAGCAGACTTTACTTAAAGGATAGCAAAAAGCCTCCCCTCCGGTCTAGCCCCTGCTCACCTGCCACAAGAACACACTAGCAAGCATGAAACCACCAAATATGAGACAACAAAAAAGCTTCCTAGGTCTCATTAACAATTACATCTCTGCATAAGGCCCAAAATCCTATCTAATTATCTGAGAGCTCGTCGTTAATACAATAATAGATGTAAGGTCTATCAAGGGGATGGGATAATTAAATAGATTGGTGAAGTAGTGGAAAGAAGGTATACAAAGTAAGAGAGAAAGTTTCTAAGTGGGGTTGAGAGGGACAGATATCAAGGGGGTCCGAAGGGTACGACAGTGAGGTGAGCTCTGAGGAGAATAGCTCCTCTGGACCCCTCCAGGATCCCACACAAAGGCACGGTGGTCAGCCAATCACAGGCTGCTACGTCACCCGGCAGCAGGCCTGCAGAAGGCGTCAGGAACCACCAGCCAATCAAAACCGAGAGAAAAGACCACGCGGGCGAACAACTCCTCCTGGAGGGAGGAGGGAGGAGGAGGAAAAGCAACACTCACCTCCCCCACCCTGCTCGCTCGCTCTCTCTCTCTCCTTCACTACAATGCATCTTATGTATTATAATGAAACAATCAACTATCGAGAATAAAATATACTAAGATGTGTTGGTTAAGAATAAGGGCAGCTTCAAGCTGTGAAACAACATAAGAATATCCCAGACATTAGTTACATTGTCGTAGGCTATATACTAAGGAAAAGCCGGCCGGCCGGCTGCCGCCAGCCAGTTTCTAAACAGCTGGGCAGCCGACGCGCGCGCATGCCCGCACGTGGCTACTATGCAAGAGCGTCACAAACCATAAAGCACTTCTGTATAATTTACAGCTCATCGGTATTGGTGGCAATTTTTTAAGGATCTTTGAAGATTTTTTGACGAAAAGATCTCAGTCTGTGGTCATTGATGGGTGTCTTCCCCTTCTGTTCCTGTTGTTTTTGGCGTTCCACAAGGCAGTGTCCTTGGGCCTTTGCTTTGTATTATTTTTACTGCTGACCTGTGTTCCGAGCTTGAAAATAAACTATGGTGTTCCACAAGGCAGCATCCTTGGGCCTTTGCTTTTTATTATTTTTACTGCTGACTTATGTTCCGAGCTTGAAAATAAACTAATCTCCTATGCCGATGATACAACTTTATATGCGTCAATTCCATCACCAATTGATCGACACGTAATTGCTACTGCTCTGAATAGGGATTTAGCCAAAATTACATCATGGTGTGAACTTTGGGGTATGAAACTTAATGCTAGTAAAACACACTCCATTATCATCAGCAGATCTCGTACCTTGGATCCTCCCCATCCTTATCTACAAGTTTCTGGCGAACAAATTGAGAATGTGGATACTCTGCGTTTGTTAGGAGTTACTCTGGATCCCAAACTTACTTTTGAAAAGCATATTCGTTCTTTCTCCTCTTCCATTTCCCAAATAATTGGTCTGCTTCGCAAGGTTTATAAAACATTTGCTTGTGACGCCACAGTTATCAAGTCTTTTTATGCTTTTATTTTGCCACATTTCGAGTACTGCTCACCTGTCTGGTTGTCAGCAGCTGACTGCCATCTCAAGTTGCTTGACAGGTCACTAAATTCTATCAGTTTTATTCTACCTCATTTGTCTCTTGATCTGTGTCATCGACGTAAAGTTGGTGCCCTTAGTCTTTTATTTAAAGATTTTAGCAACCCTCAACATCCCTTACATGGGGTTCTGCCTGGGCCCTTCGTCCGGGCTCGTGCAACTAGATTCACAAGCAATCTTAATGATCTTGCCATGAGCCGTGTTAATTTTTCTACTACACAGTTGTCACGGTGTTTTGTGCTGGCCATGGTTGACTTGTGGAATAAGTTGCCAAATGAGCTAGTCAATTCAGCTCATATCTCCATTTTTAAGTCTAGAGTTAAAACTTTTTTGCAGCATTAATTCTAATTTTTAAACTTATTTTATTCTATTTTATTGTATTATATTTATACTTGATATCCTCCACTGCATAATATGTTGTTATTCATTTTATCTGTGTTTAATATATGTATATATAGCCTACAGTATACAGTATGTGTGTTTTATCTGTGTTTAATATATGTATATATAGCCTACAGTATACAGTATGTGTGTTTTATCTGTGTTTAATATATGTATATATAGCCTACAGTATACAGTATGTGTGTTTTTTTTGTTTTTTTTTCTAAGTTGCCGTAGTCTCTCTCCAGTGCCTCCGGGTGTTATGTGTGTATTCATCTTGCTGGTGGTTTCTGCACCCTGGTTGGAGGTTTCGGCATATCATATAATAATAATAATAATAATAATAACGAACTCTTTTGTTAGAAAGGAAATAATATGTATCACCATAGAGAGGAAATTCGGTCAGTTTTGTGTGGAGCGTTACGGGTGTTACGTCCAGTATAATAATATGATCATAAGAATCTATGTAAACGATTAAAGCAGAGAATCTATGTAAAGGATTAAAGCAGAGAATCTATGTAAAGGATTAAAGCAGAGAATCTATGTAAAGGATTAAAGCAGATAATCTATGTAAAGGATTAAATCAGAGAATCTATGTAAAGGATTAAAGCAGAGAATCTATGTAAAGGATTAAAGCAGAGAATCTCTTCTGTGTAGAGGTTTTGAGGTACTGTTTACCAAGGTTAAGAATGATTATTGATTAAGAGATTTTTGTGAGTAACTTGTTTGTAATAGGATTACGTGAACGCATAATTGGAGGGTGTTCTCGATCAGGGTGATCAAGGTGAATTGTAGAAACACCCTGTTCATTTGAGTAAATGGGTTGTACAATCAAAGAATGTATTAGAGAGGGAAATCGAGATAACTTGTAGTAACTGCCGGTTCATTTGGAGGAATATATTGTAAAATCAAAGAGCGTTCAAGAGAGATAACTTGTAATAACAGCCTGGGAAATTGAGTAATTATATTGTACTAGCAGGGGTACCCGGCGTTGCCCGGGTTTAAATTCTACTACCATAATCACCATCATCAATCACTACTACCACAATCATCACAATACTACTACTACCATAATCACCGGCCTCGACCTCCCTGTGCCTCATTAAACGGCGACCTCGATTTCGGCCGCTAAATGACCTCCGATTTTGGATCTGACCTCATCCGTACCCCCATTTTGGGGGGCTGCGAACAACTTTTGTTCCATACACCTTTTCGATCGGAGGCCTCCTTCTGCCCCAAACGGCCATTTTTTTCAAATTGTTTGCATTTTGTTTTCAGTTTCGGCCTCGAAACGACCTCCAATCGTGGCCTCGCCCCCTCTATGACCTGACCCAGGTCAATTGACACCTACATGCAAAGTTTCAGCTCCCCTGGTCCAAAACTGCGGCCGCCTATTAAGAACAGACACACACACAGACAACCTAAAATATTATATAGATGAGGTACCGAGTATAGTAAATAATCAAAGAGTGTTGAGATACAAATTGTAACGACGTCCTTGTCATATGAGTCAATGTAATGTACATAGTGGAGAGGAAATATTAATCAAGAGATTATTATGTAGTAACGCCTTGGTCTCTGGAGTAGACGAAATAGGCCCGGTAGAGGTGTATCATTCTGAAGGTTAAATAAGGAATATCACTCTTGTTTAAATAGGTGAATAAAGGTATGATTTATTAGTGCCCTGGTCTCTAAAGTAGACAGCGGGGCTCGGTAAAAACCATATTATTTTAGAAACTAATAATGTGCCTTTGGATGGAAGCCGACTTGAGTCAATACCTGAATAACGGGAATTCAACTAGGGAGTAACGGGAGCTCTAGGGTTCCAAAGTACAACCTATCGTGGAACGACATAATATTCAATCCGTGTCTTGAACTCATCTCGGCCCGAACATAGACACAGTTATTAGAGTAGTAGCAAGTTTGTTAAATAAAGTATACGAACTTCTAAATGACTGTCGATTTATCCCCCACTCTAGTAGTATATTCGAAACAAGAAAATAAGGACTATAATTATTATAATTAGTATTATTATTATTATTATTATTATTATTATAACCCAGTCAAGATTCAATCTACGGTATTTTAGATTAACGCGTTACTAAGCTGATCACTTGGCTACGGCGTGTGAAAGAAAGGCAATCAATCACCTTTATTTATAGGGACATAGAACAGTCTTCGTGGAGACATATCTGATTCCTTTCCACGACCTAAAGTACAAACATTGATACCTGGCCTCACGTGCAATGAGATAAATGGTGTTTATATAATTAATATCTTCACCGATCAACCAAGAGGGGTCACATTACTATGAAGGTTATCTCATAAACACACGTGAGTCACATCCATAAAGGGTTCTAATTTAGGTCGTCGGAAGGAATGAGATATGTCTCCACAAAGACTGTTCTATTTCTTGATATTTAAAGGTGATTAACTGCCTTTCTTTTCACACGCCGTGGCCAAGTGATCAGCTTAGTAACGCGTTAACCTAAAAGACCGAAGATTGGATCCTACCTGGTTATTTTGTTCTGCTGTGCGTGGGACCCGGGTCCCATGTAAAACTCGTGCAATTGTACTCTGGATATATTGGTCACTATGTTGTGGTAAGGAAGGAGACAATGTCATGTCCTCCACAATTTACCTCCATATCAATACAGAGAGCTGTTGGCTGGCTTTTGTACACTGTGGCCGAGTGGTCAGCAATGTTGTACGTGTCTATGTGTGAAGTGTTACTACTTAACCTCAAATGCAACTGAATAGGATTCACATCATTGTTTGCCTAGTCCAAATTCCGCCAAAAACTCCGTATTGTTGAAGTTTGAATTTTCACCGTATGTGTATGGTCAGTAGTCGGGCCAACTCTACTCCGAATCAGGACGAAACCTATAATTGAACCAGCCTGCATCACTGGATCATCGAGTTACAACATTGACTCGAATATCGATCTCACTATAAATGCTGCTTATGTATTCAAAATCATTGCATTTTTCATAGACGCCAATATATTATTATATACATTGCTGAGCTATATAATTTCAGAAAGTATCAATGTTATTGTATTGATATCAAACTATGTTCACATTAGCCTACTTCTATTAAGTGTATTTGCGAAGAGATGATACAGTATTTTAGACATTTCATGAATGTTCTATCGCACAATGAGCAGATTTATTTAGATCGCAAGATGCGCACAAAGTACAGTATACGCAATTACGAAGAGATACAAAACACAACTTGTAAAACAAATAATTATGTAGAGATAATTGGAGACAAAGTGTAATGAAGAAAATAATTCAAAACATACAAATTAGATGAAAACTATTAATGGATGGATACGTAGTTCTACAGCTACAGAATACTGTGAAAAATATTGTGTGGCACTGAACACTGGATTAAACAATGACACGGACAGAGAAGGAAGAAACAAGTGTATTGACAGAAGTTATAGAGATATGATGGATAGTTAATATATGTGAAATACTGGCAGAAAATCGTAAAGCTGTAGCAATGAAACTTCTATATCGAAGAAACAATTCCACTCATAGTTTAATTTGAGAGTGAAAAAACACAATTCGTAGATGTGACCTTAAACTGGAAGAATGTTTTAATATATTTCAGAACAAAAGCAGTGAAATGTAAATTAATTCGGTTCAGAGAGTGAAGAAGTTTGAGGACACCCATTCTAACTTGACATAATTAGTTTGTTCTTAGATATTGTGATGAAAAAACACATGAAATAATTTAATAGAATTTTGTTTATTTGTGGATACCAATACTGCCAATCTGAGATACGCAAATTGTATTTAACTCGGCAACGGAAGAACAGGTAATGCATATACTGTATATAGTTTGCAACGGAAGAACAGGTAATGCATATACTGTATATACTCGGCAACGGAAGAACAGGTAATGCATATACTGTATATACTCGGCAACGGAAGAACAGGTAATGCATATACTGTATATAGTTTGCATAACGAACGGACAAAGCTATTGTCACTGTTTTATAGTAACATATTTGATAACAATTTACAGCGACATTATAATTGTATTTCATTATTTGCCTTGCATGATATTTCCTATGGCTACCAGACAATATAGGCATCCAGTGTATGCACCTACTATAATTATACAAAAGTCACGTATACTAACAGAACATCGCAATGATACAAACATGAACGACATAGAGAAGGTGGGGGCGTTTCATTCACGTATACTAACAGAACATCGCAATGATACAAACATGAACGACATAGAGAAGGTGGGGGCGTTTCATTCACGTATACTAACAGAACATCGCAATGATACAAACATGAACGACATAGAGAAGGTGGGGGCGTTTCATTCACGTATACTAACAGAACATCGCAATGATACAAACATGAACGACATAGAGAAGGTGGGGGCGTTTCATTCACGTATACTAACAGAACATCGCAATGATACAAACATGAACGACATAGAGAAGGTGGGGGCGTTTCATTCACGTATACTAACAGAACATCGCAATGATACAAACATGAAAGACATAGAGAAGGTGGGGGCGTTTCATTCGATCGACATTCCATCCTTCAGCGCTAGTTAAGGGAGCCCACCTCGCTTATTTTTCTCTCTCTCCCTCTCTCTTTGGATTGTATCCATTCGGCCCCATTCAGCCCACTGTTTTAAGACGTTTACCCCCATCCAGGTGTCAATATTTTTCTGGCGAGCGGTAGCGAGCCAGCATATATATATTTTTGTTTTGACAGCAAGCTAAATTTGTACAATGTCTCCGGTGTAGCCGGATTTCTCCATACAATGCAGGCTCGCTTTCGCTCGCCGGGAAGAAATCGAAACCTGGATGGAGACTAACGTCTTAAAACAGTTGGATGAATGGGGTCGAATGGATACAAGCCAGAGAAAGAAAGAAAAAAGGAGAGAAAGAGAAAACAAGCCGGTGACCCCCTTAAGACACAGCTCACAGAGGTATCAACCTTGCTTGGGCAAATTGTGTGGGAGCAATACTAATCTGAAAACTTCTGAAATATAAGTTCAATACTATTAATCCGACTATACATATCTACCGATACCAACACAAAGTAGCCTCGAATTATTGCTTTATAATGTTACCGATTGAGCATTAGTAATGACAATAGCTTGCATGTGACCAAGTCTTAACCCCTTCTGTACCGGTCATGTACTTTTCATTATATTCTGGCCACTATTAGACGATTTTGTACAGCTTAGGAAGGACGTCTACTCATTAAAAGGCTACAGACTATCTTCATTAATATGTTTAGCTACCATATATCCTTCCTAAGCTGAATAAAATCGTCTAAATATAGCTGCAGCAAAATGTGAAAGACGTCACCGGTACAGAAGGGGTTAAGATGACAATGAGACTGATTAAGATTGAAAGATTAGCACAAACAGTAAAAAAACAGATCAGACAACATCCATATGTAGTAACAAATAAGTATGTCAGTTATCGGTCCATTCAATCTGTTAATCAACAACACAGTAGCTTATGCTAGCCTACTGTACAGTATATTAGTTAATCATTAACATAATCAACAACACAGTAGCTTATGCTAGCCTACTGTACAGTATATTAGTTAATCATTAACATAATCAACAACACAGTAGCTTATGCTAGCCTACTGTACAGTATATTAGTTAATCATTAACATAATCAACAACACAGTAGCTTATGCTAGCCTACTGTACAGTATATTAGGTTATCATTAACATAATCAACAACACAGTAGCTTATGCTAGCCTACTGTACAGTATATTAGTTAATCATTAACATAATCAACAACACAGTAGCTTATGCTAGCCTACTGTACAGTATATTAGTTTATCATTAACATAATCAACAACACAGTAGCTTATGCTAGCCTACTGTACAGTATATTAGTTAATCATTAACATAATCAACAACACAGTAGCTTATGCTAGCCTACTGTACAGTATATTAGTTAATCATTAACATAATCAACAACACAGTAGCTTATGCTAGCCTACTGTACAGTATATTAGTTTATCATTAACATAATCAACAACACAGTAGCTTATGCTAGCCTACTGTACAGTATATTAGTTTATCATTAACATAATCAACAACACAGTAGCTTATGCTAGCCTACTGTACAGTATATTAGTTTATCATTAACATAATCAACAACACAGTAGCTTATGCTAGCCTACTGTACAGTATATTAGTTTATCATTAACATAATCAACAACACAGTAGCTTATGCTAGCCTACTGTACAGTATATTAGTTTATCATTAACATAATCAACAACACAGTAGCTTATGCTAGCCTACTGTACAGTATATTAGTTTATCATTAACATAATCAACAACACAGTAGCTTATGCTAGCCTACTGTACAGTATATTAGTTTATCATTAACATAATCAACAACACAGTAGCTTATGCTAGCCTACTGTACAGTATATTAGTTTATCATTAACATAATAGTAGCTTATGCTAGCCTACTGTACAAATTAGTTTATCATTAAATAATTCCTCCAATATGATGACGATGTTGTAAATTCAAGAAATTGTATTCAGGATCGGAAGGATCTTTTGTAATTAGATTAATATACATTATCTTGTTTAACCCTTTCAGTACCAGCCACGTGTGTTATATTTCATTCTAGCTATAGTCTGACGATATTATGCAGCTTAGGAAGGATCTGTGCTAGTTCAAAGGGTTGGTTGAGATAGTTTGAAGCTTTAGTATTGTTAGAGGTTCTTCTTAAGCTGCGCAATATCGTGTAAGTATATATAGCTAGAATAAAACATAACACACGTCGCTGGTACTCAAAGGGTTAATCTTTTTGTAAAGAACTCGCGCAAATTTGTCCTACGATGAATTGATAACCAGAAATTGACTCTTCTCAAATGGTAGATATAAGAACATAAGAACATAAGAAAATGGGAGTCTGCAGAAAGCCGATTGGCCTAAGCAAGGCAGATCCCTGTCCCACACAACCCCAATTACAAAGCCCAATTATAGGCTCAACACTCTAATACCCTGAGGATCATCTTACCAAAACGGTTAGAGATGATCCTCAGGGTATTAGAGTGTCAATTGATATTGAATCAATTTCTTAAGGGGGATCACCTGTTTTTTTTTTTTTTTATCTGTCTCTCCGTTTGTCTCTTTCTCTGGCTTGTATCCATTCGGCCCCATTCAGCCTACTATTAACATGTTTATCCCCATCCAGGTGTCGATTTCCTCCTGGCGAGCGAAAGCGAGCCAGCATTGTACGGAGAAATCCGGCTTCGACGGAAACATTTTTCTATCGAAAAATGTACAAATTTAGCTTGCTGTAAACAACAAATATATATATGCTGGCTTGCTACCGCTCGCCAGGAAAAATTGACACCTGGATGGGGGTAAACGTCTTAAAACAGTAGGCTGAATGAGGCCGAATGGAGACTTTTGGAGAGGCCTAAGAGAGAGAGAGAGAAAGAAAAAAAAAGCGAGGTGGGCTCCTTTAGGTCCTTGTTGAATTATGAGAATCTTAGAATCGTGTTTTCTAGATAGCTTATAATTGTCCAGTTGCAACTAATTGTAAGCATGACTCACCGCTATAGACTGCTGCCGGCCACACCTTGACTCCACTGGCGACTATAACAAGTGTCCACCACCCTACATAGTAATTTCGTTAAGGTCACGACATGTCAGAGGTATGATGACTATATTTTCAACTCTTATCTAGTTATTAGAATATATAATTATATAACAAGTAAGCATTGTTAATAATCGAACTGAAATGCTTAGCTCACATTCTGTAAGCCAGTCGACTTAGATTCTATGATGTGGTTAATGTAATAATGCTTTTGCCGTAAATTTGGTAATCCAACAAACTGTGAAGCCCCTTTACCAGGAAATATAATTATGTTAACCTTTAGCTTGTATTATACTTTATGAAGGGGTTGCATATATAACGTGTGACCAATAAAGGTGAGAGTTAAGTATTCAACATTTCAATTTCCCATGACATTTCGGTTATTCTTTTGCTTAGTAATAACATATATAATATTCTATGCATTAGTTACATATTATCCATATTCTCTACTTCTCACATATCAAATTGTGATTCTGCGCTAAATATGCATGATCAGCCAATTCTTCAAGTTGAAGTTTTTCTCACATGAGCAGTTTTAGAAGGGAATTAATCAATCTTATAGAATAGTAGCCCATATTTTTCATTAGTGACATTTTTAAACTTATCAAAATTACTTCGTTATCATTGAATTTGATACATTTAAACTGTTATTCTTGTTTAGCTTAATTGAAATGAAAATACTTTGCTAATGGCTGTAAAAAATAACTCAAAGTGGATATAAAACTTTGATGCAATCCACCGCTCAACAATTAGGGAACATTGAGAATATTCTCATACGTAAACATGTTTAATCCGAAACAAACAAAAATGTATGATAATTTACTAGCGAAAAACATTTAAAACAGCATTATTACTTTATCTTAATTAACCCTTTTCCTGCAGTCGACTTACAGTTACTACTGTTATACCAGGGTTTTTACCAGGTTTTGAGATTGTATTTGGTAGGTTCTACTTAACTGGAGAAGTCAAAGTTACACAACACATGCAAAGAAGAAATAAAGGATACATATAACACTGAGTATATTATTTTATGAACAGTATTAATTTATCTACTCTTAAGTTAACAATATAGATAGATACACATGGATCAAATGGTTTATACAATATGAACTGTCCTAGCACGGCGAGGATCTAGATGGAGATCAGGTATATGTTAGTTCTGTTTACCTCTTAAATGAACTCACAAATAATAATTAGAAAACTCTTATAAGTCTTGATGATAAGGTGGATAGAGTAAGTATTTAACTCTAACTTATTTAGACACTTTTACACAAGTGAGAATTTAGGCAGAGTCGATACTTGTGAACTCTAACTTATTCATGTACTTTAGCACTGGGGAGAATTTAGGCAGAGTCAATACTTGGGGACTCTAACTTTATACCTTATTTCTGGGTATAGACTTATTAGTTGGTTTTCAATATTTACTCCTGAGCTAACACTTGGAGCTGGAGCGATGATGAGTTGAGGTAACAGCTGGAGGGGGTCTTCTGATTCTCCATTGGGCCATCCAGGTTGGCCTGCCGTGTGGATAAGTTGTTTGGGATACAGATGGATTAGCTGGCTTTGGATCTTAAATGAAGTTCCTTAATTTCATGACCCCCTGGCACTTTCATCGGACGAACGCGAGTATGTTTAGCTGGACATGTCCTGTAGCTAGAGCTACTCGGCTATCCAGATCGTTTTGCTCATCGGTGATGAAGTTCCGTTTCGGTACTCTTGACTTGGGGTCTTTAACACACAAAGAGCGGGTAGTAGGGTATTTTACACTGTGCCGCCCAGCGGGGGGGTTTTACCCTAAAATAGGGTTGTTTCCGTGCTCATTTTCATGCATAAACAAGACCCAGAGCGTAAAACAAGTATCTATCCCTGAAAGGGCGTAAACAGAGCTTTCCAATGACACCCGAACCATCCTTGTACGACCACTGGTTCTCTTGCAACGATCGTGCAACACGAGTGCAAAAAACCTAAAATAAGGTAATTTTCGTACATAATTCCCTGTGTAGTGAGTGAGAGAGGGGGGAGGAAGGTGGAATACAGTTCAGTACGTCCACGGTGGTCGTGGGGAGCGGTCATAAGGTTACTACGCTCGCCCCACCGCTCAGCTCTCTCTCTCAGCAACATTACGTGCTGAAAATGGCACTCGACAGATGTCGTGCACCGCCACATAGTCCAAATTTATTTAACTCGACAGATGTCGTGCACCGTTGGTTAAGGGTTAATATGATGTATCTGATGTCATGACACAGGGGCAACGTATCGTGCTAACGCGAGGAGATAATAAGGTCATGACCATTACTATTTTCACTCGATCTGCCACTGACCGTTATAAGAGGTTTAAAGAACTCGGGGCGGTGTTTAAACCTTTTAATTGCAAGTGTCCGCTACCATGGTGTTGGACAGATGCACTAAGGACTTCTACAGTATATGCTAAGTGCCAGGTGACGGTTTCTCGCAAAGCCCTAAACTAGTCGACTGACCTTGCCATAACAAGTATCTCTCGGTAGTTTGTAGAGTGTGGATTTAATAAAAGAAGTAAGGTGGGGATATGTCTGCGAGTTTATACTTCTAGTATTAAAAGTGTAGCCTATTGGGGATCTTAATGTTATTCCCTATACCATGGTATGCGCTAACAATAATTCCTCAATAGGGAAAAGAACTCCTCAGACCTGTAGAGATATTCGTCATGACTTCAATCAATAATTTGAATGGGAGGATAATTTTAGGGCTAAACCACTAGTATGCCAGTGTTATGAAGCCCTAAAATTGCTTGCCTTGTTCAGGTTTCTTCGGAGTAGTGACGACTTTGGCTGAGATGTCCCAGGGCAGGTGTGCGGGGGTCAAAAGGTCATAAGTCCAGTAGGGGGCGGATCTAGGGGGATTAGGAGGGACCCCTAGAAGTTCAGGTGATTCGGCTTTTGGGTGGAAGAAGGGCGTAAGGGACTTCTCTTCTTATGGTGATGAGGGTCCTTCTGTCCTTGGCTGAATATTATTTTCTTCCTGGGAGCCTTGTGGTGTTGTGGTATTAATTGGTGATAGCCTTGCCTGGTGTTGGAAGCTCTGGTGTTATGGTGGCAATTCTGGCTTCTCGTCCGGTGTTCGTAGAGGGCGTGTGAGATGTGATAACTTGCTTATAGATGCAGGTATTATTGGTATTATTTTGGTGGTTATCTCGTACACGTCGTTTCACTATTTGTGTGTCTTTTGGTGCTGCTGATGTACTTATCTTCTTGGTGTATGACTCTGGTTTAGTATTATTGTTCTCATTTCTTCCTTGGGTAATGTGGTGGAATTTTGGTATGTTGGGCATCGTGCTTATTTTGTTTCTTGCTGTTCCCGCCTTCGGTGTTATTAGTTCTGCTTTAGTTCCTCCTTCCTCTTCTCTCTTAGTTCGTTTTCTCTGTTGATTTCGTTTCGGGACTAGTTTGTTATCAGTTTCCCGTTCTTCAGTTGTTTTCCTTTTGTTCGTGGTGGGGGTCTTTGTTAATTTGGTTATTTTAACTACCTACAGTATGTAAAAAAAGGCTTTACTGTGGTCAACATACATTATATATACATTCTGGTAGTACTGGCCGAGTTAGTTGTACCAACCTGCCCCGCTTGTTGCCAGATGCTTCCAGGAGATTGTAAGCTAGACACACATTCACCATAGGGAAAGGGTTAAGTTATGTATGCATTATACTATATATATATATTATGTCAGTGGTAGGTACATTTCCAGGATATCTAATTTTGTAGATGAAGAGTAGGACAAGAGCCACAACAGTATACATGTTGAGTTATTTATTTGCAAATTTGCATAGTAAGCTACATGTGTGTTTGTACTTCATATACATTTTCAAATTTATATTGATAGGTTAGATTAATGTTTTTTGTTCACATACATTTTTGAATGTCCTTATTCGTTTGGTTAAGTGTAAAATATAAACTTATAAGGCTTGCCTTTGAATGTTATATATATCTAATAGATATTTTTCTTTTTTGGTGTGTTAGTCAACATAATAATGTAAACATAATTTTACTTCTAATGATAAAAGATTTGTCTAATAATTTTAGCAAAAATCATTAGTGTTTTTTTTGCATAATATTTTCGCAGCCACTGTCAAGTGTGCAGTAATATTCTTTATTATGCAGTTGGATATAAGTAAAGAGATACTCCCAAGCTTTATACTAATAACATATTAATTGGTTAAAAGGATGAAGTTCTTCTTTTGTATATTTTGTATTGTTACTTTTGGAAAAAGTTAAAAGATCCTCACAAGCTTTGTACTTAACATATGTTTACACTAGGTTACTTTCTTTTTAGGATCGTATGTTGAAATATAGCCTGATGATGGATGTGTGATACGTCCGAAAATTTGCAAATAAATAACTCAACATGTATACTGTTGTGGCTCTTGTCCTACTCTTCATCTACAAAATTATATATATATATATATATATATATATATATATATATATATATATATATATAGGGGGAGGTGAGGTAAAGTGGTCTTGTCAGTGGATTGGTAACCCAATGGACCCGGGTTTGAATCCCAATATGTCAATGGGAAGATGTTATTGGGATGGAATTTGTACTGTACCTAGAATCAGTGTATCTCCACAAAGCCCACCGAAACGCCAAATAAATAACCTCATTGTTCCCTGATTAAAAATAGCATTTTATGAATATTTCCATATTCAAAATATGCTATAGGGGGCATTGCCTAGGGAGTTAATTACTCAATAGGTGGAGTTCTGAGAGTGAGGGTCTCAGTCTAGGAGGTGAGACAGTGAAGCACAGGTGCGAGGCAACTTTAGAGATGGGGCTGCTTTGGACCGTGAGTGAGCAACTAAACCCCATGCATCCTGCTAAGGCAAGATGGCAGGGGCTGGTCGCAGCTAAAAAGTGCTTCACATGTCTCACCCCCTAGACTGGAACGAGACCTCATGGACTTTACCGTTCTTTGCAGAACGGTTGAATGTACAGGCTCTCAGCCTATGTCCGAAAAGGAGTAGTAGGAAAAAAATATATATATATATACAGTATGTATACAGTATACTGTATATATATATATATATAGATATATATTTATATATATACAGTATAACTATATATATATACCGGTATATATATACTGTATATGAGTTTGGTCTCATTCAACCTGTCCCAAAGAAGACCTGCCAAATTTCAAAAATTGCTACGCTCACTTGTTAGGAAACTTTGCTATTGGCCTGAACGTTCACCTATGATAGGCACAATTTTCGGACAGGCCAAAAACTATCCTGTACAAAAACTGAATATTGGTCATTCGTTCCCTAAGGTGTGTCATTAAGGTTCCCTAACGTGAAATTTGTTCTGACCGGCCCAGATTTGGCAAAACTAGCCTGTCCCGAAAAAAGGATATTTTCCAGGAGCCTGTCCGTCAACAGACAACAACTGGTTTTTATGTTATATGATTTACTTAAGTTATTTTGAGGGCAAAACTGGCAGAAATAGGGCTAGCATTACCAAAAAATATGCAATAGGACTAGAATGTTATGCTTATTCCAAATATTGCATCCATTTTATAATAACTGAAAAAAATGGAAGTGGTAAAGCCAAATATAACATACGTGGCACCAAAATCGCTATATTTTGGTATGTTAGTGGCATGTTGAGCTTCATTATTTTACGAGAACAATTCGTTCCCAAAACTTCTATAAGACGACTCGGAGGGGGGCGGAGCTTAGAAACGGCAGCACCAAAATACAGTCTATTTTCTCATCAACCATAATAGCTACTCGAGTTTTGAAGAGCTCTACAGAATTCCGTCCAAAAGTTCTATCGATTAACGAAGAGCAGAACTCTCAACATTCCATATTAATGGAGATATTAATTATTAAAGGTCGATGCGTCTGGAAACACATTCCTACAATAGACCTCCATCTGATCTGGTAACACTGGTCAGATTTGAGGTGCCAAGTCTTCCTAATACCTATTCCATTAATTGCAGCCCCTATTGAAAACGTTTGATACCTTTATCTATTACGAAATGCATTATATACTTGATTAACACCTTACGAGCGGCCTAGGCGGTATATAATATGTAGCCACCAGCGGGGTGTTTTTAGCCAAAATAGGGCTGTTTACGTGATCATTTTCATGCCTAAATAAGACCCAGAGCGTAAAACAAGTATCTATCCCTGAAAGGGCATAAACAGAGCTTTCGAATGACACCATAACGATTCTTTTATGATGGCTAGTTTTCTTGCAACAACCGCGCAACGCGAGTGCAAAAAGCATGTAATTCGGCACTTCCCCATACAATTCCGTATATAGCGAGTGAGAGAGGGAGGGAGGAGGTGGGATTCGTGTCAGTAGGCTCGCCGCGGTGGTCTGGAGCAGTCATACGCTCGCTACTCTCCTGCCACCACTTGTCTCTCTCTCTCAGCAACATTACGTGCTGAAATTGCCACACGACCTATGTCGAGCACCGCCAGATAGTCCAGATTTATTATACTCGACTTATGTTGCGCCCCGACAGTTATGGGTTAATTATACTGGTGGTGCTGAAAATAGGTTATATAATCCTTTTAGCTTCGAAATCCACCCGCCATAGGTATAGTTTTCAGATACCGCCATGATTTCCCAATACATCACCGTAAAATATCCACCATTTCGCATTTCCTAACAAATCGCTTTGGAAAGCGAGCAATAGATGTATCATAATATTATCTAAGCGTATATATCAGAATGAGGCGATATATAACCGAGAAACTATCAAAATAATTGGTAATACGTGCGAATACGTGTGAATGGTGCGAAAAATAATTATTTTCAAAATAAGGCAGAGGAATATCAGAATAACCCAAAGAAACTATGGAGGCACCTAAAAACAACAGGCTACAGCAACAAGACAAGGGATTCGTCTAACAATATTATTGCTCTCACCATTAATGATAGGTTTGCCACGATAAACGACAAATTTCAACCTACTTCAACTCCTTCTTCACTTCCATAGCAAACACACTTGCACAGAACCTACCTCAACCTCTCAATAAATACACGACAACAACGGCCACCTTTCGTAATTTCTACAGAGATAAAGACATACACCCGAACACATTTAGATTGCAAAATTTTACACCAAAATACACTTTTGACGAGCTGTCTAACCTAAATGTACATAAGAGCACAGGACCAGACAAAATTCCTGCCAAATTTCTACGAGATGGAGCCATTGGTATAGCAGGCCCCCTAACCCACATCATCAACTTGTCAATTAACACCAACACAGTACCTGCTGAACTGAAGGAAGCTATTGTAACCCCTCTATTCAAGAAAGGAAAACAACTAGAAGTCGGCAACTACAGACCAGTTAGCATATTATGTAGTGTATCTAAAATCCTTGAAAGAGCGGTATACACCCAAATTGAACACTACCTCAAACAAAATGATCTATTCTATAAGTTTCAATCAGGTTTCAGATGCATGTACTCGACAGACTCCTGTCTCATCCACTTAACGGATCACATTCGTAAAGAAATGTCTAAAGGTAACTACACCGCTATGGTTCTTCTTGATCTACAAAAAGCGTTTGACACAGTAGACCATGATATCCTATGTAATAAACTACAAGCAATGGGCATAGGGTCTGTGAACTGGTTTAAATCTTATCTTAGTGGTAGAACCCAAAGAGTCAAAATTGATGATAATATATCTGATCCTATGCCAATTAACTGTGGGGTCCCACAGGGAAGCATCCTTGGTCCCTTACTCTTTCTCTGTTATGTGAACGACATGGAACTGAGCGTCTCAAGTAAATTTTTACTGTATGCAGACGACAGCGTGCTTCTGGTTTCAGGAAAAGACCCAATAAGTATTGCCGCTTCACTTTCCAAAGAACTAGCATCAGGGACTGAATGGCTAGTGGACAATAGACTATCTCTTCACCTGGGCAAGACGGAAGCCATCTTATGTGGAACAAAACGCAAACTGAAAGACATTGTGGGCTTCTCGGTCAACTGTAATGATATTCCTATAACAACAGTGTCACAAGTTAAATATCTCGGACTGAAACTGGACGCGAGTTTGTCAGGTGAAACAATTTTGGAATCTATCCTGAGTAAGTGTAGAGCACGTATAAACTACCTGTATAGACAGGTGGGATGCTTGCCCGCGGCGACCAAAAAGACCCTCTGCCAAGCGCTTGTTCAATGTCATTTTGACTATTCTGTGTCATCCTGGTACTCTGCATCATCTAAATCAGCACAGCACAAACTTCAGGTCACTCAAAATAAAATGGTTAGGTTCATGCTGAACCTAGGACCCAGATCACATGTTGGCCAGGAACAACTTCAGTCACTAGGTATGCTCAATGTCTCTGACAGGGCCAAACAAATCAGGCTAACTAATGGCTTCAACATTTTCTATGACAGACCTCCAGAGTATCTAAAGAATGATTTTGTTAAAGCAAATGAGAGGAGTGGACATAATACAAGAAACATGATGTTTAATTGTAAGGTCCCGAGAATCCAAGGACAGGGTAAGCAAACATTCTTCTTCACTGCCATCAAAGACTGGAACGACCTACCCCAGTCAGTCCGTGAAAAGAGAACACTGTATTCCTTCAGACGTAGCCTGAAGGAACACCTGAACCGGACAGCTGCGAGAAGGGAGCACCAAGCTTATGTCTACTACTAAATACGACATAAGAGATAGACAAACCAAACTGAAATGATTACTGATTACGGATTACTGATATTTACTATAGGATGTAAGGTATCTTAAAATAACCCCCTAGAAATACTTTCTCTAAAGTATCTATTTCTTTACCCTCCCCATTTCCCCAGCTAACCTAATCCCACAAGGACCCCAATGGAAATACGCCTAACGGCCTTTTTGGGCTATCCTTAGTTGGAATTATGCAAGGCTGGTACATGTCATATTTATAACAAACTATGTGGTACCAACTCTGTAAATTGCTAACTGAATAAATATTATTATTATTATAATTAATATTATTATTATTATTATTATTATTAATGGTCTACGTACTTTTAATTTATTCTAAAATGCCCCAGAACGAGAAGCCCACCACAGAAGCCATGAACGAACACCACACAGAAACACCAAAGGAAAGGTCCACAGAACGAAAGGACCAGCTGACCGAGCCAGCCATTTCAGCCAGGCCCAAGCCCGCAGGGCTAAACAGCTCCAGGACACACCCATTTACCTTTTCTAAAACTTACCATTTTCCACACCTCACGTACACTAACCCCCTTGTGTCCTACACTCCTAACTACAAAGATGATGAACAGGAATATACATTCATATTAAAAAAAAACATGCCCTGTCCCGACGTTGAGCCAATGCCAACACATCAGACAGCCATAAATATATCTATGTATGTTCTTACATCCGAGAAGTAGATGTTATATATCTTAGAAGTTCAAACACCCACGCTTGTCCCTAGACCTCGTATATCATTTTCCATGACGAGTATAGATATATGTAACCCGTGCTCAGTCGCCCCTTGCATTGCTCCTCTAGTAACTAAGTATTAATATTAACATTCCCTAACATCTTGTCTTGCCAGACTAAGCTTCTGAAGACCCATCGCCCCATAAATCTATGTATGCAATCCTTAGGTTAAGTATTTTTCTCCGCCATTGTGTTCACCTTTTTCCATTTACTTTCCACAATTGTCATACGTCTTCCCCTTGCCTCCTTCGTATCCACAGCCCACACTACGCCAATTTATTTCGTGTCTTACACCTCTTACCCCAACCAGAGATTGTATAAGATAACCTGGTTACCAGTATCTGTCATAAGTACCCCGAAACAATAACTAAGTACCCCTACGAACTGCCGCTGTGGGTGGTATTTTATATTTAATAGAAAATGCAGTTCCCAGGGCCAACTAATAGTATCCATAACCCTCTGACTGATCACATAACTCTATCTTTTCCAGACTCATATACCACCCCATAGTTGCATTCCCCGGTAGCATTTGGCTAACGTATTCTACTGCCTTTTCAAACTTCCATATCAATTGTAGCCTAATGCCACCCCCACGCCCAGGGACCTTAGGGGCAAAATTTCCCTGTAGCCCTTGAACCCTCTCCCCCCCTCTCATTAAGACACCCGCGCTTCTCGACTCTTGTCCGACCTAGCCTCTCTCTCATACCTCTTGAAGATCCTTGAATTGTCCGTTACTAACGCTCTCCAACCTTTTATGTATATACTCCTATCCAGCCTACCTTCACTTAGTAGGCCAGAACAACATTAGAACTTTACTAGCCCCTTGCATGCCATCTATTCTCTTACAACACATTCACAACCCTGCACCCAATGGTCGTCGGTGCGAGGCTAGCCGCCCCGCCAGTAACTAACTTCTATTGCCATACTTCCAGATAAATGTGGCAGAGTTAGCAACCCAGTCTCCACCATATCCAGCAAACCCTACAATTAACAACCAGCCGAGTAAAACCAGCTAGCTAAGGCACCTTCGGTTTTGGTATTAAAGACACTCCCATCTGTCTCATACACAGAGGGTTATTACAAACACTGGTGATATGGCAAGCCCCTAGCCACAGCCGCCGGACGACTATATCAGAGAGAGGGCGCCCAGCTCCCCCTTTTTGCCCACCCGAGGAGGGAGACCCCCACCCCCGCGGAGGTATACCTGGCCCCTGTTTTGACTTCGAGTCATTGCCAGGTAGCACAGGAATTCTTCCTATCAATGAACTAACCATGAATGACTAACACCTTTACTAACCTCTATCACCTCACAATAAACCATTTACCTTTCTTGCATGCTCTGATCACTAAATTAGCACCTCAGCTATACCATAGAATGAAGATTGAACAATCTAGAGAGACGCTCCTATCACAGCTGTCCCCATCCTCCTCGCAAAGTAGATCCAGTCTCTCTCCCCTAAATACGTCCAGTATAGCCAAAATAGTACCTCTTACTAAGGCTCAGTTATATGAAAATATAAAGGCTTCCTATCGCCCTGTGCCACAACAGTAAATACCATCTTACCTAGTCCTCATATCTATTGAGAGCTCAATTAAGTCCATAAGACTCGAGATCCCTACTGTCTACAGGGTCCAGAACCGAGCCTATAAATCTAACTCCCGCCCCCAGTCAAATCAGTTGAAAGCTAGACACCAACCAGGGGTCACTACCCTGCAGTTAATTTCTAGCTCTGCCCTTGTGTTGTTCCGGAGTGAGATCCCAGAACCGGCAGACTCCGTGGCAGATTTGGATAGAAGGACCTGCCCACGTATTGAAGAACTTCACACATATGGCCCCCTGGACGGCCGCGGAACCAGTCGTTAGCCCCCAACATCATGGACGCAAGATAACCAGGACCAGACCCATCAGATACTACCCAAGATTCCCTTTAGCAGTACTACATATTACTGTGCTGTTTTAGATTCACTAATTAATATTTCTACGAAGTGGCTAAGACCTTGCCCAGTGTAATTCATACTTAACCATTCCATTTGGGATTACTAAGCGATCAGTGCTCTTTAATTAACAGGCGACCTGGACTCTCGTAATTACCTTATTCAGATATTAAAACTAGTGATATCTAACGTTCGCCCACTGATTTGCGTTCTATGTATTTCTGAAACAAGGATATAAAACTTAGATCAGTACCCCCTGAGGTTACTAGAATTCCCGTGCTCTAAAAATGCGTGTCTAATCTAGTCTGTGAACTACTACTTGTGCACCAGAGCTACCAGTAATAAATCTAACAGTGAATATGAATCTATAAGTAACATTGATGGTCTTCGGTATATAAACCTGTGAAATCAAAGCCAGTGATCAGAAGATTAATACCTGAACGTTGGAAGTGGGAGACTAGGCTCCATGCAGATCCACTTATGCTAGTGTTGTTCAATTCTATGATATTGTCTTACACAAGTATTCTGCAGTGGTATATCAATAAACGTGATCATGTAACTTGCTACCATGTGTTTCTTTGTGTTCTCTATTCCTCATATCTTGTATTGTGCATGCAGCCTTATATACCCAGTCAATTTAGAACTCACATTACCCAAGTTAAACCTGTTGAAAAACAGGGCATAACATTGGCGGCAGCGGTGGTTCTTGATTCGGATAAAAGGTTGCATTACACTGCAAGTTTGGAACAGTAGAAGCATGGCAACATCGCGAAATCTTCAGCCATTCGCACACATTCCCAAGTATGATATAAACACTTATGATATCACCAGTTACTTAGACATAATAAAGCCAGTGTACGATGTGGTACTTCATAATGACCACGAAAAAATCGCCTGGGCAATTTTGCATATTATACAGTTGGGAGAAGCCGTTTCCCAACTTGTTGATAAGCCTACCTTTCAAGAATTTGTTCACCAAATGGTGACACAGGATACGCCAGAGAGTACCTGGAACCAGTTTCGATCCTTTGTGATCCGGACCTTAGATCCACTTTTGGGTTCCCCCGTCGCCCCCAAAATAATAAAAGTCGACGAGATCAAGTATGAAGGGGATATAAATGTGACCCTCATACAACTCTACAGATACGTGAGGACCACGTATAGCTATGAAGATTACGACCAACAAAATGAACTCTTATTCACCGCTTTGTTAAACATCCTCCCACCCCACATCACCGCCCATCTCGACCCGTATGGCTTATTCGAAGAACATATGCTCTCCATCAGAGAAGAATGCCTACGCAGTTCGATGAATCCCCTATCCAACCCTTCAGCCCCTATCCAAGACTCCGTGCACCCTTCCAAAATGACTTTCGGTGAAAGTCCAACCCCAGTGAACTTTTCCCCCACCAACCCTCCGCAGCCCCCCCAACAAGCCCCGTATTCTAGCTATGCCTACCTATGTAGGCCTACCACAACATATTTTCACCATGACCCCAGAAATGTTCAGCTATCCCCCCACCAACAAAAATTCCCTTGTGACTTTTTTCCGTCGGTAGCTTGTGACAGTTTTCAGTCAGTAGCTCCCTTCCACCCCCACACAATTCACACCCCTAGAAAACTTCGAAACCCCACACTTGACTCGCCCTCTCATGTCAAACAAACTCACCAGTCCCAGATAACCTCTAACCAGACCGAGACTGCCACCAAGAAAATTCCCCAAACTCTTCCTGTTAATGTCAAACAAACCCACCAACCCCAGATAACCGCTAACCAGACCGTGACTGCCACCAAGAAAATTCCCAAAATTCGTCCTATTAACAACCCCAAATCAATACATCAGTCCTCTACCAATAACCCCTGTTCTACACCTAACTCTTCCCCCACCAACCCGCCGCAGTCCCCCCAACAAATCCCGTTTCCTAACTCGCTCACCTCTCACCACCCTGACCCTCCCACACGCGCCGTAAACCCTCCCCTCACGCGTGACGACCTAGGGACCCAACTATGTTCCCCCCCTTCCCCCAGAAATACTCAGCTATTCCCCCACCAACAAAATCTCCCTTGTGACAGTTTTCCGTCAGTACCTCCCTTCCACCCCCCCACAATTCACACCCCTAATAAACTTCAAAACCCCACACTTGACTCACCCCCTCATGACAGACAAACCCACCAACCCCAGATAACCTCTAAGCAAACCGTCACTGCCACCGACACACCCCACCACTCTGATCCTCCCACACGCGCCGTTAATCCCCCCCTCACGCGTGACCCCCACCAAAGTGATTCCCCCCCCCTCATGCGTACCGAACACCTGCTCACCAGTCGGTCCCCCACCATCATGAGCCCAGCTAAACTATCAACCTCCCACTCTTCACCGTTACCCCACCCGCCCCAAATTCCCCCCCCAAAGATCCCGCTCGACGAAATACCACTCCCATCCCAATCCAACCACAACACTTTTTCCACCTTGGCTAAACCCCAAAATACTCTCTCTCTCTCGCCCCAAACAACATAATCAACCTCTCAACTTCAACCACTCCTCGAAATCCCATCCATGTCTCTCCCGGAAATAAAATCAGTCTAAATTCAACCCCTCTCAAACCACAACCCTGCCTGCCCAGACCCCCCCCACCATCTCCCTATCAAATCCCCACACCCCAAACCTCCAGATCATAGTAAACTCTCAACCTTCAGCCTTACTCACCCTTCCCCAAACCCCACTCACGACCACAACTCTCTACACAATTCAACCCCTCCCCAGCACCAACCTCTTCCGCAACAACAACCCCGACTCGACCTGCCCGTTTCATCTTTAAAACCCCCCTATCACTACCCCCGACCGAAACCACTTAGACCCCCCCTCCAAAACTGGCCCCGGGCCAGCTCGCCCCCAGACCCACATTCCTAACGACAAGAACTAACGGTATATCCACCCCGCCCTTCCAAAGTGAAAGTGAACCACCACCCCCTATTACCAGACCGTCACCCAGACTAACGGCGACCCTAAATACCCCCCCCCCCCGATCATGCTGAGAATATTATTGTACTAAATTGTTTTCGAATGTTTTCAATTCCTAAGCGATTGGGCATGATTCTATAAATTTACATGTTTTCCATATACTGTATATATTATTTTTTTTCCTTAGTCATACTACTTTTCTTGTTACCTACACTTTTCTGACTATCTTTTAAATTTGCTTTATACATTGTCAAACACTTTACCTCTTCTTAATTTCCTGTGTTCTTAATTATCTGTCCTTTCTTAAATTTACATGTTTTCCATATACTGTATATAGTATTTTTTTTTTTCCCTTAGTCATAATACTTTCTTGTTAATCTACACTTTTCTGACTATCTTTTAAATTTGCTTTATACATTGTTAAACACTTTACCTCTTCTTAATTTCCTGTGTTCTTAATTATCTGCCCTTTCTTAAATTTACATGTTTTCCATATACTGTATATATATTTTTTTCCCTTAGTCATACTACTTTTCTTGTTATCTACACTTTTCTGACTATGCTTTTAAATTTGCTTTATACATTGTTAACACACCTCTTCTTAATTTCCTGTGTTCTTAATTATCTGCCCTTTCTTAAATTTACATGTTTTCCATATACTGTATACTGTTTATTAACCACACTTGACCTTTTTAGTCTCGAGGACGAGCCTATAATGAAGGAGAGGGAAGTAAAATGCCCCAGAACGAGAAGCCCACCACAGAAGCCATGAACGAACACCACACAGAAACACCAAAGGAAAGGTCCACAGAACGAAAGGACCAGCTGACCGAGCCAGCCATTTCAGCCAGGCCCAAGCCCGCAGGGCTAAACAGCTCCAGGACACACCCATTTACCTTTTCTAAAACTTACCATTTTCCACACCTCACGTACACTAACCCCCTTGTCCTACACTCCTAACTACAAAGATGATGAACAGGAATATACATTCATATTAAAAAAACATGCCCTGTCCCGACGTTGAGCCAATGCCAACACATCAGACAGCCATAAATATATCTATGTATGTTCTTACATCCGAGAAGTAGATGTTATATATCTTAGAAGTTCAAACACCCACGCTTGTCCCTAGACCTCGTATATCATTTTCCATGACGAGTATAGATATATGTAACCCGTGCTCAGTCGCCCCTTGCATTGCTCCTCTAGTAACTAAGTATTAATATTAACATTCCCTAACATCTTGTCTTGCCAGACTAAGCTTCTGAAGACCCATCGCCCCATAAATCTATGTATGCAATCCTTAGGTTAAGTATTTTTATCCGCCATTGTGTTCACCTTTTTCCATTTACTTTCCACAATTGTCATACGTCTTCCCCTTGCCTCCTTCGTATCCACAGCCCACACTACGCCAATTTATTCGTGTCTTACACCTCTTACCCCAACCAGAGATTGTATAAGATAACCTGGTTACCAGTATCTGTCATAAGTACCCCGAAACAATAACTAAGTACCCCTACGAACTGCCGCTGTGGGTGGTATTTTATATTTAATAGAAAACGCAGTTCCCAGGGCCAACTAATAGTATCCATAACCCTCTGACTGATCACATAACTCTATCTTTTCCAGACTCCTATACCACCCCATAGTTGCATCCCCCGGTAGCATTTGGCTAACGTATTCTACTGCCTTTTCAAACTTCCATATCAATTGTAGCCTAATGCCACCCCCACGCCCAGGGACCTTAGGGCAAAATTTCCCCGTTTGCCCTTGAACTCCCCCCCCCCCCCCTCTCATTAAGACACCCGCGCTTCTCGACTCTTGTCCGACCTAGCCTCTCTCTCATACCTCTTGAAGATCCTTGAATTGTCCGTTACTAACGCTCTCCAACCTTTTATATATACTCCTATCCAGCCTACCTTCACTTAGTAGGCCAGAACAACATTAGAACTTTACTAGCCCCTTGCATGCCATCTATTCTCTTACAACACATTCACAACCCTGCACCCAATGGTCGTCGGTGCGAGGCTAGCCGCCCCGCCAGTAACTAACTTCTATTGCCATACTTCCAGATAAATGTGGCAGAGTTAGCAACCCAGTCTCCACCATATCCAGCAAAACCCTACAATTAACAACCAGCCGAGTAAAACCAGCTAGCTAAGGCACCTTCGGTTTTGGTATTAAAGACACTCCCATCTGTCTCATACACAGAGGGTTATTACAAACACTGGTGATATGGCAAGCCCCTAGCCACAGCCGCCGGACGACTATATCAGAGAGAGGGCGCCCAGCTCCCCCTTTTTGCCCACCCGACGGCGGAAACCCCCACCCCCGCGGAGGTATACCTGGCCCCTGTTTTGACTTCGAGTCATTGCCAGGTAGCACAGGAATTTTTCCTATCAATGAACTAACCATGAATGACTAACACCTTTACTAACCTCTATCACCTCACAATAAACCATTTACCTTTCTTGCATGCTCTGATCACTAAATTAGCACCTCAGCTATACCATAGAATGAAGATTGAACAATCTAGAGAGACGCTCCTATCACAGCTGTCCCCATCCTCCTCGCAAAGTAGATCCAGTCTCTCTCCCCTAAATACGTCCAGTATAGCCAAAATAGTACCTCTTACTAAGGCTCAGTTATATGAAAATATAAAGGCTTCCTATCGCCCTGTGCCACAACAGTAAAATACCATCTACCTAGTCCCCATATCTATTGAGAGCTCATTTAAGTCCATAAGACTCGAGATCCCTACTGTCTACAGGGTCCAGAACCGAGCCTATAAATCTAACTCCCGCCCCCAGTCAAATCAGTTGAAAGCTAGACACCAACCAGGGGTCACTACCCTGCAGTTAATTTCTAGCTCTGCCCTTGTGTTCCGGAGTGAGATCCCAGAACCGGCAGACTCCGTGGCAGATTTGGATAGAAGGACCTGCCCACGTATTGAAGAACTTCACACATATGGCCCCCCTGGACGGCCGCGGAACCAGTCGTTAGCCCCCAACATCATGGACGCAAGATAACCAGGACCAGACCCATCAGATACTACCCAAGATTCCCTTTAGCAGTACTACATATTACTGTGCTGTTTTAGATTCACTAATTAATATTTCTACGAAGTGGCTAAGACCTTGCCCAGTGTAATTCATACTTAACCATTCCATTTGGGATGTACTAAGCGATCAGTGCTCTTTAATTAACAGGCGACCTTGACTCTCGTAATTACCTTATTCAGATATTAAAACTTGTGATATCTAACGTTCGCCCACTGATTTGCGTTCTATGTATTTCTGAAACAAGGATATAAAACTTAGATCAGTACCCCCTGAGGTTACTAGAATTCCCGTGCTCAAAAAAATGCGTGTCTAATCTAGTCTGTGAACTACTACTTGTGCACCAGAGCTACCATTAATAAATCTAACAGTGAATATGAATCTATAAGTAACATTGATGGTCTTCGGTATATAAACCTGTGAAATCAAAGCCAGTGATCAGAAGATTAATACCTGAACGTTGGAAGTGGGAGACTAGGCTCCATCCAGATCCACTTATGCTAGTGTTGTTCAATTCTATTATATTGTCTTACACAAGTATTCTGCAGTGGTATATCAATAAACGTGATCATGTAACTTGCTACCATGTGTTTCTTTGTGTTCTCTATTCCTCATATCTTGTATTGTGCATGCAGCCTTATATACCCAGTCAATTTAGAACTCACATTACCCAAGTTAAACCTGTAGAAAAACAGGGCATAACATTGGCGGCAGCGGTGGTTCTTGATTCGGATAAAAGGTTGCATTACACTGCAAGTTTGGAACAGTAGAAGCATGGCAACATCGCGAAATCTTCAGCCATTCGCACACATTCCCAAGTATGATATAAACACTTATGATATCACCAGTTACTTAGACATAATAAAGCCAGTGTACGATGTGGGTACTTCATAATGACCACGAAAAAATCGCCATGGCAATTTTGCATATTGTACAGTTGGGAGAAGCCGTTTCCCAACTTGTTGATAAGCCTACCTTTTAAGAATTTATTCACCAAATGGTGACACAGGATACGCCAGAGAGTACCTGGAACCAGTTTCGATCCTTCGTGATCCGGACCTTAGATCCACTTTTGGGTTCCCCCGTCGCCCCCAAAATAATAAAAGTCGACGAGATCAAGTATGAAGGGGATATAAATGTGACCCTCATACAACTCTACAGATACGTGAGGACCACGTATAGCTATGAAGATTACGACCAACAAAATGAACTCTTATTCACCGCTTTGTTAAACATCCTCCCACCCCACATCACCGCCCATCTCGACCCGTATGGCTTATTCGAAGAACATATGCTCTCCATCAGAGAAGAATGCCTACGCAGTTCGATGAATCCCCTATCCAACCCTTCAGCCCCTATCCAAGACTCCGTGCACCCTTCCAAAATGACTTTCGGTGAAGTCCAACCCCAGTGAACTTTTCCCCCACCAACCCTCCGCAGCCCCCCCAACAAGCCCCGTATTCTAGCTATGCCTACCTATGTAGGCCTACCACAACATATTTTCACCATGACCCCAGAAATGTTCAGCTATCCCCCCACCAACAAAATTTCCCTTGTGACAGTTTTTCCGTCGGTAGCTTCTGACACTTTTCAGTCAGTAGCTCCCTTCCCCCCCCACCCAATTCCCACCCCTAGAAAACTTCGAAAACCCCACACTTGACTCGCCCTCTCATGTCAAACAAACTCACCAGTCCCAGATAACCTCTAACCAGACCGAGACTGCCACCAAGAAAATTCCCCAAACTCTTCCTGTTAATGTCAAACAAACCCACCAACCCCAGATAACCGCTAACCAGACCGTGACTGCCACCAAGAAAATTCCCAAAATTCGTCCTATTAACAACCCCAAATCAATAGATCAGTCCTCTACCAATAACCCCTGTTCTACACCTAACTCTTCCCCCACCAACCCGCCTCAGTCCCCCCCAAAAATCCCGTTTCCTAACTCGCTCACCTCTCACCACCCTGACCCTCCCACACGCGCCGTAAACCCTCCCCTCACGCGTGACGACCTAGGGACCCAACTATGTTCCCCCCCTTCCCCCAGAAATACTCAGCTATTCCCCCACCAACAAAATCTCCCTTGTGACAGTTTTCCGTCAGTACCTCCCTTCCACCCCCCCACAATTCACACCCCTAATAAACTTCAAAACCCCACACTTGACTCACCCCCTCATGACAGACAAACCCACCAACCCCAGATAACCTCTAAGCAAACCGTCACTGCCACCGACACACCCCACCACTCTGATCCTCCCACACGCGCCGTTAATCCCCCCCTCACGCGTGACCCCCACCAAAGTGATTCCCCCCCCCCTCATGCGTACCGAACACCTGCTCACCAGTCGGTCCCCCACCATCATGAGCCCAGCTAAACTATCAACCTCCCCTCTTCACCGTTACCCCACCCGCCCCAAATTCCCCCCCCAAAGATCCCGCTCGACGAAATACCACTCCCATCCCAATCCAACCACAACACTTTTTCCACCTTGGCTAAACCCCAAAATACTCTCTCTCTCGCCCCAAACAACATAATCAACCTCTCAACTTCAACCACTCCTCGAAATCCCATCCATGTCTCTCCCGGAAATAAAATCAGTCTAAATTCAACCCCTCTCAAACCACAACCCTGCCTGCCCAGACCCCCCCCACCATCTCCCTATCAAATCCCCACACCCCAAACCTCCAAACCACCCGATCATAGTAAACTCTCAACCTTCAGCCTTACTCACCCTTCCCCAAACCCCACTCACGACCACAACTCTCTACACAATTCAACCCCTCCCCAGCACCAACCTCTTCCGCAACAACAACCCCGACTCGACCTGCCCGTTTCATCTTTAAAACCCCCCTATCACTACCCCCGACCGAAACCACTTAGACCCCCCCTCCAAAAACTGGCCCCGGGCCAGCTCGCCCCCAGACCCACATTCCTAACGACAAGAACTAACGGTATATCCACCCCGCCCTTCCAAAGTGAAAGTGAACCACCACCCCCTATTACCAGACCGTCACCCAGACTAACGGCGACCCTAAATACCCCCCCCCCCTGATGATGATGAGGATATTATTGTACTAAATTGTTTCGAATGTTTTCAATTCCTAAGCGATTGGGCATGATTCTATAAATTTACATGTTTTCCATATACTGTATATATTATTTTTTTTCCTTAGTCATACTACTTTTCTTGTTACCTACACTTTTCTGACTATCTTTTAAATTTGCTTTATACATTGTTAAAACACTTTACCTCTTCTTAATTTCCTGTGTTCTTAATTATCTGTCCTTTCTTAAATTTACATGTTTTCCATATACTGTATATAGTATTTTTTTTTTCCCTTAGTCATAATACTTTTCTTGTTAATCTACACTTTTCTGACTATCTTTTAAATTTGCTTTATACATTGTTAAACACTTTACCTCTTCTTAATTTCCTGTGTTCTTAATTATCTGTCCTTTCTTAAATTTACATGTTTTCCATATACTGTATATACTATATTTTTTTTTCCTTACTCATACTACTTTTCTTGTTAACCTACACTTTTCTGACTATCTTTTAAATTTGCTTTATACATTGTTAAACACTACCTCTTCTTAATTTCCTGTGTTCTTAATTATCTGCCCTTTCTTAAATTTACATGTTTTCCATATACTGTATATATTATTTTTTTCCTTAGTCATACTACTTTTCTTGTTACCTAATCTTTTCTGACTATGCTTCTTTTTACTTCACCCTTGAGGCTCGAGGACGAGCCTATAATGAAGGAGAGGGAAGTAAAATGCCCCAGAACGAGAAGCCCACCACAGAAGCCATGAACGAACACCACACAGAAACACCAAAGGAAAGGTCCACAGAACGAAAGGACCAGCTGACCGAGCCAGCCATTTCAGCCAGGCCCAAGCCCGCAGGCTAAACAGCTCCAGGACACACCCATTTACCTTTTCTAAAACTGACCATTTTCCACACCTTACGTACACTAACCCCCTCGTGTCCTACACTCCTAACTACAAAGATGATGAACAGGAATATACATTCATATTAAACACCCCCATGCCTGCCCCGACGTTGAGCCAATGCCAACACATCAGACAGCCATAATTATATCTATGTATGTTCTTACATCCGAGAAGTAGATGTTATATATCTTAGAAGTTAAACCACCCACGCGTCCCTAGACCGCGTATATCATTTTCCATGACGAGTATAGATATATGTAACCCGTGCTCAGTCGCCCCTTGCATTGCTCCTCTAGTAACTAAGTATTAATATTAACATTCCCTACATCTTGTCTTGCCAGACTAAGCTTCTGAAGACCCATCGCCCCATAAATCTATGTATGCAATCCTTAGGTTAAGTATTTTTATCCGCCATTGTGTTCACCTTTTTCCATTTACTTTCCACAATTGTCATACGTCTTCCCCTTGCCTCCTTCGTATCCACAGCCCACACTACGCCAATTTATTTCGTGTCTTACACCTCTTACCCCAACCAGAGATTGTATAAGATAACCTGGTTACCAGTATCTGTCATAAGTACCCCGAAACAATAACTAAGTACCCCTACGAACTGCCGCTGTGGGTGGTATTTTATATTTAATAGAAAACGCAGTTCCCAGGGCCAACTAATAGTATCCATAACCCTCTGACTGATCACATAACTCTATCTTTTCCAGACTCATATACCACCCCATAGTTGCATTCCCCGGTAGCATTTGGCTAACGTATTCTACTGCCTTTTCAAACTTCCATATCAATTGTAGCCTAATGCCACCCCCCACGCCCAGGGACCTTAGGGGCAAAATTTCCCTGTAGCCCTTGAACTCCCCCCCCCCCCCTCTCATTAAGACACCCGCGCTTCTCGACTCTTGTCCGACCTAGCCTCTCTCTCATACCTCTTGAAGATCCTTGAATTGTCCGTTACTAACGCTCTCCAACCTTTTATATAATACTCCTATCCAGCCTACCTTCACTTAGTAGGCCAGAACAACATTAGAACTTTACTAGCCCCTTGCATGCCATCTATTCCCTTACAACACATTCACAACCCTGCACCCAATGGTCGTCGGTGCGAGGCTAGCCGCCCCGCCAGTAACTAACTTCTATTGGCCTACTTCCAGATAAATGTGGCAGAGTTAGCAACCCAGTCTCCACCATATCCAGCAAACCCTACAATTAACAACCAGCCGAGTAAAACCAGCTAGCTAAGGCACCTTCGGTTTTGGTATTAAAGACACTCACATCTGTCTCATACACAGAGGGTTATTACAAACACTGGTGATATGGCAAGCCCCTAGCCACAGCCGCCGGACGACTATATCAGAGAGAGGGCGCCCAGCTCCCCCTTTTTGCCCACCCGAGGAGGGAGACCCCCACCCCCGCGGAGGTATACCTGGCCCCTGTTTTGACTTTCGAGTCATTGCCAGGTAGCACAGGAATTCTTCCTATCGATGAACTAACCATGAATGACTAACACCTTTACTAACCTCTATTAACTCACAATAAACCATTTACCTTTCTTGCATGCTCTGATCACTAATTTAGCACCTCAGCTATACCATAGAATGAAGATTGAACAATCTAGAGAGACGCTCCTATCACAGCTGTCCCCATCCTCCTCGCAAAGTAGATCCAGTCTCTCTCCCCTAAATACGTCCATTATAGCCAAAATAGTACCTCTTACTAAGGCTCAGTTATATGAAAATATAAAGGCTTCCTATCGCCCTGTGCCACAACAGTAAATACCATCTTACCTAGTCCCCATATCTATTGAGAGCTCAATTAAGTCCATAAGACTCGAGATCCCTACTGTCTACAGGGTCCAGAACCGAGCCTATAAATCTAACTCCCGCCCCCAGTCAAATCAGTTGAAAGCTAGACACCAACCAGGGGTCACTACCCTGCAGTTAATTTCTAGCTCTGCCCTTGTGTTGTTGCAGAGTGAGATCCCAGAACCGGCAGACTCCGTGGCAGATTTGGATAGAAGGACCTGCCCACGTATTGAAGAACTTCACACATATGGCCCCCCTGGACGGCCGCGGAACCAGTCGTTAGCCCCCAACATCATGGACGCAAGATAACCAGGACCAGACCCATCAGATACTACCCAAGATTCCCTTGAGCAGTACTACATATTACTGTGCTGTTTTAGATTCACTAATTAATATTTCTACGAAGTGGCTAAGACCTTGCCCAGTGTAATTCATACTTAACCATTCCATTTGGGACGTACTAAGCGATCAGTGCTCTTTAATTAACAGGCGACCTTGACTCTCGTAATTACCTTATTCAGATATTAAAACTCTAGTGATATCTAACGTTCGCCCACTGATTTGCGTTCTATGTATTTCTGAAACAAGGATATAAAACTTAGATCAGTACCCCCTGAGGTTACTAGAATTCCCGTGCTCTAAAAATGCGTGTCTAATCTAGTCTGTGAACTACTACTTGTGCACCAGAGCTACCAGTAATAAATCTAACAGTGAATATGAATCTATAAGTAACATTGATGGTCTTCGGTATATAAACCTGTGAAATCAAAGCCAGTGATCAGAAGATTAATACCTGAACGTTGGAAGTGGGAGACTAGGCTCCATCCAGATCCACTTATGCTAGTGTTGTTCAATTCTATTATATTGTCTTACACAAGTATTCTGCAGTGGTATATCAATAAACGTGATCATGTAACTTGCTACCATGTGTTTCTTTGTGTTCTCTATTCCTCATATCTTGTATTGTGCATGCAGCCTTATATACCCAGTCAATTTAGAACTCACATTACCCAAGTTAAACCTGTAGAAAAACAGGGCATAACATTGGCGGCAGCGGTGGGATCTTGATTCGGATAAAAGGTTGCATTACACTGCAAGTTTGGAACAGTAGAAGCATGGCAACATCGCGAAATCTTCAGCCACTCGCACACATTCCCAAGTATGATATAAACACTTATGATATCACCAGTTACTTAGACATAATAAAGCCAGTGTACGATGTGGTACTTCATAATGACCGCGAAAAAATCGCCATGGCAATTTTGCATGTTATACAGTTGGGAGAAGCCGTTTCCCAACTTGTTGATAAGCCTACCTTTAAAGAAGTTGTTCACCATATGGTGACACAGAACACGCCAGAGAGTACCTGGAACCAGTTTCGATCCTTCGTGATCCGGACTTTAGATCCACTTTTGGGTTCCCCCGTCGCCCCCAAAATAATAAAAGTCGACGAGATCAAGTATGAAGGGGATATAAATGTGACCCTCATACAACTCTACAGATACGTGAGGACCACGTATAGCTATGAAGATTACGACCAACAAATGAACTCTTATTCACCGCTTTGTTTAACATCCTCCCACCCCACATCACCGCCCATCTCGACCCGTATGGCTTATTCGAAGAACATATGCTCTCCATCAGAGAAGAATGCCTACGCATTTCGATGAATCCCCTATCCAACCTTTTAGCCCCTATCCAAGACTCCGTGCACCCTTCCAAAATGACTTCCGGTGAAAGTCCAACCCCAGTGAACTTTTCCCCCACCAACCCTCCGCAGCCCCCCCAACAAGCCCCGTATTCTAGCTATGCCTACCTATGTAGGCCTACCACAACATATTTTCCCCATGACCCCCGAAATGTTCAGCTATCCCCCCACCAACAAAATTTCCCTTGTGACAGTTTTCCGTCGGTAGCTTGTGACAGTTTTCAGTCAGTAGCTCCCTTCCACCCCCACACAATTCACACCCCTAGAAAACTTCGAAACCCCACACTTGACTCGCCCTCTCATGTCAAACAAACTCACCAGTCCCAGATAACCTCTAACCAGACCGAGACTGCCACCAAGAAAATTCCCCAAACTCGTCCTGTTAATGTCAAACAAACCCACCAACCCCAGATAACCGCTAACCAGACCGTGACTGCCACCAAGAAAATTCCCAAAATTCGTCCTATTAACAACCCCAAATCAATACATCAGTCCTCTACCAATAACCCCTGTTCTACACCTAACTCTTCCCCCACCAACCCGCCGCAGTCCCCCCAACAAATCCTGTTTCCTAACTCGCTCACCTCTCACCACCCTGACCCTCCCACACGCGCCGAACAGCCTCCCCTCACGCGTGACGACCTAGGGACCCAACTATGTTCCCCCCCTTCCCCCAGAAATACTCAGCTATTCCCCCACCAACAAAATCTCCCTTGTGACAGTTTTCCGTCAGTAGCTCCCTTCCACCCCCCCACAATTCACACCCCTAATAAACTTCAAAACCCCACACTTGACTCACCCCCTTATGACAGACAAACCCACCAACCCCAGATAACCTCTAAGCAAACCGTCACTGCCACCGACACACCCCACCACTCTGATCCTCCCACACGCGCCGTTAATCCCCCCCTCACGCGTGACCCCCACCAAAGTGATTCCCCCCCCCTCATGCGTACCGAACACCTGCTCACCAGTCGGTCCCCCACCATCATGAGCCCAGCTAAACTATCAACCTCTCCCTCTTCACCGTTACCCCACCCGCCCCAAAGATCCCGCTCGACGAAATACCACTCCCATCCCAATCCAACCACAAAACTTTTTCCACCTTGGCTAAACCCCAAAATACTCTCTCTCTCGCCCCAAACAACATAATCAACCTCTCAACTTCAACCACTCCTCGAAATCCCATCCATGTCTCTCCCGGAAATAAAATCAGTCTAAATTCAACCCCTCTCAAACCACAACCCTGCCTGCCCAGACCCCCCCCACCATCTCCCTATCAAATCCCCACACACCCAACCCCCCAACCACCCCATCATAAAATCTCAACCTTCCGCCTTACTCACCCTTCCCCAAACCCCACTCACGACCACAACTCTCTACACAATTCAACCCCTCCCCAGCACCAACCTCTTCCGCAACAACAACCCCGACTCGACCTGCCCGTTTCATCTTTAAAACCCCCCTATCACTACCCCCGACCGAAACCACTTAGACCCCCCCTCCAAAACTGGCCCCGGGCCAGCTCGCCCCCAGACCCACATTCCTAACGACAAGAACTAACGGTATATCCACCCCGCCCTTCCAAAGTGAAAGTGAACCACCACCCCCTATTACCAGACCGTCACCCAGACTAACGGCGACCCTAAATACCCCCCCCCCCCCCCCCCCCCCGATGATGATGAGGATATTATTGTACTAAATTGTTTCGAATGTTTTCAATTCCTAAGCGATTGGGCATGATTCTATAAATTTACATGTTTTCCATATACTGTATATATTATTTTTTTTCCTTAGTCATACTACTTTTCTTGTTACCTACACTTTTCTGACTATCTTTTAAATTTGCTTTATACATTGTTAAAACACTTTACCTCTTCTTAATTTCCTGTGTTCTTAATTATCTGTCCTTTCTTAAATTTACATGTTTTCCATATACTGTATATAGTATTTTTTTTTCCCTTAGTCATAATACTTTTCTTGTTAATCTACACTTTTCTGACTATCTTTTAAATTTGCTTTATACATTGTTAAACACTTTACCTCTTCTTAATTTCCTGTGTTCTTAATTATCTGCCCTTTCTTAAATTTACATGTTTTCCATATACTGTATATACTATATTTTTTTTCCTTAGTCATACTACTTTTCTTGTTACCTACACTTTTCTGACTATCTTTTAAATTTGCTTTATACATTGTTAAACACTTTACCTCTTCTTAATTTCCTGTGTTCTTAAGTATCTGTCCTTTCGTAAAATTACATGTTTTCCATATACTGTATATATTATTTTTTCCCTTAGTCATACTACTTTTCTTGTTAACCTACACTTTTCTGACTATGCTTCTTTTTACTTCACCCTTGAGGCTCGAGGACGAGCCTATAATGAAGGAGAGGGAAGTAAAATGCCCCAGAAACTAGAAGCCCACCACAGAAGCCATGAACGAACACCACACAGAAACACCAAAGGAAAGGTCCACAGAACGAAAGGACCAGCTGACCGAGCCAGCCATTTCAGACAGGCCCAAGCCCGCAGGGCTAAACAGCTCCAGGACACACCCATTTACCTTTTCTAAAACTGACAATTTTTCCACACCCCATCACGTACACTAACCCCCTTGTTGTCCCTACACCTCCTAACTACAAAGATGAATGAACAGGAATATACATTCATATTAAAAAAAAACCATTGGCCCTGTCCCGACGTTGAAACCAATGCCAACACATCAGACAGCCATTAATTATATCTATGTATGTTCTTACAATCCGAGAAGTAGATGTTCTATATATCTTAGAAGTTCAAAACACCCACGCTTTGTCCCTAGACCTCGTATATCATTTTCCCTATGACGAGGTATAGATATATGTTAACCCGTGCTCAGGCCGCCCCCTTGCCACTGCTTCCTCTAGGAACTAAGTATTAATATTAACATTCCCTAACATCTTGTCTTGCCAGACTAAGCTTCTGAAGACCCCCTCGCCCCATAAATCTATGTATGTTCAATCCTTAGGTTAATGAGTATTTTTCGTCTCCGCCATCTTGGTGTTTCACCTTTTTCCATTTACTTTCCACAATTTTCCATACGTCTTTCCCCTTGCCTCCTTCGTAGCAAACAGCCCACACTCACGCCAATTTATTTCGTGTCTTACACCCATCTTACCCCAACCAGAGATTGTATAAGATAACCTGGTTACCAGTATCTGTCATCAGTACCCCGAAACACTAACTAAGTACCTAATACGCACTGCCGCTGTGGGTGGTATTTTATATTTAATAGAAAACGCAGTTCCCAGGGCCAACTAATAGTATCCATAACCCTCTGACTGATCACATAACTCTATCTTTTTTCCCAGCCTCATATATATACATAAAATTCCGTTTACTCCCGACGAACGCTGATTCGACTCTCCCAATAGTCCCGATTTTTCAATTTGAGGCCAAA